>VZRO01005133.1:42843-56115 GCA_013397915.1 Daphoenositta chrysoptera | reverse complement strand
GAGGGGCGGCGGGGCCCGCCTGGAGCCCGAGCCCTGTCCGGCCCCCGGCGTCCTGCGGGCTGCGGGGAGAACTGAAAAGTGCTTAGAAAAGAGAGAAACCCCTAGAAAACCCCCCCGGGCCAGAGCCCCCGCTCGCCCCCCTGCCCGGAGCATCCCTGCGGGGCAACACCACGGAGGAAGGGGGGGCAGGGGCCGGGGCCCGCCGGGCGGGGAGGCACCCGGAGCGCCCGGGCTCGCCCCGTCCCCGCCCTCACACCAGGGCGTAGTCGAACTGGCCCCTCTCCAACCCCTCCTTGTGGTCCGTCCAGGAGGAGGCGGGCATGCGGCTGTAGGGGTCCAGCAGGATGCGGAAGCAGCGCACCATCAGCATCACCAAGAAGACCAGGAGGAAGATGACGAAGGCAAAGACAGTTTTCTGCTCGGCATCCATGCCCGCGGCGCCGGCGGGGTGCTCCACCAGGGACGGGGAGAGCAGTTCATAATCCATCGTGGATGCATCATTCATGGCAGAGGCGAGGGACGCGAGGGCAGGGCGCGTTCGGGTGCCCCGGGGCAGCCAACTTCAGCCTCCCGCCGTGCCCGTGCACCTGGAAAACCTCCTACTCCATGGCCACCGGCTCGGGATCGCCTCCTGCCCGAGCCCAGAGCTCCTGGAGGGGAGAGCAGAGACCGTGAGGGAGCAGGAGCTGGATACGGGGACAGGAGAGATGGTGAGGGAGGAAGAATTGGCCACAGGGAAAGGAGAGATGGTGAGGGAGGAGGAATTGAGTGTGGGGGAAGCAGATGGTGAAGGAGAAGGAATTTGCCACGAGGAAAGCAGAGATGATGAGGGAGAAGGAATTGGATGTGGGAAAAGGAGAGATGGTGAGGGAGGAGGAATTGAGTGTGGGGGAAGCAGATGGTGAAGGAGAAGGAATTTGCCACGAGGAAAGCAGAGATGATGAGGGAGAAGGAATTGGATGTGGGAAAAGGAGAGATGGTGAGGGAGGAGGAATTGGACGTGGAAAAACAGATGGTGAAGGAGAAGGAATTGGACGTGGGGAAAGCAGAGATGGCTGGGGAGGAGGAACTGGCCACGGGACACAGCAACAGGCACGACGAAGGGCAGGGGGTTCGCAGGGAATTCCTGCTTTTCTGGTGAGCTCAGGAAGCCACTCTGAGGGCACAGGGCACGGGACAGGTGGGCAGCTCAGGGCGTGGGGGCAGAGGCTGCTGCTCCAGCTGTAAATGCCCAGCAACCCCTGGAGGGACCCAGGCCGGTGCTCAGGGACCCTCTGGAAGCCGTGCCCCAAATCCCAGGTAATCCCCACCAAAAAGGATCTCTGGGGGCTGGACCTGGCCTGGAGCTGTCCCAAGATGGACACGGGGACAGGGAGGGCTCGTTCCTGCTGGGGACACGTGTCCAGCTGCTGCTTCCCGTGGGGTTTGGAGCAGAGGGAGCTGATTCCCGAAGGAACGGGGGCACCCACCTGGCTGCAGCTGCGTGGGGACAGGAGCCGGGCCAGGCCGTGCCCACACAGCCCCGTCACCAAGGGAGCCTCGCCAGGGTCCGGCTGTCCGGGGCTTTGGGGTGAAAGGAGAGGGACAGAAAACAGGGGGTTAAAAGGGCTGAGGCCACTGCAGGGAGCAGAGCAGCCGATAAATCCCTGGCAAACATCAACATCCCGGGACAGCCCTGGAGCTCCCAGCGGCCCAGAACAGGGGGGAGCTCACCCTCCACCAATATCCCTGGAATGTCCACACCAATATCCCGGGGAGAACATCCATGCCAACCTCCCCAGGAAAACATCCACAGCAGCCTCCCTGGAATATCCACACCAGCATTCCTGGGAGAACATCCATGACAACCTCCCTGAGAAAACATCCACGTCATCGTCCCTGGGAGAACATTGACACCACCCCCTCAGGAGAACATCAACACCACCGTCCCTGGAACATCCATCCACACCACCATCCCTGCAATATCCACACCACCATCCCTGCAATATCCACACCACCATCCCTGGAACATCCATCCACACCACCATTCCTGAAACATCCACACCACCATCCCTGGAACATCCATCCACACCACCATCCCTGCAATATCCACACCACCATCCCTGGAACATCCACACCACCATCCCTGGAACATCCACACCACCATCCCTGCAATATCCACACCACCATCCCTGGAACCTCCACACCACCATCCCTGGAAGAGTCCAAGGCCAGGTTGGAGCACCCTGGGATGGTGGAATTGGATGGAACTGGATGAGCTTTGAGGTCCTTCCAGCCCAACCCATTCCATGACTTTATACTCTGGATTTCCTGGGAATTCGGAGCAGAGCCCCATCGCTGTGCCCAGCCCCTCGAAGGAGGCTGCTGTTATTTTGGGAGCGGTTGATGGAGTTTTATTAAGATTCCTGTTCCCTTAGTAACTCCAAAGACACGAGCAAGGAAATTGCTTAATAGGGACAGAGCTCACAAAGGAACGGGATCACTGTCAACAATTCCGTGAGGCTGCGCCCAGGTTTTTCTGGGAATGAGGCACGAATTAAATGTTAATTTGGGAACAACGGCAAACACCCAATGAGATGCTGATTTAGAACAAAGGAGGGAGTCAGCACGGAGCCAGGCAGGATCCGGGTGGGATCCGGGTGGGATGGAGGGCAGGATCCAGGTCTGGGGTGGAAGGACCTTAAAGCCCATCCAGAGCCAACCCCGACGCCTTCCACTGTCCCAGGCTGCTCCAACCCGGCTTTGGGCACCTCCAGGGATGGGGCAGTCACAGCTTCTCTGCAAAACCCATCCCAGCCCCTCCCTACCCTCATCCTAAAAAATTTCTCCCTCAAATCCAGCCTGAATCTCTCCTCTTTTCCCTTAAAACCATTGCCCCACCCCCATCTTCCTCATAAGTGAAGCATTGGAAAATCTCCCTGGAGCGTTTTTTCCATGATTTTTGGTGCCTGAACTCCTCAAAGGTGGGAAAAGGCTTCACTTGCAGGGCCCTGGGGGTCCCTCCCTCCTGCCCTTCACCTCCACAGCAGCGGGTCCCGGTGTCCGAGCTGTGTCCGAGGAGTGTCCGAGGAGTGTCCGGCGGGACGGAGGCAGCTCCGTGCCCCTCTGGACACCCCGGTGCCCCCCCCGGAGCGCCGGGAGCAGCCGGAATCTCTGCATTGCCTTTTTCAGTAAATGCTGCTGCTGGGACGGGGCCCGGCTGCCCCTGGAGCGCATCCAGGGGCTCTGCCAGGGAAACCTGAACTTCAAACGGGATCCAACCCCGGAGCTGCCCCGAGTCCCCAGGAACCGAGCGGACCAGCCCCACGGAGCGTCCGGGATGTCCCATCCCGTTTGGAAGGGACAGGAGCAGCCCCAGAGCCCAGGGGAAGGCTCAGCCCAGCCCGGCAGGGATGGATTTCCCTGGAATATCCACACCAAATCCCAGGCTCTGAGATCCCTGCTCCTCCCAGGGACCCCTCTCCCAAACCATCCGGGAAGCATCCAACCCGCAGGAAAGGCTGTTCCCACCCCAAATCCCGGCCTCCTGCCCTCTCCATCCAGCCGGGACAGCACCATGGGAACATCTCCCGGATCGCGGCCCCCGAGCCCCCCCAGCGCCGCGGGTCGGGGGTCGCAGGCGGGGAGCCCCCCCTGCTCCCCGGGGATGGCCCGGGCGGTACCTGGCAGCGCTGGGATCGCGGCTCCAGCCCCGGCCATCCCGAGGGACGGAGCGGCCGCGCGGCTCCCGGAGCGCCCGGGGAGCGGCTGCTGCTGGAGCGGGTTCCTATGGCGATGCAGAACCCATTAGAATAAAAGGTGGAGCGCAGCGATTGGAGCCGGGAGAAGTTTCCTGAGGCGCCTGCCTGGGAAAGCCAGACCGTGGGAGTGCTCGGGGCTGGGGGCTGAGCTGCGCCCCCCGCTCCGGCTCCTGCATCCCCCAAACCCCCCTCTGATCCTGGGAATCACCTGCATCCCTGTGCTCCCCAAACCCCCCTCTGATCCTGGGAATCACCTGCATCCCTGTGCTCCCAAAACCCCTCTGATCCCCCGGGAATCATCTGCATCCCTGTGCTCCCAAAACCCCTCTGATGCTGGGAATCACCTGCATCCCTGTGCTCCCCAAAACCCCCTCTGATCCTGGGAATCACCTGCATCCCTGTGCTCCCCAACCCCCTCTGATCCTGGGAATCACCTGCATCCCTGTGCTCCCCAAAACCCCCTCTGATCCTGGGAATCACCTGCATCCCTGTGCTCCCCAACCCCCTCTGATCCTGGGAATCACCTGCATCCCTGTGCTCCCCAAAACCCCCTCTGATCCTGGGAATCACCTGCATCCCTGTGCTCCCCAACCCCCTCTGATCCTGGGAATCACCTGCATCCCTGTGCTCCCCAAAACCCCCTCTGATCCTGGGAATCACCTGCATCCCTGTGCTCCCCAACCCCCTCTGATCCTGGGAATCACCTGCATCCCTGTGCTCCCCAAACCCCCCTCTGACCCTGGGAATCACCTGCATCCCTGTGCCCCCCAACCCCCCCTCTGATCCTGGGAATCATCTGCGTCCCTGTGCTCCCAAAACCCCTCTGATCCTGGGAATCACCTGCATCCCTGTGCTCCCCAAACCCCCCTCTGATCCTGGGAATCACCTGCATCCCTGTGCTCCCAAAACCCCTCTGATCCCCCGGGAATCATCTGCATCCCTGTGCTCCCAAAACCCCTCTGATCCCCCGGGAATCATCTGCATCCCTGTGCTCCCAAAACCCCTCTGATCCTGGGAATCATCTGCATCCCTGTGCTCCCAAAATCCCCGCTGATCCCTGGGAAGCCCCTGCCTCCCTGTCCCCCCGAGATCCAGGTCTGTCCCCAGGGTGTCCGTGTCTGTCCAGGGATGCTCCAGGATTCCCGGGAAGGCACAGCCCGCCCCGTTCCTGGCACCCAGGACCAGGATCAACCTCGGGGACACGCTGGGGTCACTCCTGGCAGTCCCCGGGCACCTTTTACCCCCCAGGATCCGCAGGGATCCAGCTTTTTGGGATGCAAGGGCTGCCTGTCCTGTGCCTCTTTCCTACATGGAAAATTCCTTGGAAAGACTTGGAAACAGCCGCGTGTTTTCCTGCTCTGTCCGGCTCGGTTCTGATGGAAATGGGGTTTCTGGGAGGTGCCCACGGGGAGTTTTCCACACTCCAGCAGTGCAGGGAACGCTCCGTGCCTGGGGCACCGGGCAGCCTCAGCGGGGGCAAATTAAAATTGCTTTGCTCATCCTCGGGCCCTGGCAGGGCTGGGAGGGAATGGATGGACAATTCCTGAAGGTCTCCTTCCCGCCTGCTCCTGGAAGAGCCACGGGAAGAGCCTGGTGTGGCTGCCCTGGCCTCCCACAGCCCCTCTGGAGAAATCCACCCTCTGTCCCCATCCCCAAATCCCAAATGTGGGCTGGGGTCCCTGTGGGAATCGCTGTGGAGCTTCCCACTCTGCCCTCTCTCCTTGGAAGGGTTTCAGAGCTGGAGGAGATCCTTGTGCTGAAGAGTTTTTCCTCTTAGAACACAAAAACCTGGATGGCCCTCGGGGAAACTCGGGACAGAAGAGCCCTGAGGCACAGGGACGGCTCTGGAGCTCGGGAATATCGATCCCAGCCGTGCTTCAGAGCCGGATTTGGAGCTGCAGCCTCACAGCAGCTGCAGGGGAGATCCGGGGTTTGGGGGTGCTGGAGAAATTCCAAGTGGAGGCAGGAAGGGAGCTGATCCCTCCTGGATGCTGAAATGAGGTTGAGCCTTTGCAGTCTCAGCCCTGCACTTTGGGAAGAGGAGAATCCAAATGCTCCTCTAATCAAAACTCCCTTCCCTGCGAAATTCCATAAATCCCCGGCAGGATCTGAGCCCGTTTTAGTGCTGACAAAGGGATCTGTGGAGCCCTGCAGTGGCTGTCCGGGTACAGCCCTGTGGCACCGAGTGACTGTTCCTGCTCAGAGGACAATCCCACCCTCGGCTGCTCCAGTTCCAGGCAAAAACATCGCCCGTGGCTGGGGGAAAACCATTGTGATTCCTGCGGGTTCCAGCCGTGGAAGGGTCGGATTTAACTGCCAGTGGCAAGGGACGAAAATCAGCTCCGAGTTATTGGGAGCCTGGGATGCTGCAGGAGGAGAAATCCCTTCGTGGGAAGGGTGGGCAGGCACTGGAACAGGCTGGATTCCCACCCCTGCGGGGATTGAAAGCTGTGGGGATGTGGCACCCGGGCACAAGGTGGCCTTGGCAGTGCTGGGAGGGGTTGGGCTCCGGTCCTGGAGGTTTTATCCAACCCTGATAATTCCATGATTATTCTGGATGAGACACCAGAGCCCTCCCATTACCCCTGGCACTGGCAGGGCAGGGAGAGCTCCCACCCTTCCCTTGCCTCTTCCCGAGGGCTGAGCCACATTCCCAACGCATTTCCCTGGGTGACACTGGGCGAGGAGAGCGTCCTGTCCTTTCCAGGCTCCCCTGCTCAAGCAGAGAATTCCAGCTCGCTGCCCCTCCCGGGCAGGTGAGGGATGTTTCACACCCGAGCTGTTCCCTGATCCCCGCAGGCGCTGGGGCCTCTCCCTGCGCAGAATCCCGGCCCCAGCAGCTTCCCTGGGGAGGAATCCTGGTCCTTTGGATGCTGCAGCAGCTCCAGAGCTCACGGCAGTGTCACCCCTGAGTCCTGACACTGCCACAGGGTCCTGGGGTGGTTGGGGCTGGAGGGACCTTAAATCCCACCCAGAGCCACAAGCATTCCCTGATCCCTCTTTCCACACCGTGGATCAGCTCCAGGAAATTCCCTGTCCCACCTTCCTGCCCCGCTCCAGAGCCCAGCAGGAGCATCCCAGGCTCCCAACACGGATTTTGATGCCAGCCCAGGTGACCCGGAGGCCCCGGGCCACAAATTGTGTCACCACTCCCAGTGGGACACGCGGGTCTGCTCCGTAACTCCTGAGAGAACCCCTGGATATCGAGGAGCATCCCATGGGCCGGCTCTTCCTGCAAGAATTTGTCACCATCCATAAATTGCTGGGAGATTTATCCCTGCCAGCCCTAAAACTGTGCACAAAGTAATGGGATTTATCCAAAGCCTTTAACAGGCTGTTCCCCTTGATTTAAAGGCTGTTGAAGTGTCTTTATTTCCTTAGCACATTATTAATTCACATTCTGGCTCCGACGTGCCTCCGGAGCTGGGAATCTGGGAATGAGAGGAGGAAAGGGCAGCTGGAAGGGCTCAGGCAGCAAAAAACCAGCTCAGGGTAGCTCCAGGCTGGGAATAAGCAAAGGTTATCCGTGCCTGGAGCTCCCCCGAGGAGCGGCCGCTCTCAGCTCCGGAGCTGCCGGGGCTCTGCACACCAACATGGAAATGATTCCCTGTCCCCAGCCCTGGGAACTGCAATCCCAGCTCCAAGGCTGGGCCAGCAGCTCCCTGAGACTCTGGAAAAGGGCAGCTCCAGCCCCTCTGGATGGTTTCCAGCTGCCCCTGCCCAGTTTGAGAGGTGTTCCCCTCGGGGTGGGGTCTGGGAGCCCCAGGGGGAGGAAGTTCAGGGTTCCATCAGTGCCACAAACGGCGGGGACTCCTCCCCGAAATTCCCGGCTCCAGGATCCATCCCGGGAAGTGTCCCGGGCCAGGCTGGACGGGGCTCGGAGCACCCTGGGACACTGGAAGGTGTGGGACTGGATGGGCTTTAAGGTCCCTTCCCAAACCCAAACCATCCTGGGATTGAGGAATTCCGGGATTCTACCCTCAAACTCTTCCCAGCCCTGCCTGAACCAGGAGCCACCTTGGAGGGGACACAAAACCAGCCAGGAGAGAGCTCCTGACCCTTCCCAGCGCCACTCCCAGCTCATCCCAGTCCCGGCTCCCGACGCTTCCCAGCGCCCCTCCCAGCTCATCCCAGTCCCGGCTCCCGACGCTTCCCGGTGCCGCTCCCAGCCGCTCGCTCCCGGCTCCGGTGGCCGGCTCAGGTTGCCATGGCACCGGGGTGTCCCCGCTCTGCTCTGACATTCCCCGCACTCCCCCGATCCCGGCTGGAATCGCGCTGGGATCGTGTCCGTGCGGCTCCCGAGCGGCGCTCGGCGTGGCATCGCTGCCGCCCCCCGCACCGGAGGGAGATTTTTCCTGCTGAAATCCCTGATTCACGTTCTCCATTTTAATCGCATCATCTCCCGGCTTTATCTGGGAATCTATTCCAGGATCAGGGAGCTGCCCAGTTTAAAGGCTCCGGCCCCGTGGCTGTGGCCCGGCCCCTCCCAGGATCAGATCCAAATCTCTTCCAGAATTTGGGAATCATGGAATGGTTTGGGTTGGAAGGATCTTAAATCCCATCCCGTGCCGCCCCTGCCATGGGCAGGGACACTTCCCACTGTCCCCAAGCCCTGTCCAGCCTGGTCTTGGACACTTGGGATGGGGAGTCCACCTGTTCCAGGGCTGGACCACCCTTTCCATGAAGGAATTTTCCCAATATCCAACCTAAACCTCCCCTGGCACAACCCGAGGCCGTTCCCTCTTTGTCCTGTTGTTCCCTGGGAGCAGATCTCGATTTCTCCCTTGCCCCTCCTGTCAGGAATTGCGGAATATTTATAAAACCAGCCACATTCCCTTATCCAAATGCCCAAATCCACCCCCAAAAGCACCCGGACATTCCAAACCCGCACATCCAAGGCAATGGGAGAGCCTGGGAAGAGGGACAGGGATCAAACCCAGGCGTTTCCCACGGGCAGCCTGTGCTGCCTCGTTTGGTGTTAATTTGCATTTTTCCTGGTTTTTATGAGCCATGAAAAGAGGACGGGGCAGCACGAGGCTTCCCTCAGCACAAATCCAGGGATAAGTTTACAGGAAATCGGGCTGGAAAACAGGGAGGGTGTTTCTGCTGTGTGCAAACAAGCCCAGAAATGCTGAGTAATTCCTGGAGCATGGGAAGCGATCATTACTTTTAATTAGCAATTAACTGACTCGGTAATTCCTCGCATTCAGGCAGCAATGGAACTGCAAACAATGCCAGGCAAATCGGGTCTTTAGCATTTAATTACCGGGCTCTGCCATGAATTATTGAGCAAATGGGCAAAGACTCCGCTCCGAAGAACCCCGGTGCTGCAATTAAAAGGGATTTTTAATCATTCCTGGGCCGGAGTCGCTGTTTGGAGCCGCCCTCCACGTGCACAACACCCAGAGCAGTGGCTGAGGCTTTGTGCGAACCACGGAGCTGAATTCCCCCAAAATAATCCGGGCTGGAAACACAGAGAGCGGGATTGTCAATCCCAGCCTGCCCAGCCCTGCTCCCGTCACAGAATTCCAGAACGGGTTGGGTTGGAGGGACTTTAAATCCCACCCAGGGCCACCCCTGCCCTGGACAGGGACACCTCCCACTGCCCCGGGGCGCTCCGAGCCCCCCAAAGCCGGGGTTGGGAAAGCGCACGGGCTGAGCAGAGGGAACATCCCCAAACCCGGCCCGGGCTCCGTCGCCCGGACGGGACCCCGGTACCGAACGCACAGAGCTCCCGCTGTCCGAGCGAGGATCCCGGCCCTGGCCTGGCCCTCGGACCTGTCCCCCGCGGGGAATTGTCCCGTCCGTTCCAACCGGGACAGCGGTGGCTCCGGCCCAGCCCCGAGCGGCTCCTGCCCAGCGCGGAAGGCGACGGGAGAAGGGAAGAGCAGCCAAGGAAAGGCGGAGCTGGAGGGGCCGGCGCTTTCCCTGTCCTGGGAATGCCGAGCGCTCCCCAACCCGGCATCCCCACACAGCCGCCAACCCAAGGAAAAATGAACTTTCCGAGTGCCAACACGGCTGATTGTCGTCACCAAGGAGTTCCAGAGGAAACAAGAGCGAACCCCCTGCCTCGGGAATCCTCTGGAATTCTGCCCCTGCACCCACCCAGCTCAGAGGCAAACGGGAGCCGGACAGGGAGGGGAGGGAAGGCAAAGCCTGGCTGGATTTGGTCCATGTCCTTCCCAAAGCATCACGGATGTCCCAGCCTCTCTCCCTGGGGAGGGTTTTAACCTGGAGAACGTCCCTGCATCCCTGTATCCCTGTATCCCTGCATCCCTCCTTCCCCCCACCCCTTGCAGGACGTGTGGGACACTGCAGGACCGAGCAGGAGGCCTGAGGAGCTGAGGGACCCCCAGCAGCACCCCCAGAGCAGAGCTGCTCCTCCTCCTTTCCCCTTCCTCCTCCTCCTTTCCCCCTCCTCCTCCTCCCCTGCAGTGCCAAAGCCTCTCCCGTGGCTGAGATGAGCTGATAAAAATGCAGATCGATCGCAGGGCCAGGGCTCAGCTCCCGGAAATCGATGCCGTTCCCATGCTGCGAACTCCCGGTCATTTTATCCACCCTCGGGAGGCTCAGAGCTGCAGGGAGCCGGGGGATCCCATTCCTGCTTCCCTCGGGGAAGGTACTGATCGAATCTGGCCTCGGCCGCGGTTCCCAAAGCACCCAGAGCATTCCCTGTGCTCCAAGAAGCAGCAAATCAGGCGGGGAAAGGAACTGGGAGCTGCTGGTGGATCCAAGGGGCTGCCCTGAGCTCCTTGAGGCTCCCCAGATCCAGACCCTGCTCCAGGGCAGTGCCGGGGGTGGACACAGCGGGGTGGGCAGGGTCAGGGAAACCAGGAATGGCCCCAGACCCGGCGGGGTCCGGGATCCCAGCAGGTCCCTCTGGCCCGTCCCCAACGCTCCCCTCATCCAAAGGCTCCTCCACGGCTTCCCCAGGGCCAGGAATGTCAGGGCTTGCCTGGGATGAGTGGCACACACGGGGCAGCAGCGGGAGGGAAGGAGCACCCCCAGAACCAGACCCCAAACGCCCTGACCCCACTGCCGGAACGCCTCCCCTTCCCGCTCCCCCATCCAGGCAGGGATGAGATCGTCCCTCGGGAGCTGGAGACCCCAGTCCTGCTCCGGGGGCCGTGTCCCACCCGCCCCCTGCTCTGGGCCGCGGCTCCTCTGGATCCAGGCTCCGGCCCCGTGCCAGGATCCCGGGCCGGTCCCGCCTGTCCCCGCCCCGTGCCAGGACACTTTGTGCCATCCCAGTGCCAAGCACTTTCCATCACCGCCTGATTTGTGTCCCTGCCGTGCCCCAGTGGAGAGAGGCGTTCCTGGAAGCACCTTGGCAGCCGAGCCGGGCGGCTGCTCCCGGCCTTGGCGCCGCTGCTCCGGCTGGAATCCCAATCCAGGGACGCCAGGGCCGCGTCTGCCCCGGGCCTGGCACAGCCAGGGCAGGACAGGGGTTCCCTCGGGGACAAGGTTCCCTCCCTGCTGCTCTCAGGGAATGGTTCCTGATCCCTCTGCCCCCGAAAATCCACGCGTTTATTCCAACCCCTGCCCCTGGCAGCAGCTCCAGTTCCAGCCACCTCCTCTGCTCAGGAGCCTTGGGCGCATCCCACACTCCTGCCCTGGAAAGAAGCGGATCCCATGGATGGAGCAGCTCCGTGGGATCCAGCAGGGAGCAGCTACAGGAGACCCTCCCTCCCACAGGAGAGAGCATCCCACCAGATCTCCCCTTGCCGGGAACACATCCAGCCCCGGAGCCCATCCCAATCCTTGCTGGAGGAGCGCTCCAAGCTGCCAATGCCCAGCGGAGAATCCAGGGAGAAGGGAGTGCCCGGATCCATCCAGGTGTTCTGGGATCTGTGGGAAGGCTCAGCCAGCCGCTGGGGACAAGTGGCCCATCCCCAGCAGCGGCTCAGATCCCGGGATCCCAGCGTGGGATGCTCCAGGCAGGGATGAAGGAATGAAAGGAGAGCGTTACAAAACAGGAGCCCTTGGAGCAGGGGAGGGAATTTGACCGGCACCGCTCACCCTTCCAGGCCTTAATCCCTTCGTTAGCACAGCCCGGCGCAATTAAAGACAAACTCCCGGCCCTGCAATGCAGAGGGGCTGCGGGAGATCCCGGGAATTCAGGCACCTCCGCAGGCACCGGAGTCTCCGGGCTGAGGAGCCCTTCCCACCCCGGGCAGCTCCGTGGGGCCGATCCAATGATTTTCCAGCTGAATTCCGTGAGGTGGCACCTCACCAAGAGCTCTCCCACCGCAGAGGATCCTTGATCCCTGATCCCCCGGGCCGGGCCAGCCGGGAGCCCACGGGCAGCGGGAACAGGGGGACAGAGAGGGCGGGATGGCAAAGCCACCTCTGCTCCCACGGGGACACCTCAAAGGGAATCGTGGGATCATGGAATGGGCTGGGAGGGACCTTGGGGGTCAGGGAGATCCATCCCCTGCCACGGACAGGGACACCTCCCGCTATTCCCATCCAGCCTGGCCCCCAGAGCCCATTCCAGGCGGGAGCAGGATCCAGTAAATCCTGCCCTGCCTCTTTGGGAGCTCCCAGATGTGTTTGTTCCTCTCCGTGACCATTCCCAATAACTGGGGAATTCCAGCAGGAGCCTAAAGTGCTTCCAAAGAAAGATCTGGATTCCAGAAATCCTCCCTGAAGGAGGTTCTGCCTGCCTGGCTGGGATGTAGAGACCCGGTGGGCACCAAGCCCTGCCAGGACAGGAAGGGAAAGCCACTCAAGGGCTTGGGAGGATGTTAAAATCCATGGATACACTCGTGCTGCTGGATCCTGGGAGCTTCCCAGGCTCCAGGTCTGCACCTCAGCCGTGTCCCAGCTTCCCAGCAGCATCCTGCCCTTCCCACCCGACAGAATCCCTCAGCCAGGAATGGTCAGGCAGGATTCACTCGGGATTCCCAGGGTGTGCCGGCTGCTTTTCCAGCCAGACCTTGGGAAGGCGGATCCAAGGCCAGGCTCGGCTGGAGTGGGAACGGGCAGGTTCTGTCCCACCCGCCAGGCTCGACTGGGATCGCTCTTCCCCAGCCATTCCAGACCCATTCCAGGTCCCTCTTTGGGTCCCCACAGCTCCGCCCTGCAGGTTCCAGCTCCTTCTCCCAGAAACACACCCCAGCTCCCCTCTAAAGCCCAGTTTTCCATGCCTGGCCCCACACCCTGGAGCAGCCCCATCCCAATTCCCTCCCCGCCCATCGTTATTCTTTTAATCCCGGGTTTAATGCCGGCCCTCCGGGCTGCAGCCGCAGCCTAATGGCCCTTAAGTTCCCCTTCAGGAAGCTCCGATCCATCAATTTGCCTTTGTCGGGAATGTTTGCAGCCGGAGCAGAGCCGCTCCAGGCGCCTGCCAGCCCGGCAGCTCTTCCTTCCCGGGAGCAGCTGTTCCCAAAGCGCGGCTCGGGATTTACTGGCAGTTGGCAATTCCAGAGAGTTCAGCGCCACGAGCCCGAGGCTGTCACCCGCTTCTGTCACCCGCTTCTGTCACCCGCTTCTGTCACCCGTGTCAGGCGCCGGGAGGAGGCGCGGAGCT
>VZRO01005133.1:3932-19412 GCA_013397915.1 Daphoenositta chrysoptera | reverse complement strand
TAATTTATTATTTAATATTTAATTTTGACCAAATTCCTACAGAAAATCTAAAATAAACTCTGCTTTTTTATCTGTATCTCCCCCGTGATTTTTGTGAGCAGTCCCGGGATAAAAGCAGGCAGGAAATGGATTTGATTTACTGCACTCACCTATTCCCCTCTCCAAGGTCTCTCCAAAACTCCGGGACATTCCCATCTCATTTCTTCCAAACTCCCTCTCAAATCCCCCTCCCATGGCCCGATCCATCTCTGCAAAGAGGAAGGTGGAGAAGCTTTCAGGGGGTTTAATGACCCCTGAGAGAACATTTTACCACAGGAATCGTTTTGAAGATTCACAGCACAGGAAGATTTTTGTGATTTTCCTCCTGATCATTTTGTCGTGGCTTCACAAGCCCAAAACCCCAAGGAAAGGCAGGATTTATCCCAAACCCATGTGAGGCCCCGGAGATTGGACAGAGCCAGAATCTTTCTGGATAAACCCTTCAAGGTAGCATCAATAAATCACTTGGTTTGTGCAGCTCAGAGGCCACGAGGGACTCGGGGACACAAAGCAAGCTGGAAAAGCCCCAAGTTATTCCCATAAAGCTGAGAAGAGGCTTCTGGAAAGAGGATCCCTCCCAGGGAAGGCAGCAGGACACGCGGGGAGCCGGTGCCTACCGCTCATCCTGCCCATGTTCATCCCCGCGGGGAAGCGGCCGATGTTCTCCATGCCACCGAAGGGACCTTCCATTCCTGAAACACACATTGTCCAGGAATTCCTCAGCAGTGCACCTCAGCTCCACACTGCACACGCAGCAGCTGCTGCCACACAACATCCCCACGGGCACAGGACACCTCCCCACCACCGGTTCCCAAAAAGGAGTCTGGATTTGGGCACAGCGGTATAAAAATCATGGAATCACAGAGCGGTTTGGGATGGGACATTGAGGATCCAGTTCCAACCCCAGGGATTGCAGGTCACATTTTATGGGGTGTCTCCCCCCTCCCCACACCCCTGCAGCAGGTTTGAATACCCAAAAAGGACCAAATTCTTGCTCAGTTGGTGATGACTTCCCAGCACACAAATTACTGCCACACACACACCCCTCAGTCTACAGGACTTTCACAAAGGCCAAGCTATGAACAGATCAAAAAGCACAGCTTACCTCCCATTTTATTCATTCCAAAGCCCATGCCTTCCATTCCCATTCCTCAAAATAAAAGAGAAAGCTTTATGTAGCACATGTCACCCAATTAATTTCAGCCCAAGGCTGCAGAAATCAAACCACACAACACGTCCATGGCTTGGACTGAAGAGCTTACATGGGATAACTCTGAGGAGATTCCAACATTCCTGCTCAGAAAATCAAGCAGCAAAGGGGAAAAACCCACTGGCATTTCGACATGGAAAGCTGAGTGTGTGCTACTTTTTAGGTGGCTCTTTGAAACTTGTGCTATTTCAACAGATCCTCACCAAAGATTTGCAAGCCCACTAAAAGTGTTAAAAGTGAGAGATGGTTTGGAGTTTCATGGATCTTTGCAGTGTCTGCTGCTCATGCTCAAGAGTCAGAAAATGAGAGCTGTGTCTTGACCACAGTGAAAAAAAAAAAATGGAGCAGTTGGTTAAATTCAAGTTTCCATTATCAAGCTGAATAAAAAACTCATTTGGCTTTAACATTCCTAAGAAACTTCCAACTTTTTGGGGAGGCAAACAAAGCTATCTACCTTCTACACAGCTTAAAGCTCTCATGAAACAAAAGCATAGGAGTAATCTTCTTACCTCCAGGTCCCATGTTGCCCATTCCCATGCCTTTGTTTAAATGATTTGCATCAATAGGTTGACCTCCAGGTCCTAATCCCATGCCAATACCACCAAGACCATCTGAAGAAAATATTCAGATATCAAAAAAGCCTTCTTTCCATAGTTTGACAAAACAGCAAGTTTTATTTCTTAAGTAATTGACTTTCATTCTCCAAAAAAAGCTTGCTGTGTCCCCCCTTTGGGGTGTGTACTGAAAGCAGGGAACTGTGGAGTAAATTAAGAGTAGATGTGTCTTGAAACAGGCTAAAAACTATCTCCAATTATTTGTTTTCATATTTAAATTTCCATCTAACTGCTGAGAAAACTTGGTTTGGAGCTGACTCCTGAAAAATAACTGGCTAGAACACTGCTTCATTTGGGCAAACCCCTCGGCTGAGGAGGATGGAGTGGGCAATTTGGGAGAAAGATCCTCTAGAGCTTTGCACAGTTACCACCCTGGATTGACAACGGCTCATTTCCACCCCTGCCAGGGCTGTCCCCTCGCAGGGAAGAACTGAAGCCCCGGGTGCAGCCTCTGGATAAATGACAGCCACCTATGGAATTGCGAGCACACAGCCAGCCTCTCTCTGAGCAAACAAGACACGGCATTCCCAGGCACGGATTTGAATCTTCCTTAAGGATTCCCCAGCCCAAAGAAAGAAGAAAAAGCCCTTTTTTTTTTCCTGAAGCAGGAAGAAAGTTCTCTGCTTGGCACAAGCACCAGTTTACGGCATCCTTTGCCTGGCAGGATTCCCTCGTTTCCAGCTCAGCACTGAACACAGGAGTGTTGAATCTTGTTTTAAAACAGCACAAGGTCCCCCTTCCCCGCCCCAGTAAAGGCCAAAATCCAGGCTTCCAGAGGGATTTAGGGAGTTTTACACCAAAGTAATGGAATTGGAACCCAATGACTTTGTCCTGAAGAAGAGGAACATCCTCACAGTGATACTGCTGCTGAGGAAGGCCTTGACAGACACTGAAAGCTGAACTAGGGAGGGACTAATTAATGATCATTAATAATGGGCAATTTAGCAGCACACAGCAGGTCTGGATCCCAGGAAGAAAACAGCATCTGTCTGAATTCACAGAATCCCAGAATCCCAGACTGGTTTGGGTTGGAAGGGCCCTTAAAGCTCATCCACTTCCAGCTCCTGCCCTGGGCAGGGACCCTTTCCACAGCCCAAGACAATTCAAGTTCCATCAACAGCCCCAATTTTGCTGCACTTGAACAAATTCAGCCTCCAGCTCTTCCAGTCCCAACTCTTCTCTTCAGCATTTCCAGTACCTCATCCCAGCACGGCCGAGGTTGGGAGGGGCCTTTGGAGGGCATCAGCTCAGCCCAGGCTGCTGAGCCCGGATCACATCCACAGCTCTGGAGCATTCCCAAGGATGGAGACTCCACAGGATCTCTGAGCAACCCAGTCACCCTCCCAGAACGCTTCCTTAATCCACGTGGGGTCTGTGGATTTCCACTGCTGGTTTAGACTCGATCTTTTAATTCAGTCAAATTCCAAGTTGGAAGGAGCAGCGTGGGGCAGCCAATTATTCTGAATTTCCAGTCTCCTGGGTTTTGGTCGGTGCTTTCTGCCTCCTGCACCTCCAAGAAGAGCCTGGTTCCCTCTTCTTTCCATATTTAATACATTGATAAGATCCCCTTTGGAAATCTGAAGACCTGGAAGACTCCCAGGTCCTGAATTCAGCCCTTTCAATTGAAGGGAGAACATTCTATTCCCAGAGCAGCAGCCCATAAAAGGAGGTGCTGACTGATTCCTTGTGTTTCCATTAAATCCCACTATTAATGGAAGGCACTGGGATCTTGGAATTGCAATGGAGAGCTCTGGAAGCCTTGAGAAGGTGAATGTTTTAAGACAAGCTTCTGGCCATGAGCTGAAAGAAGTATCCAAAAAATCACTGAGCAGCTCTTCTTCACTATTCCCCCCTTCTGAAATTACTCAGGAATTTGGATCCCAGTTTTCCAGTTTGAACCAGAGTTTTACTGGGGCTGGGACTGGTTCCCAGGTGCTGAACAGCCAAATAAAAAGCAGAAGACGTTGAATCATGCAGGGGACACTTACGAGGGAGTTGCTGGGGTCGCTCTGGAGGGAAGAAATCTCCTTTGGGGAAGGCTCGTTCGTCCTAAAAGGAATTCAACACGTTAAAGTTGGCAAGAGAAGCAGGAAATTATTTCCTGATTCTTAAAATTTTGAATTAAAATAGAAAAATTTCAAGTTAAAGCAGTCTTCAGTGTAGTTTTGATTTGTCTTTTAGCAAAACAATCAGAATTAACCTTCCCTGATGGCATCAGTCCAGTAGGAATCAGGCAAATCACCCATTTCCCCCTCTGTACTTTGATCCACCCTTGAAACCAGGAATCGCCCCAAATCAGGAGCGCAGTTCCCAGGTCAGGAAGCAGAGGGAAGGGGGATGTCCTCACCATTTTGACGTGCATGGGTCTGTCAAAGAGCAGCTGCCCATTGAACATCGCTGGGGGCCGTTAAGGATCGTTGTTCAAGCACTGAGAGCTCTGATGGGGAGCACAAAAACCCCTGAAAATCCCATCTCCTCACCTGTCATTCACAGATCACCCCAAATCCTTCTGCCTTCTCCAAAACTAAAAAATTTTGAAACCCAAATATACTGAATATTCAAGAAAAGGCTTTTTGAAATTAAAAAAATGATAAAAACCACACTTCTGGGTAGGATTTGAGTTCACTAAGAGATTATCCAAAAAGTGACTCCAAACGGGGCCAAGTGTCTAAATGTTTCCTCAGTCACTTTATCCACTGAAAACAGGGAGGGGTTCCACAGCAACACCCACATTTTGAAGTGTGCCATGCCAGTGAATCCTTTGTCCAAGCCTGGCTCCCACCAGGTTTAGTGGGTGCAATGCAGAAGGGAATCAACACTCTAACAGAAACTTTGGGAAGGGACAGGGGGAGTATTTCCCTCCTTTCCATACCATAACCAGGAGCTGAAAGAGTAATATCTGGAATTCCATTGCAGTTGAGTTTCTAGGTAGCAAATCATTGCTTGGCCAGTGGAAGGACCCAGGGAACAGAGGAAAACACCAGGTCCATGTGCCTTGGCACAGGGATTTTTGTTCCTTTCCAGACAAATCTTTTCACAGAATTGCATTTTAATACTAATGACAACTTAGTCAGAAACTTATCTGGGGTAGAAGTACATTTACCCATGTGGGAAAGGGAATTTCCTTCACTAAAGATCCTGAACAAACTGCATCAATTCTTTCAAGACGGAATTTTGTCTCCGTTTCGCTTTTCCTTCCATTTTCCATCCACTACAACTTGACCTTCCCTGACAGGGAGTATCCTCTCCTGGAATACAGTTTCCCCTCTCCCCCGCTGTGTTTCCCAGGGTCTCTGCCCCACTCCAGCTGCCCAAGGATACAGATGGCCTGCACGGCCTCGATGGCCTGCTCGAAGGTGACGGTGCCGATGCCGCGGCTTTTGCCGTCCTTGTCCTCCAGGATGTCGGCCCGAACCACCACTCCAGCCATGCTGAACACCTCCTTCAGCTTCTTCCAGCCCACCTTGTAGTCCAGCTGGAAAAGAGGGGATCATCGGAAAGGCAAGAGAGATTTCCATGAGAAAACAGCTTTAGTGGGCTTCTGTCCTTTCCTGGTATTGCCATTAAAGAGTTGGCAGAGAGATGAGAGAAAATTTAATCAAAGTACAGAGGTTTGTTCAAAAATCCCAATTAACAGACACTGTGGTACAACTTAATTGAGAACCTCCTTAGCACAGAGAATCAACAGGACACGGATGAACTTTTCCTGGAATTTCCAAGGCTTTTCCTCCCTCAGATTTGCCCCGGGTGAGGTTCAGACCGCTGGGTTTGGCAGGGGGGACCCCAGCACTCACGTTGGCCACGAAGACGGTGCTGCCGAGCCTGCCAGCCTGCAGGGCGTGGATGATCTCGTTGGGGATGTTGGGGTTGTTGAGGATGCTGGGGGGGATGTTGATCATGCCGGGGCCGCCGGGGCCGGGCCCGATGCCCATCCCTCCTGCTGCCATCACCTTCTGCATGGCCCTCCTGGCGTGCTCTCCGTCGGGGTCCTGGGGGCACACGCACGCTCAGAGCCCCCGCACCCCGCTCGCTGCCACGGCTCACGAGGCACAGGAAGGAGGGGTTTATCCCACCCTTTATCCCAGGCTATCTGCTCCCCAGGGATTCCCAGCCCACTGCTTCCCTTCCATTGTCACACAATTTATTTTATTTTAGCCAACACCCAGAACCCTTTACCAAGTTATTCCTCCCCAGGCATTTCCCTGGTTCCCAATGTGTTTATCCACCATTAATACCAACAATAAACCTCTGTTACACCTGTTCCAAACCCTGACAAACCTCCAGTGCCACTGGAGAGGGTTTGGAATTAACTCCCAGGACTGGCTGTCAATAGCAAAGCCATTAAAATGAAAATACATCTCTGAGGTACTCCAGAAAAGAGCCAATTCTATGGAATTTTTGGTGGAATCCAATCATTCTGATGCAGAATTCTAAGGGAAGTTTGTCAAGAACCGACAATATTAATGGAGATTTCTGTGTCAAACCATTAACAAAGAACTGCAATTAAAGCCAAACTTCTGCTTTGTGCTCAGATCAAGTTTAATCTTGATAATCACACAGCAGTGGTTAAAATTATAAAAAAGAGGTTGACTGGGAGTTTCTATCCTGTTAAAGTCCTGCTTTCTGTCCATTATCCCTTGAGTCAGCCCTAAATCTTTCACAAGGACTCCCCCTTCCAGAACAGATGCACTCCTTACTTCTTTCACTTTCAGGGGTCTCCCACCAAGACTGTGCTTGTTCAAAACCTCGGCAGCCTTTTTCATGCTCTCTTCCATCTTGAACTCAACCACCCTGTGGGGACACAGCACAGCTCAGGATGCTTTGTTTTAAGAAGTCTCCTTGGATTTCAGGTATAAATTCAGAAGGAACTTACGCGCATCCCTGGTGAGGTGATTTCCCAGGCCAGTCACGGGGAGGAGGGAAGAGAGAAGAAATCAAGTCAGTAAAAGCCCAAATCACACACAAGTATTTTATTATTAAAGCCAAATCACATTAGTTAAGCCCTACCAGGGAAAATAAATGTAACCTTACACAGGCAAGCCTCCAATACTGGAATTCCATAATTTCTTATACCTGAACAGGATTAACCTGGGGTCTCTGAGGGTGTAACAAACACTAAATCCCGACTCCAAGAAATACCACACGCTTCCTGTGACCTGCTCTTCCCTGGCATACAGCAAAACCCTCCACACTCACCCTAAATCCATATCCTTCAGGACACTTAGGTGTGCTCCTACTGTCTTCCCTGCTCCTGGACTAGAGGCCCGTGAAGGCACTGAACGTTTACATTTAGGAATTTACCTCGCTCTACTGGCCCAGGAAGTGGAGCTTCCAGCACCTGCTGTTGCACCCTGGCCCTTCCAAACTCAGCCAACCACTCGAGTGACTTTTCCGAAGCACAGGAATGTTCCAGAGCCCTGTCCTGCCTGGGGCTCCGGGGTCACACAGCCAACGCCAACGGCACGCAGGGAGCAGCTCCTGACTGCAGAGCCCACCCCACCTCCTCCCATCCCGCAGCACTCCTGACCTAGAGCCACTGCACATCCACACTCTGAGCCTCCCTGGCCTCCTGTCCAGCACACAGAAACATTTCAGGTAGAAAATCCACAAAGAAACTCTCAAACACTTACCCTTGACTTTCCTTCAGCGTCCATTAAGAGCTCCACGTATGTTACCTCACCAACTACAAATCAGATTCCAGACGACACAGATACCAAGGGAGAAAAGCCAAGAAAACAATGGGAATTTAGAACAATCAACAACCGTGTATGGAGCCTCTGCCTTATAAGAAAGCCCAGAAACACTCCATGTTCTCTAGACCACAAAACTGGACAATTACAGGTATGCAGTAAAGGCTTCAAGCACTTCAATATGTTCTTGGTTTTCCTCCACCTCAAAAGCCAGAGATTTCCACAGTTCCCTGGATCTTTAGTGCCCACTCGTTACCTGAGGCAATCCAAATCCATGGGAAAGACTGCAGGAACAAGTTTCCTTCACTTTCCACAGGATCCTGGCTCCATAGCCCAGAATTTCAAGTGATTTGTTTCGCTCGGGATTTAAAGACAAAATTGTCCAAAAAGGAAGTCACACCAAACCACCAGATCAAGAGATCACTGCCTGATTTATTTCAGCAGGTTGCTGTTAAGCCACAATAAATTCCATTTTAGCATTAAAATCTGCCATATTTGCTCTCAAGACAAAACTGTCAATAGCAAAAGGCAAAAGTCCATGGAGAACTACACCTGCCCCTTTCCTCACAAGATTGGGATTGCCTCTCTAGGACCAAATAACCCTGGCAGGAACCTCCAGAATCCAACTACCCAAATGGCTGCTGCCTTTGAAGGGACTGGCATACAGAAGAATGGAATAAACATTCTCTTTGGGTTTTTTTTTTTAAACTTTTTCTTTCTGGTTTTAAAAGTCCTGGGGTTTAAATTTAAACCAGGAGGACTCCAAGTTGCACTATCTGGACAGTGGAATGTTTTATTTGTGGGAAACCACAAGCCAGTTGAGTATGAATAGTTTAACTGGAGCGAGGAACTGGGGTTTCACAAGGCTCTGCCAGGGACACAGGGAGGTGTTCAGCCTGACCTCCCCCAGGCCCAGCAATTTACAGGACACTGGATATCACTATGGAAAGCTGACAGCCTGGAAGGTCTCTCTTGAAGCTGGAAAAAAAAAAGGAATGCTTAATGAAATCATTGATTTTTAATCTCCATTTCTTATTTTAAACAGTAATTTGGCAGTAAGAGCATTCCAGCAAGAGAAGAGGATAAACAGCTCTGCTCCACTCCTGGTTTTGGGAGGACAATGTCTGAGGCTGGAAAAGGCTGACAAGTCCCTTTGAAAGGGACTCCACTGGAGTGTCCATTATTATCCACAGCTCCACCAGCTCGATCCGTGCTGGTATCAAGCCTGACAGAAGGAATTGCAGTCTCTAATCCATCTGAGCTCACGCAGCACACGTGGGATTGTTCCCAAGGAGTCCTGGGGGGTTCAGCATTCCCACGAGGTTCTGACGCCATCCAGCTCAACAGCAGCAGCCAGAGTCCAACCACACTCGGGGCACGGATGCAAACGGATTCACCAGCTCTTCCCAGGTGACCTCCAATCCAAAACCTCTCCGAGCCACGGCCTCCAGGTCTGGCACTCCCTGAACCCCGTGGAGCCCCCGCTGCGAGGGCTTTCCTCTCCCAGCCACTGCTTGGCTTCACCTACAGCTCCTCCTGCAGATCCACACCAACAACTTCCAAAGGGGTTTGCCAAGCTTGAGGATATCCAGTACAAGGGAACATTTGCTCTTGTAACCAATCCCTGACTCTGAACCACAAGATCTCCAGGAATCTCTTGGAGAGTTCAGTCTGTGCCAATTTTGCTCAGAGCTTCCTGTTCGAGCCTTACAGACACATTAAAATCCAAATATCCAGCCTGAAGTAGCTGCTTTCCTTCAAAGGACACCTGAACTCCCTGAAGAGCCCAATTCCAGAACAGCAGGAGGGAGGAAGGACACACTCAGTGCAACAGCTCAGCAGCCAAGACAAAGCCGAGAGAGAGTACAGAACCACTGCCCTGAAAATGCATTATTTTCACCTTAAAACGTGTGAGAGGAGCCAACCCAACCCCTCTGCCAGGAGAACGTTGTCTGGGGTTGGCAAAGGAAACCTTTTTTAAGAAGCTAGGCTGGGTCACATTTTATTTGGAGTTTTGGGGTTTTTTTTCTAGCTCCCAAACCACAGGATGCCATGGAAAAGTACCAGGAGCAGATATCCGTGTGCTAGACCAGGATAAATGCCCAGGGACCCCGGCAGGATTCCCTCCTGCCAGAGAACAGCTGGGTTCTGTCAGGGAACATCCCATATCCACAAGTGGAGAAATTTCAGCCAAGCACAAAAACTGTTACTTCAGGAGCCTCCCAAGGGAGGAAACTTCCAAAAACCACCAGCTCCAAGTCACTGCAGGTCTAACTGAGGAACAAGTTCCCCGTGGTGTCTTTAAGATTTAACGTGGAGGAGACTGATTTATGGATTTATTTAAACTTCACAACTGAAAGTTCAGAAACTCAGGTTTTCCCAAGCCAACAGACTGGAGCAGCATTTACTGCAACAACCAGAAATGCAAACTGAAGAACTCTTCAGTGTTACTTATCACAGTCATTATTTTCCTCTTTTTTTAAACTTTGTATCACTTCCCAAAGTTCATCAGCACAGAAAATGCCGATGTTCAAGCTGGGCTGCTCCAGCAGAATTCCAGTACTCTGCAGGGCCTGTCCAGGAAGCTCAGATCAGGATCCACAGGGTCACCTGAGGCCCTGGAGACACATCTGGGAACTCCCCAGAATAAGCTCAGACAGAAATGTCAACTTTAGGTTGGGCAATTTGATTTTCACAGTTTGTGACAAACCAAAGAGGTGTGAAAAGTGCAGAGAGGGAAGCGGGAGCAAGCACAGAACTGCAACAGGAGAAATGCTTTGTAGAAGTTGTTTCCTTGGCCTCCAGGGCCAAAAGGAAATACTAAACAGGGAAGGAAAACCCCAAACTGGCTGGATGTCTCCTCATCTTCTGAGGAACGAGTGATCCAAGAGGATCAAAAAGCTTCACACTCCCAATGTGAGGCGAAGCAGAGCTGGCCACAGCTCCTCCCTCATTTACAGGCTAAACCTTGGGACAGGCAACCCCTAAAAAGTTACAGGGGGCTGGGGAGAGAAGAGAAGCACATTTTACACATGTAAAGCTTTGGCTGAAAACAAAGAAGGAAAACCTTCCCACAGCAGAGACAGAGGAGTCAGCAGTTCTGTTACAGATGGGGAAGAGAAACTTCCCCTTTTGCAAGAGAACACCCAGAAAAAGGGGTGATTTTGGCTCTTGAAGAGCTCAGGCAGCACAAGAGAGAGGGAAGGGCTGAGATTCCTTGGAAAGATGGTGAAAGCCCAAGGGAAACAGAGCAACTCATCAGAGACTTCATCAAATGGAAGGGGGAACAGGTCAGGGGTGGAACCGCACATTCCTTCCTCATCCCTCCCTCCCTGACTCCCCCAGAACTCCACAAAAATCCTCAGTGCCAGCACTGGGACACCAGCAAGAGCCACGAGTTCCACGTTCAGGAGGCCACAAAGCTTCCACAAACTTCAGGAGATTCAGCAGGAAGGCAGCACGTGGAGTTTAGCAGCTGCTCTTCTGCACGGGGTTCAGGCTGGGAAAGTTTTCCTGGTGGATTTCCACAGCCCTGGGCTGTGATGGAGAAGGGAACGTGGGCACAGCCCTGCCTGCACAACCTGTCCCAGGGTGTCCTGTCTGTGCAGAGAGGGGACACAAGCCTGTCCTTGCCTGCAACTGCTCCTGGCCATGGTGATGTCCATGGAACCACACTAATTATGGTTATTAATGTCCCCACCCACACAAGGTGACAAGTACTGCCTCATTTCACAGCTCATCCCTCTCCGTGGATTCTATGCCTTTTGCTACTTTGGGCAGGGAGGTTTAAAATACAAAATCCTGTATTTCCTAAAGGAAGCAATAAACACCTGGAATTCAGATCCCAGTTCGTTGATGCCATGGCATCACCTCCCTTCCACCAGCTGCCACGAACAGTTCCACGTTTCTCCCCATGTGTGGGGGACAGATCAGGACAGGCACCCAGCATCCAGTTACTTCCATGGAGAACTTCTGCCTGTGGAAGCCCTTCCCGAATTCCCATCAGCGCTGCTGCCCAGTCAGTTTGGTAACACCTTGCGTCTGCCAGCCACAACGGGGGAGTTCCAAACAAGAACATCTCTTCATTCCATTACCAACAGTCCCACTGCATACCTGTAATTGAGTTTCTGCAACCAATCCTCTGGGATGCCCGAGCCACGGCGCTGGGAGAGAGAGCGGCGGCGCCCGGAGCAGCCCGGCCGCCCGCGGGCTGCGGGACACCAGCAGCTCCTGCCCAGCAGCTCCTGCCCCAGCAGCTCCTGCCCCAGCAGCTCCTGCCCGCACGGCAGCTCCCCGAGCTCCCTGCTGCTCGGGCCCGGCCCTGCAGCAGCCCTCGCACACCCAGGGCTTCCCCTCGGGCACAGAGTTCCACCTGCTCCCAAAGCCCGGAACATTTGGCCTGGCGTTCTTACACTTCCGAAGCAAGAGTTCCAACGGCTCGGAGTTTTCCACGGGCACGTTCCTGGGGCTCGGAACTGCTCTGCCTTGGGGCAAGGACGGAGCAAGCTCGGGCACAGCACGAGAGCAGCGCTTTGGGAGAAGTTCAACACAACTCCACAGCAAATCCAAGCTGCTGGATTTGTCAGCAGTGCCAAACCCCGGGAAGGACGATCCCAGCTTTAGCACGACAAGCCCTGCCGCCAGAAGGAAGAGGCTCCAACGTTCCCTAGGAGCATCTGCTGGAATGAGCAGCTGAACAGCCAGGCAGGAAACAATCTCACCCCAGACTCTGCCATCCACGGGAACTGGAGAGAAACCACAAGACACTGGGAAGGGGATTCAGCACAGCACGTAGAGTTAGACATCTCCACATCCGGAGATCCAGAAAACCAATGGATCTGGCGTAGCCAAGGGGCAGTGAAGGGTCCGTCCACAATCAGGGCCTGTTCAAGCAGCCTTTGAGGCTGACATTGTTGCCATGACACAAAACCACTGCTGGCTCTCAAACAGACCCTAATCAGGGAAATTCACAGTGCTCCCAGTCCTGACGGCCATTCCACAGACTCGGTTCCCTTTTGCCTCCAAAGACAGACATTTGAAACCCTCTGGAACTTTGTTTTCCCCTTCTTTAGGCCACACCTCAAACACCTGAACTGTCAGTCCTTACCCAGCTCCAGCACGATGACCACTGCCCACTACCACGGCTGATGCTCTGTATTCAGAGGTGCCCCACAGGAAATGTTGTGTTGTTACTCTTGCTTTAGACATTTTAAGGCTGGAGAAGCCAAGGATTTTCTTGCCACTCCACTGCACTTCCAAGGTGACTTGAAAACTAGGAAGCTGGGCACCAGCCTGAAGAAATGACACTAATTTAGACTTGTCACCACCTGAGTACTCAGCTCAATCTCTTCACCTTCCTCAAGAGATGAAGATGTTCAGGTCAGCAAAGGCAGCTCCCATCCACATGGGAATTACATGGAACTGTGGAAGAGGGAACACCGCAAAGCTGATTTCCAAAGCCCTGATTCTGCTGCAGCACATGCCAAAGCACCAACCTGATTTTGCAGGTCACCCTTCAATACATTGAACTGCAACCAATGGCAGAATGGCTCTTGAAGCCAGCCCAAACCCTCCAACTCTGGGGACACGGCTGGACATCCACACACCAGAGCAGGACATAACCACCTGAATGCCCAAAATACGTTAAAATGCTTCAGAAAGTTCTGCTGCACTTCGAGGCTAAAATCCAATGAAAGCCTGGGGTTTGATCCCTAAGGAAAACACTCCTAATCCCGGGATGAAGCTCTGACAGCTGCATGCCAAGGGCCTCCACAGGAACCGTCCCCTGGAAGGCTGCCAGGGACGGAGGTTGTGCAACACCCAGGAAGGCTTCGGGAAGAGCTTTTCCAAACTCGAGTGGCCAAGTGCACCCAGAAGTGCAACTGCTGAGCTACACAGAGAGCCGGGCACAGGCTGGAGCACAGGACAGCCTCGGCCACCTGAGCTGCACTTTACCTTTCTCTTTGACCAGGTCCTTCAGCGACTGCCACTTGACGTCGAAGGGGATGTTGGTGATGAAGGCTCGGTACCTCTTGGCGGGGTTGGCGTAGGGCTCGAAGCGGTTCCCTCCCCTCTTCATCCCCTTCTCTTTCTTCTTCTCGTTCGGGGTGGGTCGCTCGCCGTCGCTGCAAGGGAGAGAATCCCACCCGTGAACTCCTGGGAATGGAGAGGTGCCCCCACCTCCAGATGGAGCCAAACCAAACCACGGAGTCACCGAACCCCGGAGCAGTTTGGGTGGGAAGGGACCCCACCGCCCCTCCCATCCTGAAAGAAAAAATAATAATCCAAGGGAACAAAACGCTTCAGCCCCAGTCTTACATAATTCCCTTCACTAATCCAATTAATCTCCTTGTTCACTCAGTGCACGTGGAGAAGATGCACCATCTTTAGGAGGAATTCAGAACACATCAGATAAAAAAAGGTGAAGTTTCTACAGTCTCTCTGTACTGAGCTTTTCCAACTCAGGACCTGTGCTTGCAAATTCCAAGTCAGGTATCCCAGCTCCATCCCTTCAGGACCATTTCAGTCCCTGAACAGACACAGCAGCCTGCAGGGAAAAAGGAAATTGGGAATGTAGAGGCCTCTGAAGGTCTGTATTTGAGTGTGTTCCCTGCTTTAATCACCCAGCAGCCAAAGCTTCTCCAGACACAGGGATGGGAATTTTCCAGTCTTTCTCTCACTGAACTTTTTTAAAGCTTCTTAGTTAATGAAGTAATTAAAACTCCAAAATTAGACTTGAAATAGGACAATCCTTTTTACACCTTCCAAAATAACACAAAATGTAGTAGTTGTGTTAAAAGCTGCACTCAGATTTTAATGGTTATTCTTTAAACTGGATTTCCCCAAGGACACTGGGAATGTGCCCACGGGAGCGTCGGTGTTATCCCTGTGGAAGTGAGGGCTCTGCCACGTGCAGCTGGATATTCCAAGCACAACTGCACCTGGACACAGAAACAAATTCCCTGGAGACATCCCAAATGTAACAGGGCCGGGAAAAATAAAACCACAGCAGAGAAATATCTTTATTTATACTTCCAGGAATTAACTGGCCCCTCATGGAGACAAAATCAGGGATGTCTCTGTCCCTGTTCCTGCCTGGCTAAAGTTGCACAGTCAATGAAATCGTGTCTGTCGATATTTTATTGCCCAAAGCACAGTCTGACCATTCTTTAATGGAAAAAAATAAAAATAGATATGGATCTTTTTCCCCCAAAGTGACACGTGGGAAGCTGAACACGTTCCTGGTCATGGGAAGCACAACCCACAAACTCAAATCCAACTTTGAGTCTGCAACAGGAATCACAGCACACCAGGCTCAACCTGATTCTTATCACCCTAGCATGAAACTGAGGCAAAAAACTCTCTGAGAGAGAAAAGTTCTTTACATTCCAGGGATTTGGTACCAAAACCAGCTTTGCCAAGTGTGGAACTTTCATCGAGCATCAACATGAGGAAGTGAGAAGCAGCTGAGGGTTTTTCTGCTGTCCATCCCCACCTCTACAGAGGCGGAACTGCAGCGCTGCTGATTTTGGTTTAAATTTCTGTAACATTTTACTGACCTCAGCCACCGGGATTGTGCAATCCCTCCCCGGCACCACCTTAAACTCTCACCCTCGAGGTGTCTGCGCTCCTGAAACCGCTCACGGGTAAATCACCCCCGAAACGGAGCACGCTCGGCTCCAAACGGCGCAGCAGGATGAGCAGAGTGCTGAGAGCAGCCGAGTTATTACAACTTCCTGACGGCACAAAGAGCAATGAACTTAAACATCCCCACGCTGGCACAGCCTGTTTCACCCGAGGAGGCCTAAACCCCACTAAAACTCAGCAGAAGCTTTTCCTGAGGGGGTGCGGATGATCCCAGAGCTCCCTGCCCGCCGCACCCCGGGCCCAGAGCGCCGGGACCGGGCCCGGGCCCCTCCGCGCTGCG
>VZRO01005132.1:375660-410762 GCA_013397915.1 Daphoenositta chrysoptera | reverse complement strand
ATAAAATCCCTGTTGTTGACTTTTGTAGACGGGCTCCTTGTCACCTTAATTCCTGCAGAGGCATCTGAACAGGGGCACAAATCTGCACTCATCCCTCGAGCTGTGGCCTCCCCAGTGCCCAGCACAGAGGGACAATCACTGCCCTGTTGCTGACACACAGTGCCACAAGGCCACCGGCCCCCTTGCCCAGCTGGGCACACCCCGGCTCACGTTCGGCCACTGTCGCCCAGCACCCCCAGGGCCTTTCCCGCTGGGCAGCTTTCCAGCCCCTCTGCCCCCAGCCTGCAGCACTGCAGGGGCTGGCTGGGACACGGGGGCAGGACCCAGGCCTTGCTCCTCTTGAACCTCATCCTGCTGGCCTCACACCATCCAGCCAGCCTGTCCACAGCCCCCTGCAGAGCCTTCCTAGTCTCCAGCACATCAATATCCCCACCTACCTTACTGTGGTCACCCAAGGGCACTACCCAGCCCTTGGCCTTAAAAACACTGGGGAATGCAGCCACCAATGTCACTACGTCTGACATACTAATTGAGCATCTGACACCTGAGCAAATTCCCCTTTTGGCTAAACACAGCTCATTCACACACTTCCCTGGACATGCTGTTAAGGAAGAAGTGAAAACATAAAACACAATTGGATATCAGGCCTGGCCTACACAGTTGCTTTTTCAACCAGCACAGAGGAGAATGTGGACCTGCCTCACTGGGGCAGGAGCCTCTCCAGATACCTACAGGACACCCAGAGAGGGGCTGTGCTGGGATTGGGTGGGCTAAAGTTGAGTTACTTCCTAGTAGCTTCCATGAATTATGTGAGCAAGTAATGAGGACAACAACCTCCCCTCTGGCCCCTCTCTGCCCAGCACAATCTTGGGTTCATCCTCACCTTGAGGGACTGTACCTGGATTAAGTGGCAGGGATTGTCCTACATCCCTGTCTTCTCCTGGTGCAATGACAACTGAAGGGACCCTGTCCTGTGCCAAGCTTGGGAGGAGGGGAAGCTTTCTTAATCCCTTCCAGCACCACGGCAGGATGAGGCTTGGAGAGAGGGAGAAGAAACAGAAACCTCTTGGGTGCTGTTGTGCCTTTAGGGTGATCCCCCTGCTCTGCTCAGAGTGGGACTCTGTGATCCTTGTCCAAGAGAAGCAGGTCCCTGCTTGGGCTGGGAGTGGGCTGCTAGGTCTGGGCTGGCCGGAGCATGCTGTGCTAGGGGTCAGGACAGTGGAGCTGGCTCACTCCCTGAGATGTTGCTCGTTACAGAATAACTCACAGTGGCCTTGGAGTGATTTCGAACAGCCTCAAGAGGAGCTGCTCCAGCACTGCCTCCACTTCTCAGTCTGGACCAAGAACAACCAACAAACCACAATCATCCATCCCCGAGCCCAGTCTGCTCCAGTGGGGTCAGTCCCTGCGTTCTCCAGCTTTGCAGCAGCTGGGGTGTCTCCCATCCTGGGGGGCAGGGGTGGGATATTGTCCCCACATCCCATGGTCCCCATGTCCATCACCAGCCGAGCCCTTGTGCACTCCCAGATCCCCCAGCACCACCCAGTCCCCAGCAGTGCCAGCCTGGCTGTGTAACCCTCATAGCACACAGAGCTCACTGGGGACAAGGGATGTGCCTGTGGGATGTCACCTCTTCCAGGTGACATCCCACACCTTCTCACATTGGGGTCCCATGTGCTGGGCAGCCCTTCACATCCCAAAAATGGGCTAGGGACAGCCACCCAGCAGGCCAGAGACAAGTTCCAGCAGGACAGTGACCCAAATCCTGCGGACAAGGGTGGCTGGTGGCAGCATTTTGTGCATTTGTGCAGTACTGTCCCTGTTCTGACACCTGGGGTGGCACAGGGTCACCCACCGCTTCCGAGAGCAGAGAACCTGTGCCAAGATACCGGGAAACACCATGGAGAGGGAAGCAGGATGCCAGGCAGAATCCTGCAAGTTACTGTGACAGATGAAGTGGATGCAGACAGGTAAGAAATGTGTATCGGGGGTGAGGATGGGGTTTATTTCCATTTGCCTCCAAAAGGATTCAACTGGCACTGAAGGAAAACGGGGCCTGGTCCCATGAAGCCCCCCAGCAGCCCCTGAGCACAGGCTGGGAGGCAGAGGAAGGGGCTGTTTCCTCCCTTCCTGCATGGCCCTGTTGGGGAGATCACAGCCAGCACAAAACAGCCTGAATTTCCAGGCAGCTCCCATCTCCACGGCTGAGTTCCTTCTGGAAGCAGACACTGCCATCCCTTGGTTTGATCAAAGAATCACAGAAGAGCTCAATTAGGAACTGACCCATATGGATCATCGAGTCTAACTCCCTGCTCCATGCAGCACTTCCAAAAACTGAACCATATGATCAAGAGCATTGTGGGCTCCTGGCAGGGCTCTCTGCTCCCCTCAGGCTTTTCAGGTTAGGAGACCAGTAAAAAGAATCAACAGCAAAAAGGAGCTGAACAAACATTAGCCTTGAGGTTTCCAAGAAACGGGCAACATTTCCTTGAGGGAAAGGAGAAGGTGATGGCAGCACAAGCTGGACTCACAGTCCCAGACAGGCTGACCAAGCCCAAAACCAGCACAGCCTCAGGGCCAGAGAGGGATGGGGTGTGCTCAGGTCCCTCAGGACCTCCTTTCTCTGCCAGGGCCAGCTCCTGCTCCCTTTGTCCCTTTGCTGGGAGACAGAGACTCACAGAGGCAAATACACCTGGCAAGCTCTCAGCTGGCAGCGGGGCAAAGAGGAGCTCTGAGGAGCTCAGAGGGTCCCTCCCCTGTGCCTTCCCACCACCAAGGGGCCCACAGGAAGTACCTGAAACTCTACTGGGAACTGAACAGAACCTCACAGTGCTGTGACTGCAGGTTCATTCCCACAGCTGAAATCCTGGAGCAAAGCCGAGATGGTCAGTGAGCACCTAAAAACCAGCTGAGAAGGCAAAGTCAGGTTTAAAAAGTCTGCCAGGAATGAAAATCAATGAAGGCAGCAACAGGTAGGCAGCAGGTTGGTGCAGCTGGTTCATCTCTGCAGCCAGGGGAAGTTCATTAACAGCCCCTGTGTGGCTTTGAATTCAGTAAATAATTCCTCTCACTTACCCCAAGCAGACCGACTGGGCCAGGGGAGGCAAGAAGGAACTGGGAAGTCACAGGTATGGGGCTCAAAGGGGGACACATTACAGCAGAAGCTGTTTCAGAAAGGAGAACATGCAAAGAGAAACCCCCAGGCAATTATTCTTTACAGCACACAGAGAGGATGCAAGTCAGTGCTAAAATCATCATTCTTGAGTATTGAGTTACACAGGAAAAAGAACAAAGTACAGAGGCCAGGGTATCAATATAGTGTTTAATATTCTTAAATTGATACAAAAGCTAAAAAAGTACATATGATAAAAACTTTTACCAGCAGAAATATTATACAGAGTCATAAAATTTCTAGTCATAATATTTTCCAGTTGTTTATACTCTTCTATTTAGCCCTATACTGGTTTATATTTATTAAGAAAAGTAGCAGCCCATTTTGTCTTTCTGTTTAGAGTCTTTTAGACACTGCTTTGCACTCTGCACTGATGCAGATATAACCATTCTGCAGGGATTTATTGTTTTACTTGCAGATAAATGTCACCAGGGGAAAAACCACTGTGCATCAGGCACCAATCAGGGAATGCTGCTCTGGAGACTCCTCCAGGCTGCAGCCCCTGGTGCTCGCTCCAGGGATCGAGGAGGAGTCTCAGGACTGTGCAGAACTTAAAAATGAAGCAGGTTCTACCCAAAATAACAGCAGTTCCTCTGATTGCAGAAACAGGAACTGAAGGGAGGAGGGGCAGAGGTTGGTCTGCACAGGGACTGAGAGGTGCTTCCAAAAGCAAGAATAATATATACAGGAATTAAATAAATTAATGCTTTAGATAAAAAATAATCAGTTTCACAAACTGTTCCAAATGCCAAGTGCTGTGCATTGTTTTCAAAGAAAAAATAAGTTTAAAAACTAAAACATTCATTGAAAATACCTTGTTTCAGCTGGAGGAACTTTCAGTGCTATCAGGGAGAGCCTGTCTGTGGCTGCATTTTAAACAAAACAGCCCCAGAAATCCCACCCAGGGTAAGGGACACTGCTACAGCTCTGAGCTCAGAAAGATGATCACAGTGACAACAACTCCATAAGTCCAGGTGCAGTTGGTTTTTTCCTTTCAGTGTTCTCTTCCACCTATTACAGGCTGTAAAGACATCATCAAATCCTATTTTTAAGCAACCTTGCACTGCTGAGAGAGCTCCCATGGAATTACTGAGCCAGCTCTGGTGTTCCTGTGACCTGCCCCAGGCAGCTGGGTAATCCCAACCCTCCACACCACCTCGTGTCCAGTTTGAAGACAGTGACCTGTCTTCTCCCATTTCTGTTCCTTTACCAAATGTGCAGGATCAGGACAAGTTGTGAGGGAGATTTGCTTTGATTTCCATTTTCTACAACGTAGGGATGGAAACCCAGTAAATACACGACTGTAACACTGGCAGGTGGTTGAAATAGATGCGAAATGCTGTAGTAAACACAGCCCAAAGTCTTTGCCTTTCCCCAGAGGAGGCAGACACACTTGGAATAGCTTGGCTATCCGGCCTTCCAAATGGCAATCTTCCCTTCTTCCTTCCCAGAGCCGCTGAGGACGTACCTGTCCTCTGCTGAGCACAGCGCCTTCACCGCGTCGGCGTGGCCAACCAGCTCCTTCTCCACGTTCTTCCTCTCAGCACTGATCACATAGATCTTCCCTTTGCTCTTGCCCTGCAGCCTCCCACTGCTGCCAACCCACAGCTGAGGGAACAAAACAAACCCACAGCCATTTTCACTGTAAGCCCAGGACACAGTGAAGGGGGTTTATGTGGCACATTGGTACAGCGAGGGTTCTCCCGTGCTTGACTGGAAAAGGGTAACACTGAAAATTTCCTCATCAATAAAAATAAGGGGCTTGGCCACCACTGCTCCTGGCCCCCTGCAGGCCTCCTCAGCTGCTGTGGCATGAGCTGAGGGTTCCTGGTGGGTGTCTCTGCTCCCCTCTGCTTCCCTCAGCTCAGGAAATGCCCTGTGCCCCATGCTGGAATGTTCAGCTGCCGATGGTGCTGGCACCAGGGCTGCTCTCCCTCACCCCTGTGAGAAGCACAGAGCAGAGGAAATCCAGGGAAGAGCAACTAAAACTGCCAAGAGAAAGGAACAGCTGTCATATGAGCAAAGATCAGAGAATGGTTTGGGTTGAAAGGAACTTTAAAGATCTCATTTCAACCCCCTGTCATGGTCAGGGACAGCTTTCACTATTCCAGGTTGCTCAAAGCTTCATCCAGTCCTGGCCTTGAATAGGATGGGGAAGCCACAGCTTCTCTGGGCAACCTGTGCCAGGGCCTCACCACCCTCTCAGGGAAGATGGAAAAGCCAAGACTCCTTAGGTTGGAGAGAAGGCAGCTAAGGAGCCTTTACAAAAGGTTTACAAACTAACAGAAGTGCAGATAAGCTGAATGTAGAACCACTGGTCCACCCTGAAATTAAGGAAGTCAGGGACACGTGGGAACGAGTAATAGTTCAGTTTCACTGAGAAGAAAGTACTTCTCTGTACAGGTCTGGCAGTGAAATTCATGAACCTGCTGCTCTCCAGGGAACTGTGGCACCAGCAAGTTCAAAATGAAACAGAGCCACAGAGACTGGGTCAAAAAATAGGTAATAAAAGACAGAGACTGAGGTGCCAGACAGGACACATCCTATTCCAGATAGACACAGTCTGCAGCTGTTTCTCTTCAGTTTCTTAAAGAAAAACAATGACTTGTTTTTAATTAAAGCCTGTGACTGACAGCCCTACCAAGGTTGTTGTCAGCCTTTACCAGGCTGTAAGTTCACTGTCCATAACTCACTGCTGTGTAGAGGGAACAGGAGTGTGAGTGGTGGCACAGGGTGTGGTTGGAACCTGTCACTAGTGGTGTCCCCAAAGGGCCAGTACTGGGCTCAGTTTTGTTTAACTTATTCATAAATTACTTAAAGAAGAGAAGAAAAGAGAAAGGAACAAAGTTCTTCAGTAGAACAAAAGAGAGCTTAGTGCCTTGGGGTTTCCAAACAATCCTCTCACTCCCTTGAAACAGAGGTTATTAAATATATCAGTCTCTGCCTTGGGGAAGAATATCCTAAAATGATTTTCCATTTTAGTACAAAAGTCTAACCAGAGGCTGAATACAGAGAAAACTTCCCTATTCCATCAAAAAAAAAAACATTTTTGAGGAAGGAAGGAGGGAAAATCTGAGAAGAACATTCTGAAAGTTGCTTTCCCTGTAGATATACCTTAGCTATTTATTTGCAAAGTAATCCTGAATGGGCCCCTGTGGTAGCACAACTACAATCATTTGCTCAGCTTGTGATACCCCATAAAAGCAGGTACACAGAGGCCAGTAGTGACATGGACACAAGATGCCAAGGTAGGAATCCACAGCCTCCTTTGGTCTGTCCTGAATTAGGAATGTGGTAACTAATCAAGGAAAAGGTCATCTACAAAAACAGGGTAATTAATTGGCATTTGTTGTTTGTCTGGTAACCTTTTTTCAAGGCTTAGTCTGAGGAGCCCTGAGATAAAATATCAAAGGACCTAAACTTTCAGTTTCTGCAGTTCTCTGGAAATGTCAATGGCTAATAAATGTCACCACACATTTAATTACTGATGAGGCTTTTGGCTTGCCATGCATTTTGGGGTACACCTGCAACAGCCATTTGTGTTGGGCAGTCTTTAGCTTCTCTGATTTCAAAGAGGAATCAACATTCCAAACCAGTATTTATGCTCACACCCAGTGAGGAAGCAATGACAGCCCATGGCAGCTGCAAACAAACCAAACTTCTGTAAAGAAATCCACAAGAGGCAAAAACAGCCCAAATGTCTCTCACCTGATTTTTAACTCTTATCATACAAGTAATCTCAGAGCAATCCTGAAGATGAATCTTTTGAGGTGTACTTGAAATGTCTCTGGTGTTCCAAATGTACAGGTCACTGCTCCCCGAGTAAGACACCCACACTTCATCTCTCTAAAGCACAGAAAGATACATTTAAGCACTGCTGACAGATAATGTATCACAATAACCAGGGCTTGTAATGCCACATGGCCCTGCTTCCTTTAAACTCTGTCAACAGAGTGAGTGCAATACCTCGGGAAAGAGCTGGAAGCCAAGGAAAGAGGAACACACATCCTTCAGGTGGTGCTCGATTTTCATCTGCAGTCGAAACTCCTGAGTTGACACAACAAGAATGCAACTTCTGGTACCTTCAATATTAAAGATACAGAGTTAGTAACAGAGGTGCCCACTTCTTGCATCTCTAGAAACCATGGAGGAAAAAAGCAAAATAAAATGGAACATCCAACAACTGTCTTGTTTCTTTATGTGAAGATGATTTTTTCAATTATTATTATTTGAGGAAGGGACTTACAGCACCACAGTTGGTCATTATGAAGCTTCATAGAGGTGAGATTTTGGCAGGGCAGCTGAAAGACATGGTTCACTTTCAGAGAGCTGATGTTCCAAGCAATCACCATTCCATCTAAACTGCTGGAATATGCCTCACTGTTGGCACAGATTAAAAAATAAATAAGTATAGTGTGCATTCATGTTCAGAAAAGAGAGCACACACAGAAGAGACTTACTTGCCAAATATCCAATTTTACAGTAAGCCAAATTAATGTTTGTTTTTTAATTATCTTCAAGATTATCCTTCACAAACTCTGTATCACTGGAAACACTGCAGGCTAACTCAGAGCTCTCAGTGAATGAGAGCACATGTTACATCAGGAGGAGCAGAGCACAACAAAACATTCCCTGTAATTCCTCTGAACAACATTTCCTGATGGATTTTCTCGAGTTAGAACAAAAACATCTCAAAACTGTTTTTCTTTGTTACTGCACCTGAGAAAACAAATTATACTATCCCTTTTTTTTTTACCTTTAACTTTTGTTGCCTTAGAATGAGAAAACTTTTTTCAGAAGGTTCCAACAACACTTAAACAAATTCTTCCTGAAACCCAGATATACCCACTGCACCACTGGCAGACCTATTGACCTTGGAGTTGCCTTTCCCATGGGAAGACAGCAGGTTAAGACCTTCAGCCAACACTCTAACCAGTGCTACTAGAAGATCAAAAGCATTTTGCCTGAACAGAACAATAAATGTATTATTTCTTTTACAAACAGGCAGGAAAAATCCAGAAGCTTGCTGTAAACATTTAGGCAATGACGTGCTCAAAGCAAAAGTGGTCTTTAAACTGCATCTGTATCAATTCTTCACTGGGTGCTGCCAATTCCTGGCTGTTCTCATCCTCATCCAAAAGAGCATTCCTTTATCCTCTTTGTTCCGAACTACACAGTGCTCTTTGTTTGAAAACTAAATTCTTAGTTGACCATACACAATACGGGAGCTACAAAAATGGGCTAAATGAAGACTTTATTAGCAGGATAAACCCTCCCATTAAAAACAATAAATTCTTTTAAAATACAGGAAAATCAAATTGGATTTACCTGGGTGTTCCATTCTTCTTCTCCACAATGATGTCTGTAACATCAGAGCGATGATCATTCAGTTGCTTATTACAAGACATACTGTGGGTGTTGATTATATAAATAATGGAGTCCTGAGAACCAATCCACACTTGACTCTGTTCCACCATGACCATGCAATTCTGGGGAGAAAAAGCTGGGTTAAATAAAGCCTAGAAGAAAAACCACTCTTTTATGTAACATGGTAAAATGCTGTATTCAGATGCTACAGTTTGCTGGTGATCACTGTAGGAGATGAAGACTTGGCTCTCCAGTGTTCTGTCCTTTGCTCTGCTCTATAAATAATAAGAGGGCAGATCTCTTTGCAAAGTTTATCCTTCAGTAAATAGGATTAATACTTTATCTAAGGGACTAAAGGTGTGCTTCCTGGCCCAAACAAAGTAAAAGTTACAGAGGGCATCAGGGGAACCACAGAGGTTAGTGTGCTCCTTTCCTCTGGACTGGAAGCCAACCTAACTGTCCAATATATCCACACTTTCAACTTCAGGTAAAAGTAGTGTTTAAGAAAATACTGTCTCCTCTACTGTCTCTGGAATGTCCTTCCCCTCAATCACACTCTCTTCATTTATCTCCCTCCAGAGTCCCATCAGTTGCCAAATTTTTTTGTCTTCTTTTAGGTCAATATCTGACTCTTCTAGAATTCCATCTTTCCTCCACCCAGCTCTTCACCATCAGCTTTACACCTCCCTTTTTGAGCCTCTCCCACACTCATCCACAGCAGTGCATCTTATCTTGTACACAAGAGACATGTCCAATCCCTTTTCCTATGTGTTCTTTCTACTGTGTGTTTTTCACTCAGGCTGCACTCCTGGTTCAGATTCCCCTTTCACAGAGAGAGTTACTCTTTCAGGTGGTTTTTCACAAACAACTCTCTTTCATCTGCTGGTTGAGACACTTACTTTTAGAGCTCTGTCTCTATTTCAATAGCATCTACCTGGTTTCCTTACACCTCTTCCCAATCTCCAGTTCTTCACCATGGATAAATTTTTATCTATTCCTAGGATTCCCTTTCTCATCTTCCCTTTGGGTTAATTATCTTCTATTCTTTCTCCTCAACTGTTTCAACCCTGCTTTCCTGCCCCAAGAACCCATCAGGCCCTCCCAAATCTAATCCATCACTTCTCACCAGCTGACTTGTTTTATTATGAATCCATTTAGCCTCCTTTCCCCTTTTCTCAAAAACCTCCATTTTTGGAGGTTAACTGAAGCCAAAACAACTCAACAATTTTAAGGAACAATGTGATTCAGGGTCAGACTACAGCAACAAAAGCACCCAGCTGAGGCAGGAACTGAGATCCTGAGCCAGTCTTACCAGTTTAGAACGGCCCATTTTGAAGCAGTGTTGTTGGATAGACCAGGTGGAGGCATCAAAGACCACCACCTTCCCTTCATTTAAAGCACACCAGAGTTTTGGATGAGCATTGTCCAGTCTTTCTGAAGGGTCAAGATGCCCTTGAAATAAAGCAGAGAAGATGAGAGAGGTGAAAGAAAACAAAGTTTTTGTAGACCTGTGGGAATGCCATTAATAGGCAGAGCAGGTTTGTAATGAAATGCATCTGTGTTCTGGAATTTACATTATCAGTTATTGACTGAAACAGTTCTCTCAAAGAATTTGTGCTCATTCTCATCTATTTGTTGAGTTCACCCAATGATTTCATCTCCCACTCCAAAGATGCTCAGAGCAGAGATAATCTCTTTCATTGATGACTGATCTCACTGGGATTGCAGGAAGGCTTTTAAGCCCTATGAAATACAACTCATAAATCCACTCTTGTCTACTCCATCAGAGCCTCTCTTAGAAGCCCTCATACCATGAAGAAAGAAAAGCACCACTGAATCCAATACCCTCCACACTATTCCTTGCACTGTGGTTCAAACAAACACCCCCACAGGACTCTACTGAAAAATAAAAACAGAATAATGAATGTTGATCAATGGGGGAGCATCATCCATCCATCCACCCAACTTGCTCAGTAAGTGAGCCAGAAATCTTAATGAGCAATCAGCCCATTAACACAGAACTGAAGTCTGTGATAAGGAACAGACACAGAGGAAGGCAAATTAAGACTCTGGAAACTATGCCTTGGAGTATCTTAATATGCAACATTACTGCTCTTTTTAAATGATTTTTCTGGCTTAGTATTCAACACACAACCAATCCATGTCAGAATGTGAACACAGCAGGCAGGCAGAATAATACCTTGTGTTATAAGACAACGTGCTTTATAGCACATAGGCTAATTAAAGCTGGGCTAACCTGAAGAGAGCAATACATCACCTTACCTGGAGTATAAAGCAAGACATCTATTGCCTGTGGAAATGTCTCACCAGCTGAGGGATTGATCTTGTGCTTTAGTGTCTCTGAAGTTGTTTTGGGGACCATCATAGGCACTAAAATAGATTTTTAGAAGGTTATGAAGTGCACATTTAAGCCTGAAATAGAACTGCAATTCTTATGAGATAGCAATTCTACACCATTCCTTCACATTTCTCACTTTTCTTTCCCTCTAGCTGTAGCTGATAGCTCAAACACCATTTGTATGCATTCTGATAGCAGAGAGATCCACCACCCAAGGAGACTAAAAATCCAAGACAAAAACACAGCATCCAATATGGAAACAAAAGCAAAAACCAAAAGCAAACCAACAAAAAAAAAAAAAAAAAAAAAAAAAAAAAAAAAAAAAAAAGGGGGGGGAAAAAAAAAAAAAGCGGGGGGGAAGAAAAGACAAACCCTAAGCTTTCTATTTACTATGAAATAAACTGCATTTGTGAAAGTGCAATCAGGATAATGTCTTTTTGTATTTCTACACATAACCAGTTTAAAAAACAGAATATACACTGAAAGAGCAGAAAGAGATGATGCAACACCAGCAGGCTTTGTAGCATTGCTGTGACTGACCTTCATTTTTCATCCTGTCAAAATAAGACAGTTTAGAGGCTGCATAGATGCTTTTGGAGGACTGCAGGGCACCAACCACAGCATCCATCAGGAGAACATTTGTCAGTGCTTGCTGGATATACTGAGGATCCTAAGGACAGAAGTCTCACTATAATTTATCTATTGCTCATTATTCTTACAAGACACCATGTTCAAAATCACAACACGTGTCATGCTTAGCACAAGCACCAGCCAGTTGCTGTCCTGCAGCACAATTCCTGCCACTTGCTGGCAGACCCCACTCCCACATCCCATGTTCCAAGCCAGGTCTTGGAGCAGGGAGCACGAAGCCAGTGTTATTTCATTACAGGAATACTTCAGATCTGGCACAAGCTTGATACAGGACGTGCAAACAAAACCATATGAAAAGATACAGCAGACACAGGATGGATACCCATTTCCAAGCTGGATCTTTCTTCATGGGAGAGAAGCACCACGAAATTCTAAGATTAGTGCATGAGTTATTTAGAGCAGAGACAGAAAGAACATTCTTCATACTTATTTGGTTACAAATTCCTGTATTTATACCTTGTGATCATATGCCATTTTCTTTCCAGCCCACATTTCTTTCACTATCAGGTACCAGAGATCACACTCAGTTTTAAGGTTGGCTTCAAAGACTTCTTTTTTAGATAATGTTTTAATCCTCAGAGTAGGGATTCTCAAAAGAAGGAAAGCTACAGTTGTGCTCCTAACATCCTGGAAAGTTACAGGAAAGAGAAAACAAGGAGAATGTATCAAAATAACAGCTATGGTTCAGCACTCAGCCCACAGGGCAGCTTTCTCTAATTACAGCTAATTATTTCAGTTGTTCATACCATTAAGCAGAGCTGGATTTATGAAAATAAGTTTAAACATCATCATACAGCCTTGGCTCCACAGTGGATAGAAGCTGACCCACTGATACCTCAGCCACATGAGCACATTTAATGCTCAGTTATTCAACTTCTCTACTCCATATCCTATGTGCTGCACTCTGCACATTTCTCTGAGGTTATAACCTCTGGATTTTCAGTCACGAAATTTTTGGTCCAAACCCCCAGAATTTTACCTAATCACTCATATAGTGACTTCAGCAGTGTTTCCTACTCTCCTTACTGAAGCTTCACCTTGAGAGCCAGCTCATTCTGGAAAATGGAACACAACCTACAGCCACAGGCATGCCAGAGGACAGAAGTTGATGCTCACCTCTATATCCCTGAAAGCAGCAATTGGGACATAGCCAGGGCGGCCTCCTTCAGTCAGCAGGAACAGGCGTTTCTGGGTCAGAGCTATTTTCCCTACACCACAGTTGGTTTTAACTGAGCAGGATAATTTGTAGACACATTCATTTTTATCCAGATGCTCAATTACTGCTGGTGGCAGATTCACCTCTTGAGCTTCTGCTTCAGTTTCTTTCCAGTAGTTGTAGAAATCTCGGAATGTTTCAGGGTCAATTTGTTTCTGCTGTCCTAAAATTTTTTTAAAACCTCTTTAGTGTGGGAAACTATTACACAGATTTGCACAGGAAGATAGGTTTAAAAAGATAGTAGCTGTCAAATTGTGCCTCTTTATTTTGCAGTGGAGACATTCTAGGCACATGTCCCCATGCCAAGGTTATCTCAGGCACTATCCTGAGATAGCCATCCCCAAGGTACAACCACCCCTCACTGAGTAAGACATGTGACAAAAGTCACTCCAGCTCCATCTAAACACAAAGGAATAGTATAAAAGTGAGTTAAGAATGAGGAAAAGTCAGAGAAGACTCCATATTAATTCTGGGATCAGTCAACAGGCTGAACCTGTCTTCTCCCCCATAGGATCACCTACTGGGTAAGAACCATACTCTAGGCACATTGAATTATTATCTCAAGCTGGCTCTTATTGGGGATTAGAGCTTGTCTATATATTAATGTGAATTAATGTATTGCTTTAAATGTATTTTTTGCAGTCAGATACTACAACCAGCAATTCTCAAACTTTAACCTCTGACAATTTTACTAATGAAGAGTGTTGCTCTTTAAGCTGTTAATGTGAGTCCTGCAAGGGTGCTGGCAGTGGGTAAAGGACACCAAGGAGGGGTCTCTCTGTTTGGCAGGTGACCGTGGACAAGATATTGGAACCTCCCTCCATCCAGCAGCTGCACAGTGAAGGGTCCCCACATTGGAACACTGACAAATTGGTCAGGCACAAGGGGCTGAACTTTCCCAGGGCACTGACAGACCAGTCCACACTAAGGGTTTGAGGAAATCTCCCTTTTTCATGTGATAATAATAATCAAAAAGGAAAACAACCATCTTATACTCACCTACTGTCAGGGCATCGAATAACCGGTGGATAGTGTCTATATCCCTGACAATCCCAGACTCCTGAATTCTCTTCACAAAATCATCCAGCTGCATGTGTGTTTTTGGCAATTCGAAATTTTTTACGTGGTCATCTACTTTCAGAACTTCTCTTTGTTTTTCCATCACTCGACTGATCAGCCTCTTGAGCTCAGGTTTGCGGTCTGCCTGCAAGCGCTCCGAGCGAGGCAGGGTCTCCACTATTTTTCTTACAAGATCAGTAGGGAAAATTCTTAAGTCTGTTTTTTCTAGGTTCTGAAAGTCAGAAAGTGCATTTAGTAGTTTCCCTTGCATCAAGCTAACAAGGCCCCGGAGGTAGAAGTACCTTGCCAGCATTGCAGAGTTCTCGGGGGGTAAGGTACTGATAGCTTTGCTGAGGTGGTTGAAGAAGTCTGTGTAGTAGGAGTGAACACACTGGAACATCAGAGGAAAGTGGATTTCAGGGATTTTGAACGTGGTGATGGATTTGGAGGGCGTTCTCACAGCTAGAAACAAACACCAAGAGAGTGCATTGATCAGGGAAAGGAGTAAAAGTGTAAATATCGTCACAAGCAGCAATACTACAAACAACAAAGAGAATCCCCATGACAGCAACAAGCAATTACAAGAAACAAGAAGGATTACATCCATGCTAGGGACACACATACATTTCTATGTCCACTGTCCTTATTATCACAATATTCCCTAATCACATATCGTCAATTCTGGAAAAGGAAAGGAAAAAAAGAGAAAAAAAACCCCTCATGTAATTCTTTCTAAACAGTGATAAGCTTAAGCCTGTGTTTAAATTAAAGGTAGTAGAGAACTGGACACAAGGTGGGTGAGGACACAGGAATCAGTTCTCCAGTATCAACCCCATTGGGATCAATCACTCTTTTGTGGTCCAGCAAAACTTACAGCAGGCTGCAGACCGACTTCACAAGCACGGGGAAGCACAGACAGGCCCCAGCTCAAAGTGACTCAGCCCACCATTCCCTCCCAGGAGCCGACCCTGTTTCTGTGACAATTACTCAGTGATGTCACCCCAAAAGACAACAGAAGTGCATTTGTCCATCACAATCTTCCCTTACCAAGAGGTGTTTGTACTTTTCGAAGGGAGGAGTTCCTGGTGGGGCCCTCAGGCAGTTTGATGTCCTGCAGGTTGGGCATGCTGAGCACCATGCGCCGGCTGGCCCTGCGCTCCAAGCTGACTCGCTTGGAAGCCATCTTCTCTATCGTCAGCCTTCTGGGGGTGAGAAACATCAAATCTAGCCTGAGGAAAATTAAAATAACACATAATTAGTTTCAGAAATCGGTATACATACACTCCAAATAACTGCTTGTTTTTATTTTTTTTTTGTATGATAGTATTAAATCTACTATTTCAACAGCCACCTGTTCATCTAGCGCTTTTACAATAATCTTGAGTTAACAATTAATCATAATCTTATTTATAGATGGCCTGATCTCATACCAATAGAGGACTTTTATCACTGATACCAACAGAAGATTCAAAAGCAGGATAAGAAAAGAGAAAACTCTACCTGTCCTCCTCAGACTGGGTACTCAAGTCAAGCCGAGCAAAAGCATCCATCTTTCTGTTCAGACGAGCTTTAAGGAAAGAGTGAAACATGTAGGTCTCTAAAACCTGTGAAACACAAAGGGGTTAACTGTGGATCATTTATAAATGTACATTTTTATTAGCATGTTTTGCTCATTTTTATTACTTTCACGTATGCAAAACTGAGACCGTCCAATTTAGCAATCACAAAAATAAAAAGATTAAAAGCTTCAACAGAAAACGAATTAAGTTTCCATTCACCTTCCAGACTTTGATGATATTTGCTTAGTAGCAAACAGTAATCTCAGACTGCCCTCCAAGTGGTGAAACCAAACAAAAATGAGAAAAACTGAGCCAAACAGCTACAAGTTTAGTATTATCTTTTCTACTTAAACCAAGTGCTGATAATACTGTCTATGGTTTGGAATAAGAATTTTGGGGCACTCTAAATTAACATTATGTCATCATACTGAAAAGACAAGTGATTAATCTTTTCTTCTGGTAACCTCCAAAATTGTTCCCTGCTCAGGTAATTATTGTGGTGTCATCCAGAAATAACTTCTAAAAGGTCAAATTGCTACTTTTAGGATAGAGGACACCATAAAACATGCCAGGTGGGAATTAAAAAGAGAGAAAGCCACCATCTCTCATCACTGCACAGTAAAACAAGGTGGAATCTGGGATTTGAGGCAATACAACATGTCTGTTATATAAATGTTCAAATGCCTCTTACTAATGCACTTGCAATGTACAATGTAAAACAAAATCTCCAACAGCATTAGGATTCCCAATTTCCAGTATTCCTCCAGTAGGTGGCATATTTTGCTAGCAATTGTATGTCCAGGAGATTCCAAATTTTAGTCCTTTCTAATGGATTTTTTTGAGTTTCCTTAATATAATTCCAGACACCACTAGTAACTACTCCATATTGTGTTATTTTTTAAGATTCACTTGAAAGCAAACCTGCCACTTTGCTATTTGATATTTGAGTCAGCTGCTCAAAGCTCTTCTTAAATACGTACACCTGAGTTTTAAACTAATATTAAATTTCAATTCATAAAATTGCCACCATTTCATTTATAGCATTAGAAACTGCTACTGAAAATATTTTCATTACTTCTATTCATCTGAAATCCTGGTCAGAAGATTTCCAATCAATTTCTCTCCTGGAAACATATTAATAGGTTCCTTTTAGTTTTTCCTTTTAGTCTGTTTGTTTTTAAGAATGTTTGCACATATTGGAAGCTTTATCCAACAAACACTGTTTCTCATACAGGATTCATTACTTTGCTGCCTTTAAATTGCCAGGTACTGGCATTAAGCCTAAAATACAGATTTATTAATAACACATAATCACAGCACTGAATTTACCTTTTTGTAGAATGGCTGGTCTCCAATTGCCCTTGTTTTCAGAAATTCTTCACTGTTAAACACTCTGTGTTCATAATTTAGATGGTCTTTTACCTCCCTGGAGATAAAAATAAATAAGTAGGTAAATCTGCTTGGAGATTTGTAAGCAAGTTGTACTTTTGCAGTAGCAGCAGCCCACTGGTACTACTAGAAACATGCTGCAGCACCAGAAAATGAAATAGCAATGTGCTGCAGTAGCAGAAGGCAAACTCAGTTTTAATGAACAAGTCTGAGTTACTGAATCCTACAAAAAGAATTCAAATTCCTAGAAGGAAGGTGGACTATCTGCTGACAAACTCACATACATTCTGTGAGATTTAGTAAACCATGAAAGAGAATCTGTGTACATCATGACTTAGGCTCCAATCCTGGAATTACATTTACACACATGGTTCCTGAGTCACACACAGCCCACTGGAACACAAAAGACAAGTGCACCTATCATGGGCAATTTGAAAGATGTGCCCTGATCTCACACTGCATCCATAACAGGCACATGAAAAACAGGACTCTTTATTATTACATCTTATTAAACAGTTTATGCAACCATATGGGATCAGGAAAAAGTATGGTCAATCAAAAGTACATATGGTAAATAAAAGTACATAGTTCTACATATTTCCATATAATTTAGCACTCCATGCACACAACATCACTACAATGCTGAAGACAGAACAACTGGCAGCATTACTGCATCAGAGAGTTACTTTCCTTCACTCCTGGATGCTGGCAGAGTTAGAAGATAGAAGAAACAAGGCTGAAAAAAAGAACAAAGACAAAGTTTGAAGGAAAAGAGTAAGAAAGCAAGAGAAGAATCAACCCCTTTGTGACACATATTATCTCTTAGAGAGAAAAGCATCTGTTCATTTTTTGCAGCCAATGTTTAGTGCATTAAAGAGTTCAAGCTGTTATGAGCAAAAATGCATTTCTCCTCATCGTTGTCTGGAATTATTGTTGCCAAACACTGAAATCCACAAAATCCCACTGTGGAAATAAATGCCTTTCAGTTTCCATAACCAGCTATGTGTAAAGGCTGTTCTATTCCCCACAGCCAGCAGCTACTCTCCTTCTGGGAGGTCCAGGCACTTGTAGGAACACTCCTGAAGCTGATCCAGTAACAAACACCCAGCATTTGGACTCTGTAAGTTATCCCAGCACCTTCTGACTGAAAGTGGCAAGGACAATTCCCTCGAGCAATTCAGTAGCTGATCCAAAGGAGGAATCACCTCCAGCAAGAGGCCACATCGTTGTTAAAATGCCACTTCCAAACACACCCAATACCCCACACATTTCTGACCAAAGAATTCTGGAATACCCTGTACAGGAAGGGGATCAAGGATCATTGAGTCCAGCTCCTGGCCCAGCTGTCCCTTCTTGTGCCAACACTTTGTCCTTGAGCTTCAACAGCTCATCTCCCTGCTTCATTCTCAGCTGGTTGCACTCTCCAGATATCTCAACCATTCTCAGTCCAAACACTCCCAGGTGTTCTGAACTCTTGTTCCTGCTTTCAGCTCTTCTACCCTGTCCTGGTTTGAATTCAGGTTCCTCTAAAACAAGAGTGACCAAAATTTCACTGATATCCCTGCTGGGCCCTAAGCTTTTCCAAGGACTGCACTTCTCTTCCTGAAATCTTCATACAAAAGACAAGGTCAACATTTTATCAAAGTTTTATCTAAGATGTTCTAGCAATGTATATGTACATCAAAACATCAATGACTCATATTCCAGCAGGCTACAGGATCTCCTTCTCATAACCCCTAACAAAACCTAAGCTCTACAAAACATCTATAAAGTAAGACAAAATGAGAATATTTTCACAGATGCTTAAAGTATTTAACCAGTACCACGTGCTCTTGTAATAGAAAATACTACACCCACTTACCTGAATATATTAACAATTAACTGCAACATGGTTTGCTGCACATCCACGTTCAGTTTCTGCTGCCAAGCCCTTCTGCGGGTTTGGAGCTCCCCAAGGTCTGTGCCAGCTCGGAGGTGGCAGAGCTCCAGATCAAAGTGCAGCTGCAGACCCTCCACTCTACACACAGAAGAAAACTGTTAACTTACATCCTAACATCAACAATTTTTTTCATACCTTTAAAAAAAAAATAAAAGTCATTTAGCATCTTACAGCTAGAGAAACGCAAGATTGATTTGCAAGTGCTGACAAGGTAACAAGATTCCAGGGAGCCCCACTCAATTAAATCACAGTGCATTCAGTCTGCCCTGTAAAGTCCAGACTATAACCTGTATCAATAATAAAAAAGAAACAAGCATTCCAGTTGTTGCAAAATAATGTGGTGATTATGACTGCTTAAAGTCACTTCTATACTAATTAATTGAAATTTTCAATTTGCCCTTTTAAAATACAGTGGGGTTTACATGAGTGAAATAATATAATAATAATAATGAATAATGCAAAATAAAAGACTTGGAGCATCAAGCATGATTTATTCACTAAGATAAACATATCTTCATGATCTTGTCACCTTTTTATGAAAGTTTCTGCTGCTTGTGCTGGAACATCTGGAATCTCAAGTTCCTCTTCAACCATTTTTGAATGTGTAATGTCTCCATTATCTATATTAATTAGAATTAAATCTTCACCTTCCTTTTAACAAAAGAAAGTAGAATGACTGTTCATATACTTACATTGTAAAAAAATTTACTTTTCATTTACATACTCCTCAGAAAATTAATTTCATCAAGGAGATAAACCAGAAAAGGACTGAAATTTTTGCCACAAGTAGAGAATTGTATGGATAAGTAAACAATTACATTCAAGACAAATAAATGCAATTGCCTTAATAGATGTTAATCTCAGTACATAAACACTTAGTGATCTAATATGCTCTAATATGGAAGGGGACAAATGCACTGCAAGTAAAAATCAAGAGTGGTAATGGAGTAAAACATACCGTGCTCACTTCATCAAAATGATCAATATGACATCCCATGAGGAAAGATGTTGGAGCCATCACAAAATCCAGCATTTGTCGAGACAGAATAGGCACAAAAGTGTGCTGCCACTGAAGAGGATGAAGGTACAACATAAAGCATTCAGCAACAAGTGTCAGCAGAGCCCAGTCAGAAGAGAAGAAAACGATTCTCTGCTCAGTCAAAATACAGGTCATAATCTGGAAAACAAACCCAGAATGTCAAGTATTTGCAAAGAGGTATCTAGAACACACTAGAAATGCAAATATTTCATCTGCTTGTGAGACTCAGCCTCACAAATTGTCATTTTTAGTAGCTACCTTGCAGATTTATAAAATGAAATAATGTCCATTTTCAAGATGCTCCAGTTGTACAGGACCATTTAGGATTTGAGATACTTTTATTCGTACCATGCACGTGTGGGCAAAGCCCAAAAAAATAAGGCAGCACTGCCAACTCTCAGGACTGAGGAGGTTTCTTGGAGGAAGTGGCTCAGATAATACTGGTGACCTTAAACAACCTCATTTAACTTCACAGGTGGCCTTTGAGCAGGGAATTGGATCAGAAAACCGACAAAGGACACTCCAGCCAATATTATTGTAAGATTCTGTAAAGCACTGAAAAAATTCAAACAGCCTTTTGTATTTTCTTGTCTTCCTACACCATTTACCCTTTATTTGTATAGGAGTGCCAACTGTCATAAATCCTTCCTACAGGTCCCTTTCTTGCAGGTGAAAAAAGTTCTTTTAAATCTTGTAGAAATGCATGTAGTGAAATTCAAATTAAAATCTGTCAATTGGCTTGGGTATTTAAAATGTAAAATATATTCTTAAGAAATTTAGCACCTATTTCTAAACCACAGGCAAAGAAATGCAATATGACTTAATCTAACTTGGTCTATGAACAACAAAATATCTTAAGAAGTAAGTTTATTGTGCCATATCTATAATATTCAGAACTAATACTATTCTGAATTCTTGGTATTTTTAGTAAAAAAAATCTTGATTTTTTCCTAAGCTACAAATAACCAGTACTGTCAATGTCTAAAAAATTTTAAAGTATGAGTTAGTTTTACCTGCAGCACCTGCTCTGGCTTGAAACACAGCAATGGAAGATGGAGATCCAAGTCAATAATTGGACTGTCTGGATCCTCTCGTGAAGGAATTATTATCTGAAGGGGTTTCATATGAAATACCTATAATAACAGATGGTTTCTGTTTACTCCTTAATGAAAACGTTCCCACAGCACATTTAATTCAGGATTTTAGTTCCAATGACAAAATATTAACTTTACTGAGAGCAAGAAGAGAGGTATTTGCATACTGCAGAAAAGTGAAATTAAAAGAGAGGGAAATATTAAAAGACATAATAACTAGTTTGAAAGATTAATATAGACTTGCTTCCTTACATTCTCATAAGGTGATTGGCCAGCAAGTTTTTTTAAAAAACTTATTTAACAGAATTAAACTTGCTTTGTTATAATCATAACAAAATAATTGAATTTATATTTGTAGATGGAAGTGGGAAACCAAATCTATTGATAAAATTCATACAGGAAATAGAAGAAATATGAACAAAGTAAGTGAGCACGGGTTGTCGTGCTTGAGAAAATAAAACAAGCCAAAAGGAACAAGGTCTCTCAGTTTCAGATACTTCAGCTCAAATCTCTGGAGGTCAGATCCTGCATGTGCTGCATATTTCAGCACTCACAGCTGGTTTAGCCAATCACCCAGTTATTTCCCAGCTATCCTATTTTTCCTCCACTCCTAACCCCTCATCCCCGGGTCAAGGAAAGCAGCTAAGGAGAAGTCCCTGGCTGAAGCTCTGCTTCCCTGGAAGCCACTGCAGTAGTGTGTGCTGAAATCACTGACCCAGCTGACATCTGGCTTGGCTTGGGAAGGCTCAGAATGGAGCAAATACACAGCACTGAATACAAATGTTGATGTGAGTTTTCCCTCTCAGTTTGGTCTTACCCAGGCAGCAGCCAACTGAACATTTCATCCACTGCACACTGTTCTGCTGCTCCCAGACCTGCCCAGGCATCATCTCAGACCACAAATAGTTGGCATGAGCAAAATCCTTCCCAGAGGAGTATTGAAAACTAAAGAACATGACTGGCATGCCAGCACTCCAGCCTGAACCCTGGTCACACTGTTATTTTCTCGACTACCAGTTCATAACCTGATTTTTAAAGCACAGGTATTGACATCAGTTCCACATCAGCAAGTACAATCTCTGACCTGACACTCATGAATGTCACCCAGTTTACTGAACACAGCATCTTAGTATCTTATAAGAAAGAATGTAAAAGTGATTATGAAATTCAGGAGGAGTAATTACCAAGTGGAGTGGTCCTGGTGGTGGGCTGGGGATTAAAAACAGCTTTGCTGCAAATTCTTTTATGGGCTCCTCGACTTCTAAATCCCTGAAAGGTCGTAGCTGCACTAGTAAGCTGTAATTAAATGATAGGAAATTACTTATCAATAGTAACATGCAAACACAAAAAAACTCTTTCTGCTGATAATCTAGAAAAAATTATTAGGAGTAATGAAGCTATTATTTCAGCTAATTAATTTCTAATTTATTAGATACTTGAGCAGCGTCATTAAATTTTAATGATGCTGCTGTGTCAGAAGCAGAGGTTTTTTGTATTGCCATGCATAAAATACTGCTGCATTATATCCATCAGAGGACACAGCACAGTGGTTTGATGGCCAAAGCAAACCACGTGTGAGGTGAGATGGTGAGGTGTCCCTGCAGCAAAGTGTCTCACAGAGACTGCTGGAGGAACCAAGCATCCATCCCATCCCAAGCATCAGACAGCAGCTCTGAGATGGAAAACAGCCCCAGAGGAAAAGAGGTTGTAGCCCTGGGTTTGACTGCAGAGGAATGTGAAGCAAGAGCCAGATTTAGCATAAGGCTTAGGCCTGGATGGACACTGCCCTTTGCTGTCATTCCTGTCCACACAAAGAATAAGAACATTTGTGCAAACCTGACAAATGCTTTTGTTTTAGAACTTATTACCCTAACAAAGGTCATGTGGTTTTTATTATACACCAAATAAAGCGTTTCTGAAATGCAACAATTACCAAGTTAGATATTTGTGGTCACAAAGGGCATCTTGTTCAACAGAAGATTCACTTGCACATTGATAGCAAAACCCTCAAATCTTTACAAATTCAGAAATCTAGGCCTGCAAATCTATATATACAGAAACTAGGAATTGAATATGGTTGTTTTCTCCCTGGAGGTTTTACTTCAATTTGCAGTTTTACTGGTTTCCTGAAGAAAATTACTTACTCTTCAGGAAGAAAGCAACTGAATAGGTCAAGAGATATATAAGAATCCAGGATACCATATTTGTGTATAGCATTTAGATTCCAGAAAAAAAACATACTCTGTCATACATCACTGCACTTTTTAAAGAGATATTTAAATGCACCATATTCCTATTTGAAGAAAGACTTGGGCTGATATATATATATATATATAAGTCCATCAGCTCTGCAGGGGTGCAGAGAAAGAGGAATTAAGAATTATCAAAGAAAACCAGACAGTAGAACCATCAATTTAAACAAATACTCTGTCACACTTAGTAATGCCTCAGATTTGGCCTAACAGAGTAAGTAGACCTGTCTTTTTTTTTTTCTTTGAGACAAAAAGCTCTTATCAAGACATCCAGTAAATGTCACAACAGAAGCAACTTGACTGAGAAAGCAGCAGATGTCCAGAGAGGACAGTAAGAGCTCCCTAATCAGGACATGGTGCCCATTAATGGAGCCTAACAGCAGCTGACAGCTCTGCACTGCAAACGTCTGCAGAAATAAATGAAGTAATCTCCGAAACACTCGAGTGGAGAGCTAAGGAGTTTCTGAACCTTTCATTACTGCTATTAACTGTCCACAGACAGGTGTTTCAGAGAGCAAGGACAGCTCAGAATAGGCCCTTTGTACTGCCTCAGTGCTGGGAGCTATTTGCACACTCCCACCTTTTCCCAAAGCAGCTGAAAGGACCAGTGTGCAGGTTGGAAGATTTACTGTTTGAATGGAGCCCATTCATCCATCCAAGACAGGAGTTCATCCAGGAGATTACTGCCAGGAATATTTCACTTTTCGTGCAGTGTAACAGATTGAGGTAATGCTACACGTGCAAAGTGCCAAAACCTCTCAAGTTAAAACTGAACCTTTTCAAAAAATGTAGAATAATCCAACAGGCACCGTGCTGTGAAATGGTTTAGGTGCACATCTGCCTGCTTTGGAGAGAGGCAGACACACTCCACACAAAATGTTCTGGATTTGGAAGCACTGTGTGCTAGCAATATGGAAATTAGTTATAAAATTAATGATATGGAATACAAAGATCTTCATTACTATGATGACAATTTGCAGACCTCCTTGCAGTTCAAAGCACCTACATGGATTTATAGGTGGATGCTGCCTGTGCATCTCAGCTTGGTTCAGTTTTCAGTTGTGACTTCTACTCTGCCACTTAAAAAAGTTTAGGAACCTGGATTTTATCTAGGAATATTTATGAAAAAAAATACCTTTGATGATTGTTCTGACTGAAAACCAGTACCACCTTATCCATAGACAATTCTGTGCACTTAGGTACTGAAGAAAATAATCCATGCACAGAATTCTGGAGAAAAATGAAACCTTTTGCTGCAAAGAAACATCCTAGATGGAAGCAGAACCCCTTTAGATGCTACTTCAACATCAGGTCTTCAGGAACAAGAGCATTCTTGCACGAGTTCTCACAATGAAAGGGCTACACACTAAAAATAGGTGGTTTGAGATCCAACAGCAAGTGCTTTCAAATCTCCTGACTGGAGAATGATTAATCAGTTGAAGCATCCTGCAAAACACCTCTGCAGCATACCAAGGATACAAGTGTGCTGTTGAAGGTGTTATTATTTGTTAAGTATAAGAGGCACTGCTACTTGAGTACATTCAAGCAGTGAAAACACTTAATTAGCTGTTTAACTCATTGGTCACCTGATTACACACAGTAACTCCTTTCTGTTTTATAGAAATACAATGTCAAGGCTTTGTAATGTCACAAAAAGTCAGAACATCGCCAGCTGTACAGGGCACTACGGTCAAAATGTATCATAGAGGTCTTGGCTGTAATTGTTTATGTTCCATTCAGAACAGCCACAAACCCCAGCAGCTGTTTCGTGCCACATGGAAACATTTCAGCGGTACAACCTAAATAAGGAAAACCGGTACCTCTCCACCCCTTTCCTTCCCTCCACCCTAACTTACTCTGGCACAGTGAAATACTTTTTCTAAAAAAAAACAGGACACCAAAACCAGAAGGGCAGACATTATGAAATGATCCATTAAATAGTATCAAGATAAAGGAATTTTTTTTTTAAATTACAGAATAAAATTTAATGGAAACCCAATCAGTTGAGTTTCCAATACAGTGGGAAATGCCAACACCAAATGCAGCTCTGTCCCTGGCATTCCCCCCTCTCCTTCCAGTTACACACACTCCCATCTCACAGATGCAGCAGCAAAAAGGAAAAGAGCTGTGTGAAAAATTCCCGTGTTAAAACATCAGGACAACACACAAAACTAACATGGAAGGTTATTGTGCTGCTGAACTTCCCTGTAAGTATTCACATGTTTACAAATCACTTTAAGCTCAGATGGTAGGGTACTGATCAATCTGAACTGCCCCCAGAAACCAGTACAGACTGAAAAGAGAAAAGCCATATGTGGCAGTTAGCTTTGGATGTTAATGTTTTAAATAGGTGCCAAACCCTACTATATGTGATCAAGGCAGAGGTGTTTAATTATAATGTTTAAATAGTTATAAAGTTGAAAATACCCACCCAGAGACAGAAGCAGCTCTAGAGGGTTAACTCTACCTGGTTACTGTCTCCTCTAAACAGATATGATAACTAGATACACTTTTACAACATCTGGAATTTTCCATGGTTCTCCTGAAGATTTTTCCACTTCTCCCTTAGTGAGCTCTTTTAAAACCCATTTGCCAATTGACTGTTTCTCCCAGCTCAGAGATGTCTCACTTCAGAGAAGAAATTACTCACTTATGAATACTCTACATAAACCACTGATAAGTACTGTAACTGTCAAGCTGAGTCCATATTATTTCCCAGCCAGTGGAAAGCTGGTGTGAGGTGAGCCCTCTCACAGGCTGAGCTCTCAGTATAAAAGCAGCAGGAATCCCACTATAAAGGCTGGATGGAAACAGTAGCCACAGCTGTAGTCACAGCTGGAAGAGCTCCATATGCAGATCAGCAGTGACTTGAGATTTGAGATTTATAAAAGGCAGCAATGAATCAGTTCCTGCAATACCAAGGGCTGATGTAATTGACTTAAATATAAGAAGGATGGGGGGAGTGATCTGGGCAGGAAAAGAGAATGGAGAACAAACATTTGCTTTTTATTTCACTGAACATTTTGATTTCACACTGACCTGTGCACAGTGAGTTTCCATCATGTTGAAGTCCCTTGTCCACATTAAACCCCTTTACTAATGCTTTAAAAATGACAGAGCAGAGGTACATGCCCTTAAGGGCAGCCAGAGTGATTAATTTCTGATCTCACAGCCTTTTTGAGCCAACATCTCAAATGCCCAAGTGGAAGGCACAGCTTTGCTCCTCCAGGGCTCTCCTCATGTAAACCAGGGAAAGCCAGTCAGTGCTCCAAGGAGATCCAAATCCACAGCACAGGGAAAAAGAGGTGCATGGGGTGGGGAAATCAGTGCTCAGGTCTCCTTTGGTCTGGAGCCAGGTTTGGGGCTGGTGATGCACCTCAGCTGGAATCCAGGGAGTGCTCCCTTGCTCATCTGCTCAGGATATGAGCACCAGCAGAACAAAGGGGAAGACTCAGGCTCCAACCTAAAAGCCCAACATCTTTCAACTTAGGTAAAGAAGCAAATACCTGCAACTGGCTTCAAATTTGACTCTAGAAAGCTTGACTGATTTAGTGAATTTTAGTGAAGAAAACCTCTTCTACCTTTGGACAACAGGTCTGCAAGTGAAGATACACAGTAATGTCCAGTGTACAGACAGGTTCCCTGATATGAAGAAATTTTAATCCATTATAGATGCAAATAGATCTTAACAATTTAACAATAAAGTAACCTCAAAATAAGTGAAATTACTTAAATATCCATGTTCACTTACCTTTTCAATCATTCACACTGCAGACTATTTAATTTTCTAACCAGTGTATCCTAAGAATTTCTCTCCTAGTTCTACAAGAGCCGAGTAACGACTGTACTTCCTCAAGTGACTTGGATTATTTCCCTAAAGTGTCATTTACTGCTTATTAATACATACATTCATGTTCTTATGACATTTATTTGGTGCATTATAAAAACCTTTTTGTGCTTTGAAAGTGATTTTCATAAGAGTGGCAAAATTACAGTTAACCATCTTCCCAAAAAACCAATAATATCTGTGAAAAATCTGTTCCCTACACATCAGCAAAAACCCTAAAGAAAATGAAGACAACATCACAACTAATTCCCTTGGTATTCAGAATTTGCACTTACTTTCTAGGCAACATTGACATGGCATTTCTTCTTTTCCTCTCCCACACATCTCACATTACCTTAACATAAAACTAAACACTGTTTCAGCACTGTGCAGCTCTCCTGACCACACCAAGCAAATTCAGGTATTAAAAACCTGCAGTCATTTCCAGCAGAAACACACAGGGGAGTAAATCTTACCAAGAGAGACAATCCTTGAGGGCATTAAAATATGGGTATCTGGATATAACACAAACAGCAAAGGGTACAAAACAGACAGGCACCTTCCCAGTCTGCGTGGATTCCCAATGGCCCTGCCCATTCGAGGAGGTGGAACCATCCTGCAAGAAAACTGCACATTAATGTCTTCATGTTAATCATGAATCTATGGCTGATATTTTCTTCAGAACCTTAGAGATGTGATACCCAAGTCCCTCTAAATTTCAAAGGGATTTGGATGTCTGTTTCCCTTTAGGTCTGCAGAAAAGTGTCAGCCTACAAGACTTAAACAATATGTATTAAAAAGAATTTCAGCACAAAATATATTTGGAAAGAACATCTTTCATTGTTTGGAAATAACAATCTTTACCAAAAAAACATGCAAGGGATAAAGTCTGTTCCTAAATATCCAAATCTCCTAAATGAAAGCCGTAACAATTTTTCTTAACGTGTTCCAAAGTACTTAATTTAAAATGGCAATATAAATGTATGATTTGTCCTGTACTCCTTCTGACATAAAAAACCACCTGTTAACTAATTTCATCAATTACATCTCACATTATTTTCAAAGTGGTTTGTTTTTATATATTTTAATATGGTTTAATAAAAGAATTAATTAAATAACATACTTGCATAGACTGGTAGTGCTGTGCAACAACACCGTATGTTCTGTTACCACAGACATCAGTGAAGACCAGGAAATGGATGTGGTCTTCTTTGGATTCAGAACTTATATAAAGTCCTCCTGAAATGAAGGCAGCAACAATATTTTTAATGACATATTTAACTACAGCTGTGTGAAAGGCAATTCATGACAAATACTGCACATTGCCACTTCATTTTGAGAGAAGTGTTTCATTTTAAGGGATTAAAATGTAATGTACAGTCCGCTTGAACTAAAGGTTGTTACAGAGGCTGTAAGCTGCAAATTACTGAAGAAGTAAAAATGGAATTATTCTGCATTTTCAGTGACAAAATAAAATAAATGGGTTTAATTCACTTTTTTTTTGCCCAAGATATTAAAAAGGTCTGCAGTAATGACTAACATATTAAAATTTCTCCCACTAAACCTGGAGGAAATATTCACTACTTCAGGCATATCAAAATACCAAATGAAAAGTGAGAGAGCCCTCAGCCATTTTGGGGGGAAAAAAAATTTTCAAGTGGGTGCATGTGTGCACTTCACTCAAACCAATATTTACCAACAAGGGCTAAAAAAGAAGGGCTGTAGTATAGGTCAAAAAATATATGCATTAAAACAGTTCTCAACAGGAAGTGTGAAGGCTCGTGTACCTGGGAAGCAGAGCTGTGGCAAAGCAATAAGGTCAAGGTCCTTTGGAACTGTCACATCTTCTGGGTCAGGTGCTTTCTGCTCCCCGTTGAGGCTTTTGACATTTTCAATCTTGGGTCTCTCTTTCTTTTTTCGGAAGGACCGGCGTTTGCTTTTATTCAAATTATTACCAGCATTAATCACTTGAACATCATCTCTGCTGATAAATGGAGGCACAAATACAGAAAGAACTTCGGGATCAAGGGGTGGAAGACTTTTGAGTCTTCTTTGAGTGCCCTATAGAAAAAAATCAACAAATAAAGCAAATACTAAGCTGACACTCATCCTGATATGTGGTTTTTTTAATGATTTTTAACTCTGTTTTTTCTCTATCCCTAAAATTGCAGGTTTAGAATAGATTTTTTCTTCTTCCTAAATAATTTACTTCTCTTTTAAATATTTTGTTTTATGCATGTTAATGAAAGGAGAATGGGCATTTTTAGCAGGCAAGGAATTCTTCATAATTCAAAATGCACCATATCAATATTATGCCTTTGCCAAAAGAAACTAAGCAGTATCAAATACCATATTTCCTCCTTTTCAATATTAATATATACTTAAGCTATACTTAAAATAAACACTGGGAATAGGAGAAAACAATAAACAAATAAATGAAAATAAATAAAAACAGCTGAGCGTCTTAGATAAGTCCTTATTCAACTTCAGGAAGAGCTTCCTTTTAACTCATAGTAACATGTACCAAAAAAACCCCAAACAACAAACACAGACTTTCACAAGACAACACTTAACTTTATAAGGCAAATAACACAGCACAGTTAAAAACTACAATCATTGTTACAATAAGCACAACTTTAAGGCACTGTAAAACCTGAAGCCACGAGGATTCCTCCATATCCTGGTGACTAAGTGGAACAGGCATCCCAAGAGCACGTATGAAATTACGACATTTTTCACAGGCAGCTTTGCAAAGTACAACTGGCCTGAAAGCCCTCACTGCCCTGCAATGAAAATCTGTGGAGGAAGCGATCAGAGACATTTCCTTGAACTTGAGAGCACTTTTTGTATTCTTGACCACATAGTCGAGCACAGTAGCTGCATTTCCAATTACTTCATTGCAATTTTAATTCTTCCTGCAAGGTTAAAAAAACAAATAAAAGCTTTGTTTAACCAACGGATATTTGGAAACAGGAAAGGCGAGCCCCACTGTGGTGAAAAGTTGTTTCGTTTTCAACTTTTTGCAAACAGCTTCAAAGTCAGATGAGGTGAAGCATACATGCTGCTCTTATCACCAGACATGATGCAAGATGCTCCTTGAGAACCAGTGCTGGCCTCACCCATCATTTCCCTGTTTTTTTTTTTTTAAATAGCTACAACATAGAAAGACAATCTTCCACTGTCCAAATTTTGAGACAGAAGTCTCAGCATTTACATCCCAGAAGATAAGTCCACTAATAGGGTTTTTTTCCACATTTGAGCATTATAGGAAAAATGGGAAGGAATGCTTCATGATATATTAATTATGGTATCTTAAATTCCATAAACTACACCATATTTATAATACAGTACTCTAAAGAAACTACTTCACTAAAAATAAGAAGTGAAAAAACACACTTTTAATGAACAAAGAGCCTGAACTAGAAATTAATTGGAGTGGAAAAGAAAAGTTCAGGTAAGTATCCACTGGGATAGCAATGACTTTAAAAAGCACATCACGAATTTGGGTACTGACTGCCACATCCTCCCATGCTAAGAACTTTCAAGTGTCATTTCCTTAGTTGGCAGCTGACAAAGGCAGTGAAGAAAGTGGAAACACAGATGAATTCACCATGATCACCCTCAAACTAACATGCAGCTAAACATTTCAGGAGGAAATTAAGAATTAAGGCTCAGCCCTGAGGCTGCTATGCAAGAAAAACACAGCCGTACTCCAACAGTAGCAATCTCAATTTGGCAGATTTGCCCCGCTGAGGTTTTCATACAGAGTTGCTTTGACAGGGCAATCCCTGACTTACACTGAGGCATCTCTGTGCTCCAAAGTGCTGGATGGCAGCCAGCGATTTAATCACCTCACAGCCTAACAGCTCCTGAAATGGCAGATCCTTGATGTCTTGAACTACAAGAGAGGCATTAAACACCATTTTTCCCCCACAGAACAGCACTGTCAGCACTGTCGCTGACCCAGTGACTCAGTCCCCAGCATTCGAGTCAGCTCACATTAATGTCTTGACCAAAGTCACATTTTCTTACTCTTTGAGTTCACAGCGAATAGGCAGCAACAGAACAATATTTACTTGTTTATGCTGTTCTTTGAACATTTTATCTTTCCTGCCGCTACTGTTACTTTTTCACTTTGAAATACTTCTCTTTTGTAGCTTCTTACTACCAAATGTCCTTGCATCATCCACAGCTTCTCACAAACAGAAGTGGGGGATTTTATTCCATCCCCATTTGCTGACGGGGTTCCTGTAACAGTGGTGCTGTAAAGGACACCGACGGGAAGACAGACTTTGTTACAACGACTGCATTATTCAGACACAAAGAGCTGTGTGTTGAAACCACAAATCAGAGCATGACCTCAGCTATCTGGTGTTTCCTTGACCTCATTCTCCTCTTCTCATCACTGAAGAAGTTAATTTCACTTGGAATGTCATGAAAGAACCGGCTTCTTTAACAAATAATTGGGCAGGGAAAGTATGAAGCCTCAGAAAAATTAGATTGGGCAGGACAATTAGGTTGTAGTGATAGGAGAAGAGGGAATGGTTTTAAACCAACAGAGGGGAGGTTTAGACTAGATATTAGGAAGAAATTCTTTACTGTGAGGGTGGTGAGGCCCTGAAACAGGCTGCCCACAGAAGCTGTGGATGCTCCATCTCTGGAAATGTCCAGTCAGGCTGGATGGAGCTCTGAGCAACCTGGTTTAGTGGAAGGTGTTCCTACCCCACAGCGAGGGCATTGGAACTGTGTGACCTTTAAGGGCCCTTCTAACCTAAACAACTGTAGGATGATCTCTACAGATTCTTGTGCAACTCTTTGCTCAAAGGAATGATAAGGTTGATGTTAGGTCTGGTTGCATCGGGTTTCATCCAGTCAAGTTTCAGAAGTCCCTTAGGAAGGAGATTCTTCCCCTGCTTATGCCCCAGCCCTCAGATAGCTCAGCTTCTTCTGGACTCACTCTTGTTTGCCAGCAGTTCTCCAGTACAAAGGTACCCAAATGTGGGACAGTATTCCAGATGGGAACTCAAGGGTGTTGAGTAGTAACAATAGTAGTAATCCCTTCCCACTGCCTGTGAGCCACAGTCCTGATGATCCAGGCCATTTCACAGTTACTTTTCAATCATACAATGGCTTGGGTTGGGAGGGACCTTAAATTATCATCTCATTTGAATCCTCCTGCCATGGGCAGGGGCATCTCCCACCAGACCAAGCTGCCCAAAGCCCCACCCAGTTTGACCTGGAACACTTCCAGGGATGGTGCATCCACAACTTCCCTGAGCAACCTGTGCCAGTGCCTCACCACCCTCACAGTAAAATCCTCCCTAATATCTAATCTAACCCTGCCCTCTGTCAATTGAAGCCATTCCCCTCTGTTCTATCACTCCATGCCCTTGTCAGAAGTCCCTCTCCAGCTCTCCTGGAGCCCCTTCAGGCACTGAAAGGCTGCAATAAGGTGACCCCAGAGCTTTCTCTTCTCCAAGCTGAACAGCCTCAACCCTCTCAGCCTTTCCTCATATGAGAGGTGCTAGTCTAATAATCTTTGTGGCCCTCCTCTGGACCCAATCCCAAGAGGTCCATATCTTTCTTGTGCCTAGGACCCCAGAGCTGGATGCAGCACTCCAGGTACAGCAGAGGGGCCAAATCCCCTCCCTCATCTGCTGCCCACCCTGCTTTGGATGTAGCCCAGGACATTCTGGGCTGCAACGTGGCTGGGGCATGTCCAACCTCTCGTCCACCAGCACCCCCAAATCCTTCTTGGCAGGGCTGCTCTTGATCCCCTCATCACCCAATCTGTACCAATAGCAGGCATTGCCCTCACTCAGGTGTAGCACCTTGCATTTGGCTTTGTTGATCATCCCAAGGTTCCCATGGATTCACTTCTAGAGCTTGTCCAGGTGCTTTTTACTGCAACAAGCACACACTGCTGCCTGATGTTCAATCTGATCACACCTCATTTCTTTCAGCCAGGGCATTACAGAAGCAGGAAAAAATTGTTTTGGTGGTTATGTCTGCATCAGCAGGGCCAGAAAGCACGAGACAAGCTCTGTGCCCCTGCCTGTGGTGGGCAGATACAGAACCCAACGATGGAACCTGTAGGAATATCTGAGACATGTCACAGACAGCTTGCACACACTTGACAAATCAAAACCCAGCTTTATAGATGTAGATAACTTAGGGAAAAGAAGCATCACTACTGTACATTTCATTCTTACAAAATACACACTTTCAGTGCTAAAATAGAAATCTCTAGCTGAAAATAGCAGCCTTTGATCTTTTCAAATTGAAATCTCAGCGTGACAATTTTCTTGGCAATAAGGATAAGCAGTGGATGACAGCCCAGAAACTTCTGTTTCATGAGCTTCAGTGGAAAACTGTATCTTTTTTTCTGGAGTTCCCATCAACAATAGATCAGTCCTAAACTTTTCCTACTTTGGGGGTGGGTTATATCATAGTCCCACTGACTTTATTTGCTTTATCACTCCATGTTTCAATACAGTTAAGAATGCATCAACACATTGTAAAGACCACGATTTGAAGCACTATCAGGATTTTTACCCACTGTTTCATCTGTAATTATCATCAGAGATCCACAAGTTTCCACTGGAATGTTATCTTCTGTCAATAAAGTCTTTTCTTTCTACAGTCACTAAAATTAGCCATAAAACATATTCCATTCTCCTCATATAGATAGTGCTGCAGAAGGAAAAGGAAGTGGAGTAAATCTGTAAGCTTGCCCTAAGACAGTGACTGAAATCCCTGTGGTACAACAGCTTGCAGGGACTTTACTGAAGTTCATATTGACAAAAGAAGGGACTACTTTCTTTTCTGATACCTTTTTGTATCTTGAGCAAAGAAACAATTCACAACCTGCAGTGTGATCAGAATAGCTTCTGTTTTCTGTAGCCAATTTCTTATTTGTTGTTCCAGAGGTTTTTTTTAGAAAGCAGTGAGATCAAACTAAGCAAACTGGAATGAATACGAAACTCCCCTTCCTTTGGGTTCACTTCTCATGCTTCTGATAAAACACCCTGTACACATTGATTTCAAAAGTCTGGTGCTGACATTTAGGAACTATTTTCCCATTCTGAAGGTACACATGAATGAGATCCTGGAATGTGAACCTCTGCTTGGCTGTTATCACTTAAGAAGCTGACATCAGCAAAAGCTGTCTCCTGAGCGAGTGAACAAGCAACAAGCCCAACAAAGACTTCTTTATCTAATGCTATTAGAGCGCAATCAAATTCAAGTTCAAGCAAAGCAATTGAGATCCCTGGGAGCTGTTTGGCTTTTTTTGCACGTGCTGGCACCACAGCTCTTCCCATTGCGGGGCACCTCGTAGGTATGGAACAAACCCGTCAGCACACTTGAACCAAGCAGCACCGGGAGGAGGGGGGCTGTCATTGTGAGCCCACATGCGAATAATTATAAACAAATTATGAACCATATATTCAAAGCAGTACCCAACCCATCGGCTCCCGCCGTATCCAAGTGGTTCAGGTTACGCCAAACTCGGAGCACTTGAGCTCACGGGGATTTAGATCTCGTGTTTTCCTGAGGATACAAGTTACCAGCCTTTATTCTTTTGCTTTTCTCTCCAGCGGAACGCAGGACGTGGAGTAATACCCAGTTAAGCGTTTGGCTGTTCCTGCTGATATAAACCTACAGGGAGTTCTCCATCTAAACTCAGATCTTTGGAAAAGTGCAGCTACCTCACACCGCTACCAAACTCTCCCTGCTTTGCTGACGTTCGCCTGTCAAAACAACTTTGTGTTGGGGTATTTCAGCTCCATGCGCTGACAACACAAACCCTTCCCCACGCACCCGCACCGCCCGCCCGAACCCCGCTCACCTGGAGCAGCGCCCGCACCCGCTCCCCGGGCGCCCCGACCAGCAGACAGATCTCCAGCAGGCCCGAGGGCAGCACGTCCTCCATGGCACAGCGGGGACAGGGCGGCTCCTTCCCCGCGGGCAGCGGCTCCTTCCCCCGGGCCAGCGGCGCCTTCCCGCCCTCAGCGCCGCCCGGTCCCGCCCCGCGGGGCTGGGCGGGGCTGGGCTGGGCTGGGCTGGGCTGGGCTGGGGGGAGCGCCCGGGCCGCACACGGAGCCCGCCCCGCCCGTCACACTCTGAGAGCTCTGATTGGCTGTTCCCCCTGTCACTCAAGGAGCTGTGACCAATCAAAA
>VZRO01005132.1:203979-375377 GCA_013397915.1 Daphoenositta chrysoptera | reverse complement strand
TTCCAGGTTGGCATGACGAAGGACTATAATATTTGCTAGTTCTGAGCAACGAGTTGAGGACCTAACTCGAACGAGAGGAGTCCCCAGTTGTTGCTCCACCCCTGGAAGCATTCAGGACCAGGCTGGATGGGGTCCTGAGCAGCCTGGCCTAGTGGAAGGTGTCCCTTGCAAGTGGATGATCTTTAAGTTCTCTTCCAACCCAAACCATTCTGTGATTCTTTCTCACCTCGTTTCACTGTTTCACTGAGCCAGCCGCTGGGAAAGACACTTCCCGACTCAAGGTCGAGTTAATTTTTCTCCACGGGCTGTTTTCCTCGTGGGGCTGTTGGCCCACAGGGGCTGAGGTGCCTCAGGGCTGCCTGTCACCCTGTCAGGCATGGGTGATGTCATGGTCTGGCGCCTTGTTAAGCACAGCCATTCCCTGCTGTTTGCTCCAGGTGACTCAGCTCGACTGTGTCACTTCAGCACGACTGTGTCACTGCCACTACACGAGAGTTTTCTATTTACGTTACCACAGGTCACAGTTTCAATGGACTGTAAGCACAGAGCTGGTGCAGGCTGTGTGGTGCTTTCCCCTGTGTGGTGCTTTCCCCTCTGGAGCAGCAGAGACACAGCACAGGGAACTCCGAGGTTTTTTCTTGAGCTGTTTAATCTAAATACACCGTGAGTCACTCTGTATGTATTGGCTCTGTGCAGGTCTTCACTGAGAGAATGTAATTCTTCTGGGACCGGAGCATAAAGTACCCGAAACTAGAGATTGGTTTCTCTGAAACTGGAGGTATGAGATAAAGTTTCATCACAACCACAAATTTTTTTTTTTTTTTTTTTGTGGATTAGTGTTCAGGTATTTTAAATGCAAAAAAAATCCCAGTCTAAATGGTTCCAGGATTTCGTGAACTTCTTGTCAGTTCAGGGGTCAAATTAGGCTTCCTCAAAAAGTATAAAGAACGAGGGGATTTTATTATTTCATGAGGGTTTTCTTATCTGAATTTTTGTGGTGTTAAAGCTCAGGATTGTACGGCCTCTGGTTGTCTCAAATTTTGAGGAAGACACACATCCAGGATATAGGAAACTCTGTTCATATAGCAGTGACTAAAAGAAGAAAATTTTTGAACATCTGGAAGTTCAGTGGTCACTTCTCCAAAGTGGTAGAAGAAGATTCAAAGCTCAAAGATTTATGTTCATGAACTTTGAGGTCATAAGGGATTGTTAAAATGATTTTGTTTAGCCTGTGTAGCCCAGGTCACAGAATCAGAGTGAGTCCTGTATTAATGCTGTAACTTCTGGCTGAGGCCATGCAATAGGAATTGTTAACAGTCCCTATTAATTGTTGGGCCATCTCATTTTTAGTTTCACTTTTTAGCTTAGCTCTTTGTCACTGGATCATGTTACACTGGCTGCTACTTGAACAGACTTTTTACTATGAAAAGATTTCTCTCTGCAGAGTTCAAGATTATTAATCTCTATTTCTAAAAGATTGTACAACTCATACTTTTAAAGCTCCTTTCCTAATCACTTGTGTGCATTTTTTCTCAAATATTTCAAAATTTCCCAGTATCATTTTTGAATGATGAACACCAAAACCAAAGCTTTATTATTGCTGAATGCTCAGTGGTAAATCACACTGCTGTTTCTGACTGATATCCCCACCTAATTAAAACAGAGACAGACAGATACATGAATCATTCAGAAAGGGTGTAGTGTTTAATTAGTTATCCACTGCAGCTCAGTACAGTTTTCTTAGGGTTATTACTTCCAACATGACAATCCTACATCACACATTGCTTGACCTATGACTGTGACCAAGCATTTGACCATATTAAAAGAAAATTACACATGAACCAAGGCTATTAAGCAATTCAGGTCACCTATAGTTAATTAGTCTCTATCATGATTATTTTCTGATTTCTCTGCTATCTGCAATGATAAATACTGGATGATTCTTGTTCATAATTAATGTAGCCCTCAAAGCAAAGATACGGTGAAGTTATTATCAAAACAGAACTACAAGATGAAAGGTACTAATGTTAATCTGGTAAAATTTCAAGAACCCTGGAAGCAGAAAACCTGCTATGTGGGGTCACTGGTAAGAGACAAAATCATTCACATAACAAGAATCCCTCTGTGCTACAAAAAGATTCATGCAGTTGAGTAATTTTCTTCCTAAGAAAAATTGTCAACTGAGGAAGGAATGCCAGCTTTTAATATGTGTTTTCTTTTGGTAAGATCACAAATACAGTAAATGTTTGTTTGTTTGTTAACTCCCTGAGGTGGTATTGGGCTGCTGAATGCAGAAAAAACTGATGTTCTTGATATGTCTTCAACGTGGGAAAAGCTTTATCAGACCTGCAGGGCCATATCTGAATAATTAAAGATTCTCTTGGCATAGAATCTAATTTACCTTCCAAATACAGTGTTTCTGTTTTAGCCTCTGTTAAGGGGAGAAAATACTTTCACAAGTTGTGTTTCTTTGATGTGGTCTTGTTTATAAAATAACTGAGTGACTTGTTGAGTCATAGATACCTCCATTGCAAACACCTCAGTCCTGAGGGACGTGGGCCAGGTGAAGAGTCTGGACTCTGAATTTCAGGAGAGCAAATTTTCAGCTTTTCCCACTCCCTGGGAAACTGCTCTCAAGGAACTGAAAAGAGCTGGCAGCCCTCTGAGGATGATATTCTTTGAGTGCAAGAGCTCTTAATCCCCATGTGTAAGAAATGAAGCAAGGAAGGCAGGAGACTGGCATGGGTCAGTCAGAACCTCCTGGTCCACCTGAAGTGTAAGAAGGAAATGCTCAAGCAGTAGAACAAGAGACTGGGGAGAATACAGGGACACTGAAGCTGAATTTGCCAAGGGATTTTACAGGTGTGTTGGTCAAAATTGGGAGATTCAAGAAAGAGTCCACACCCTCCCACATACACAGAGATAAATAAGACAGGAGGAATAAGACTGCAGAAAACCAACAAGGAGAAGACTGATTTTCACTCATGCTTGTGCCCCTTTCCAAACAGTGCTGAAAACTACACATTGACTAACTCAGGGCTTGTGCATCCTGCAGAATTTCACCGTGGTAGGTGTAAGCACTGCAGGAATTTTCATTTTGAATCTGAATACAGACATCACTCATGTTCTGCAGGTTTATTGATAGTTAAATACCCTCTCTTTGCCATATAATTAAGCTTGTGGCACAGCAGTATCTGCAGGTGAGAACTGAAACTCAGACCACTGCTTCCTTCCAGTGCCTGGCTCACAAAAAGACACGTTGCCCCATCCATGGAAACGTTCAGGTCGACTTGGACAGGGCACTGAGCAACCTGATCTAGTTGAAAATGTCCCTGCTCGTTGCAGGGGGATTGGACTTGGTGACCTTTAAAGGTCATTTCCAACCCAAACTATTCCACAATTCTAATTTCTGTGTCTATGCTGAGCATGACTGCATAAATAAGGAATCTTTATTCTGTCCAGTGAGAACTGTGTGTTCTACCCAAAGAGAAGACAGGACACACAGCTTGATGTGTGCTGCCCTAACACATATCAGACAACTCTTTGCAATCTGGAAGTCCATTTAAAACCACCACATCTCAGGATTTTAAATTCCATGTCTCTAAACACAGTTGTTATGTTCTTATCATCAAGGTCATTCATAGGGTGAGGGATTTATTTTGAACAAAACTCAGGGAGTTAGGCTGACATATTTGCTCCAACATAAGCATTTCTCATTTTATATTCCTTCTTCCAGAACAATGAAGCAGGAGACTTCCATGAATCTGCAGTGAAAGATCTTTACTGACAGACATAACATTTCTTTAATTCAGGACAATTCACTTTCTAAATTTACACTGAAATTAGCAACCAAGCAACCACTGACGATGCAAATCAAATCAGGATTTTCAAATTAAGGCCCTGCATGGCTTAAAATTCCTCTCTTGGTGCCTCAGAGACTTATTCCCATTCTTAATAATGCTGCAAAAACCTACCATGAGAATTCTTTGTTGTTGCAGGTATCATCCAACTGAGTGCAATGACTTTGGCCTCAAAATTATTCTGTAAAAGATCACCAGGTTCACCATAAGCGTGTCAGAGGGGAAGGAGGAAAGTTCAGAGATCTCTGCACCTATTAACAGTTTCATTTGCATCTTCTTTCTTTTTTGCTTGGCTAGTCTGGTTTGTGCTGTCACCATTTATGGTATTACAAGATACAAATTTTCTGCAACAGTAACTGTCATTTATCGTGCATCTCTTTCAGAGTACATGGATGTGTTTCACTGGCATTACACAAAAATGCCAGCATGGAGCAGCTTTTACAATGTGTCAGCATGTGGGATCTGTGTTCTCAGCTTGAACCTGCCCCTGTGCTGGAGAAGCCACCTACTGCCTCCTATTTCCTCAGCTATGGAAATGTATCCCCAGTTCAACCTTTTGTTGGGAAACACGCCCCTTAAAGCTCAGATCCTTGTGATTTATCCACATATGCCCAACGATTTTGTCATGTTTCTCTGTCACCTCTGAGAAAGGCAGACCATGTACGAAAATCAGGCAGCAGAGGCCTGGAGCTGTGCTGTCTCCATCCTCCGAGGTTTTCAAGAAGAGACCAAATAAAGCTGGGAGCAGACTGGGCTGACTTGACAGCTGACCCTGCTTCGTGCAGGAGGTTGGACTACAGATCTCCTGAGGTTCTCTCTGACATGGATGATTCTGTCAGTCTTGGGGTCTCTGTGTACTAACACAGCAGGAGGGTTAAAATTTTGTATATGAAGGAAACAAGATGTTAGAATTACAGCAAACAAAATAGAGAAAATCCTCAGCCAGTTGTACAGTCAATGACCTTTCAAATGAACACAATTTTTCTGTGATGGGATAACTGAATCCCAAGGAAATAGCTTTGGGTGTCAATGCAGCACTTACTCCTCATCATCTCTATATTTCTGATAAGAAGGCTGGCTGTGGTTTTATTTTTAGAGAAAAAAATGGTGAAAGTCCTAGGAGGGAAAAAAAAGGAGATTAGCTTTATCACAGCCTCTGCATCTAGAGAGATGTAGCAACACTGAGCTGTCAGGCCTTGGCAAAGAACCAGAGTAATGTGAGTGCTCTGAATATTAGCAATACTTTGCATTGTAGATACTGGGAGATATTCCTGAGGCTACAGAAGAGCTTATTCCTGAATCTCATCACTCCAGGGGCAGTTTTAGCAGTGTTTTATTTATGTGGGATGCATAACATGTCCCTCAAATCTGACTGGCTTAATATGACATTTATTATACTTCCAGTTCTTTACCATCTGGTACGATCTCGGGCAGCCAAGGAGATTTTGCAGCTGCTTTTTATAGTAGCATTAAGATTTCATAACATTTGTTCTTTTACAGCATTGCTGTAAGAGAAATGCAGACTCAGAATTCCTGAAGTAGGGGGACAAGAGAGAGAAGAGGTCAATTAGTGCACGAAGATTGTCAATCAGATACAGAACATAAAATTCCAGATATAACAGGTTTTGTGTAATAGTTTCATGTATACATCACTGTAAGAAACCTTGAAATACATCAGCATAGATATCATCATTCATAACTATGAACTGCTTGTTCCTTTTTTAAATTTAAATAAAGTATGTTTGGTTTTTCTCCCTGGAATCTGAGGAATCTCTTGGGATACTCCCCTGTGTTCAGAAAAGATCTATGAGCAGTTCATAGCTGGACAAAAGCACCCTATAGTAAATTTCATCCTTAATTAATTTTAGCTTAGTTCAATGCATATTAAAAGCCAAACACTTTCCCTTTTGATTTTTTTGTAGCAGCCCTTACATCACTCTCTTTATGAAAAAACAGCATATGTAAACAAAATTACCTTTCTTATATAAGAAACAAGCTTCTCTAAGCTGGTGAACTGTTTATATATGAAAAGGTTTTTAATTTTTAAATATTCATGTAACAAGGCTGTTGAAGAAGATTAATCCAGGCTTGGATCCAACCAGAATATCCATCGTATTTTCCATGTAAAATAACCAGCTTCCAAGTGACCTCTGCTTATCTCCAGATAAAAAATGCGTTAAGAAGAACCACAAAAAAGCAGCACAGACCAAGTATCCTTTAGAGCAGCCTAAGACAGAGAATTCACAGATATTAGCCAGTATGGCTGTGGATAATAGGAGACCATTCTAACTTGTCAGCATTCCATGCTGCTGCTCCTCATTCCAGGCAGACAGTGCTGCATTGTGGAGCAAAACCTCATGAAAATCTTTTGTAAACACAGAAGGGACAGAACAACCTCCCATCCTTGTATCCAAAGCTAGGAAGATATGGACTGGACAGATGGACCACGAGGTGGCTGAAAACTGGCTGGACCATCAGTTTGAAAGGGGTGGGGTGAACAGCTTGAAACCTGACAGCTGGTCATGAGTGGCATTCCTCAGTGTTTGATCCAGGGCTAAAAATCCTTGGCATCTCCACCATGGATGTGGACCGTGGGGTGAAAGTTGTCTCAGCAAGGCTGTGGATGCCACCCTGGGTGAAGGCTGAGGGGCAGAGCAGCCCTAAGAAAAGGCTAAGGAGAATCCAAGTGCCATCCACTTGAAGATGGGTCAGAAAGAAGAGCAGCACAAACTCAGAGGAACACAGTGGGAGCACAAGAGACAACAGCTGAAAGCTGCAGCAAGGGATTTCTGATTGAATAAAATGAAAAAGGTTTTCACCATGAGAATGATTAAGCACTTCAGCAGGTTCTCCAAGGAGCCAGTGTGACCTCCTTCTTTAGAGATTTTTGAAACTTGGCTGGAGGAGAAGCAGGGCAACCGGATGTAACTTTGAAGTTGTTGATGCTTTGAGCAAAGAATTGGGCTGGAGACCTCCAAAGGTCCCTTCTAAACAACATTTGTCTTTGATTCTATATTTAATTAAGCCTATATTTCTTTATTTGCATCCAAGGTTCCTTAGAGATTTAACAGTGCAGCAAACAGAGAACAAAGTTCAACCATTTGCATGGCTAAACATATCATCTACTTTTAGGTGTACTTCTATAGCACTAAAAAAAGGAGTGTATTTAAATATTGCCTGACATATCAAATATAGTAATTAGGCACATGTTGCTGTGTCATGTATGACTGAAACTGGGCAGAACATAACCTCATAAATAATTAACTCGTAGTTAATCATGTGTCAACTTCCACAGTGAGACCAAGGAGGATTCTGCACAACTGACTAAATAGAGAAAAGGGCGTTTGTACGAACACCACCCAATAGTCCGTGCTTGTTTTCCATGTTGCACTTCTAATGTTAAAAAAAACAAACAAATTTTGGGTTGGAAACCTTAACTGACAGTGTGTCCCCACTGTCTTGTTTTCTGTGATTCTTGTTTGTTCCTCCATAATGGCTATTTCAATTTTCTGTAGGGCATCCAGTTAGTTGAAGAGCAGAGAGAATATCTCACCTACCAGGGTGAATTATTCATCAAAGATATTTTAGGAAATAATTTTTAGAGCAATTTAGGCTTCCTTTTCTGGCACAGCTGAATCTAATGTTGTTTTCCTTATTTCAATTTCTTGTTCTTTGGCATTCAGGGAATTTTTGAGTTGATTCACCTATAATCTTCTATAAGGGAAACCCACCAAAATATAACATTTCTACATGAGGAAGTAACATAACCTGACATAAATGGAAATGACTGAAAATTATAAAAGGGGGTTCATATTCCACAAAAATTAACCTTATGTCCAATTTTCAAGTGTCAGAAAGGGCAAACCATTTATGACATCTGGCCTTCCTAGTGCAGGATGATCCTCCTGAAGGATGGCTCTTAGTTTTCTGTGTTTGCAGAGCACACACAACACCAGGAGCCCAGCTTGGTTAGCTGCCAAGTTATAATATGTTACAGGAGTGTTCATGGTGATTGTGAAAAAAGAAAGAGAGTTCTTTTATTTCAAAGAGTTGTTGTGGAGGCAAAAGCAAGTACTGGAGTGGAAAAGGACTTTGTCATATGATTTGGGAAAGCTTCCTCCTAAGAGAAGCAGTGACTCAGAAAACACTGCTCATAGTTCCTGTAATATTCTCACCAATGCTGTTCATCTACTGAGAGTAAAAATGATGTAATATAAAAACATATAGAATTATAGCTTGTATTAAGTAAATTTATATGAAAAACTAAAACTAGATATAGCCCAAGCTACAGTTAGAAATAAATTGATTAGTACTTCTACAGAGGATGGTACTTACTTTTAAATCCTGGCTAAAAAACCCCAGATTGTTTTGAGTTCTCACATTATGTAGACTGAAGGCATAAACAACAACGTTTTCTTATTAGTTCTGTTCCCAATTACATTTTTTTGTATTGGCAAGTTCACTTGCTCCATCTTTTCTAAAATTAAGCCTTCAGCCTTTTTTTTTTTTTTTTTTTTTTCCCTTCAGGATCAATCCCACACAACTCATTATCGCGTTGCAACCTGAGACTGGAAATGCCTGAGGGCGGGAGGCGTTTCTCCGAGTGGAGCTCAGTCATCCTGCAGAGCAGGGCACCGGTCCAAGGCTGCGGGAACAGCACAACAATACCCAACTGCTTTCTGGTATCTCTGGTAAAGTTCTCCATTGTTTTAAAGGAAAGCTGGTTTACATCTTTAAGCAGATTGCGTTTTGGCCCCCTCACCAAACATGGCTGGAAGGGACATTAATAGAAATTGTGTAATACATCGTTCTGCATTGTCCCTGTTGCACCGAAGGAGAGGTGATTTTTAGAGCATGTTAGGAATGTGCAGTTTGGCACAGCCATGTGAGGCATTCCCTTTCAGGCCTTTCTTCAGGCACTGCAAATTGCTCATAGGTCAAAAAGCCAATCACACACTGATAGAATACATGTGTCTTTGATGGCCATAGAACATGCTGCTCATAAAAGCTGGTTCAACAAAATTTCTGGTGTCTTTCCTGTCTCTCCCTGGCTATCATTACAAGAAAGCAGCATTGTTTAATTGAGAAAGCACATTAGTGGAGTTCATAAATTAATCTACAAACAGATTTTCCTGAGAAGTCTCTTCTTTAATTCATATTTCCCTGGGTTTTCTCCCAGATTTAACAAGATTTTTCATGGAAGCTTTCTAACAGAGATTTGCTGCTAATATATTGCAGCACCACTTGAGAGCTGACTGACTTGAACAAGATACGATCACCTCTTCATAATGACATGCATGATTACCCCTGCAAATCATGCAATTATGATAAAGATTTCAAAGGAAAGAAGGTAATTTATTTATGCACTGTCCAGAAACATTCAGTCTCTTGTGGAGCAAAACCTGAATCTCAATATGGAAGTCTTTAGAGTAACTGTAACAAGACCAATCAGCTAACCAGGAAGGAATCAAAGATGTTATCATTAAAGCAGTGCCAAGAAAAGGGCTACAGGGCACTGTGCTGCAGAATATAGTTACAATATGATATAAAGGCTGCATTTATTTCAATATTAACATCTTTTAAAAGCAGCAAATTATATTTGGGAGGCAGCAACCCTCGAGTTTCCAAGTGATCCGGACCTTTCTAATTCTTGTCAAATAACAACAGCCAAGCCTTCTGTTTTTCAGCACAGCCAAAAAGCAAGCCTTAAATATAAACAGCACTAAAGCTTTGGCACAAAGCAGAATTTGTAATTCAGCACTAAGCCAACTATTGAATTTATTTTTCCTAGCACCTAAATACCCCATGGGGCTTGTAACACCACTGATGCTCGGTGCCCTACAGCCCCATGGCAGTCTTTTCTCTGAAGAGCTTACAGAACCCACAGCCAAGCAACATGGGCTTGTTTTGTCTTTATTCTCTGAGTACAGATGGCGTTCAGTTCTGCTAAGTTAAAATAAATATCAGAATTTAAATATAACAGCCACATCCTCCAGACAAGTGATTGCATAAATATGCAAAGTCTGTGGCCTTGCTTTCATATTAATTTTAACTGCATCTCACTTACATCATCAGGCAAGGTTTTCTCCTTATTATCTTTCACTACCTGTCTCATTTCAGACAGCAAAGCCAACTCCAACACATTCCAGCTCTATGATAACAGAACATCCATGGCTACCTCTGTAGTCAATAGCAGAGCTCTGAAAATGTGTGCTTACCCCTGCAGCTGCCAGCAAGGAAAAGGAGAAGGTGCATGAGATGAAGATTCAAAGGTGGCCAATGCATAAGCAACAGCTACTGACTTCTGCTTTCCCATTCTGTTCAAGGCAGAAAGAGCATGCCCAGCTCTTCACAGCTTTCCCATGAGATTTCTGGCTCAGGTCATCTCATTCGTCCTGTTTCCTGTGGCAAGGAGTGTTTAGTCTCAGCCAGGCATCTGCTTTCACTCCCTAGGATGACAGGGGTCAGATCACCTGTGATCACAGTAACCCTGAACTATGCACACTTGAGAAACAGGGGCTTTTAAAGTATCCTCTGGTTTCAGCTCTCAACATTTGTTAAGGTTGTTTTCACCCTGTAGCTAAAGCACCACTGAAAAGCATAATGGGAATGCCCAGTGAATAATTTTGTCCTTTGTCATGTACAAGACCTTTTTGGATTTGCCACAGGGGAACATGCTATGTTTCTGTGGAAGCAAAGGGTCGGGATGGAGGCTGAGGTCATCAGGATTTTCAGTTGTACGGAGTTTACAGAGTTTATAGACTGCCTGACCCTTACCTTTGGAAATGGAGCTCACAATGGTTCCTACAGAACTCATTAGAACTTGTACTCCCGTGGTACCTAAAGCCATCAGGATCCAGATTTTGTTAAATGCAGTATAAACTCGAAGTCTTTCCCCTAGGGAACATTTACTCTCCATCCTTCCTCACCCTTATTGCATGTTCTGCCCCGAGGCAGAATGGAAGCAGTTAGTGGTAGCTGCAACTGTGACTGCTGTCATGTGAACACTTCTCACTGCAAACTGTGGGGATGCCAATACTCATTTCTCTTCACACCTACAATTTCTTGACGTTCAGCCGCCCTCAGAAATGGTTAAGTCCAAATTGTAAATTAGTCTCTAGTGTCCCCTCGTGCAAATCATCTACCCATCCAGTTTTAATTCCTTCAAATTGATAAGGGATTCCCATTCCTGGGCACCTTATTTCCTTGTTAACCTTGCTTTGAGCAGGGGATTAAGCTAGACACCTTCAGAGTTCGCTTCCAACTTGAGTTTTTCTTTGATCCTGCATTTTATGAGATGGTGTATTGAGTCTCCATGTCCAGGTTTTGTCTGTGGAGGAGCTGCAGGGGTGGTCTCTGTGAGAAGAGGCCAAGGACTCCCCTGTGTCAGAGCCAGCTCCAGCCAGCTCCAAAATGGACCCACCGCAGGACACAACTGGGACAATCTGCTACAGTGGTGGCACCTCTGGGAAAAAAGTTAAGAAAGGACAAAAAATCTGCACAGCAGCTCAGAGGAGTAAGAAAAATGTGACAGAAGCAACACTGTAGACAGGAAGATAAGTGAAAAAAAGAGGGGAGGAGGTGGTCCAGGCACCAGAGAAGATTCCCTTCTAGCCCATGGGGAAGACTGTGCAGGTTGTCTCCCTGGAGCCCGTGGAAGACCCCTCTGGAGCAGGTGGATATACCCTGAAGGAAGCTGCAGTCTGTGAAGAATCCACACCAGAGAACTCTGCAGCCTGAGGAGAGGAGCCCGTTCAGGAGCAGCTTTTTTGGCAGGACCTGTGGCCCGTGGGGGACCTGTGTTGGAACAGTCTGTTCCTTAAGGTCTGTATCCCATGAAAAGGACACACACTGGAGCAGTTCTTGAAGGACCAATCCTGGAGAAGTTCGTGAAGGATTCTACTCTGTTAGAGGGACTCCACACTGCAGCAGGGGAAGAGTGTGAGGAGGAAGGAGCAGCACAGAGGAAGCGTCATGGACTGACCACAATCCCAATTGCACATCCCCCTGCACTGAACAGAGAGAGGTGGGGGTGTAGAAGAGTTGGGAAGGAAGAAATGAAGTTGAGCCTAGGAAATAGGAGAGAGTGGGAGCAAGGTGTTTTCAGCTGTATCTTTTCTTTTCACTATCCTGCTTTATTTTTAATTGGCAATAAATTAAAAGTTTTCCCCAGGTCTGTTTTGCCTGTGATGGTAACTGATAAGGGAGCTGTCTGTCTTTATCTTGACCTGTGAGCTTTTCCATCTCATTCCTGCCCCAATCCTGTTGAGGAGAGGGAGGGAGAGCAACTGGGTGGGGTCTGTCAGCCAGCCAAGGTCAAATCCACCACTGCAGAGACTGAAAACAGTAAAACTTTCAGTTGTCCATTTAAATTCTTTCAATTGTCAGTTTAAGTTTTTTGTATTCATTGCTGTCCTTTTAGGTGAATAAATACAAGCTTGATATATAAATGTAACACAGATGATTTCTCAACAGGTTAAGAAAAACAAGAACCCAGTAGCAAGGCAGTACTAAAGGATGGCAAACCAGAGTTACTGCAAACTGAAGGACTGATTGGTTTCACATCCAAAGGTGAGCAGGAGTCAATGCTATCTCCCTTCCTCCACTGCAGTTATTTTCTTTTTAAGTTTTAATCCTCTCCCTGGTGTCCACTTTTTTCCAGGACGAGGAAAAAAAATTACTTCTGGTAGCACTGAAGATGGAAGGAATAAGGGAAGCACGAAAAAAGGCTGCACATATTTACTGGTGAGTACTGTGCAGCGTTTGTCTTGCATGTGTTGATGGAACCTGCTTTGAATGTTTCAAACTGGGTTCCTGCAGATCAAACAGAAACAAAGCTCCCAAAGCTCAGCAGCTGCAGAACAGTCACAGCCCCAATGACAGCTCAGGAATTAGCAATGCCAAGTGAAGAATGTCACAGTGGATTTGCAATTAGATGCTAGGAAGAAATTCTTAACTGTGAGGGTGGTGAGGCCCTGGCACAGGTTGCCCAGAGAAGCTGTGGATGCCCCATCCCTGGAAGTGTCCAAGGCCAGGCTGGATGGAGCTCTGAGCAACCTGGGACAGTGGAAAGTGTCCCTGCCCCTGGCAGGGGTTGGAATGAGATGATCTTTACAGTCCCTTTCAACCCAAACTCTTCTGTGATTCTATGATGATTCTATGATTTTCCTGGGAAAGAGAGGGGAAATGCTGTATTACTATTGATGCAGTTATATGACAGATATGACAGCTGCTTGTGGCACACTGTAAACATGCAGGCTCTTACTGGAAGGAGCCTGCCTTTGTAAGGGTGTGCAAACATCCTGCATGCAGATCATGGAACTGTAAGCAAAGGTCCACTTTTGACTAATGGTGTGGGCCAATGTGGTGCAAGAAAATAGTTCTTACTCTGTAAGCAGACAATACCTATCTTCCAAGACTACCCACACGTAACCAACTATGCAAAAGTGGGTGACAGGGAAGGATGTTCCACAGCATTTGAATTTCTGAGCATCATTGCCACTAGTATTTTATGTTAGCAGACCAAAGCAAGTCTTCCCTCTAGCCTGTCATGCTTCAGGTCTGTAGATACTGCTTACACCCAGCAGGATATAAAGATGATTGGTAGGTTTTGAAAATGTACTTCCTGCTTATAACAACTGTGGAGCAACTTAGACCAGCATTCAAACTAACACTGAGATGAGCCCACTGAGAACAGAAGGAGCTTGGACTGGATTTCAGCTTAGATACTTCAGATGGTACCTAAAGACTGATGTGATAAACCTCAGATTAATTGTTCTAATAAGGGGACAGAGACACAATAACAACTAATACATACATACATACAGGAAAGTTGCAAGTTTCTCAAGAAACATTTGCATGTCTGCATCTTTCCAGCTACAACTGATGAGGAGAAAATCCCACACTTGAAGTCATCTGCACATTCAGTGCTTATTCTGTCGTTGGAATGATTAAGAAGATGATTATGGAGGGTTTTTTAACCTTTTTGTTTTGACTGCTAACAGTTACTAAGATTGGCAAATGACTCTGCCTGAGAGGTTAAGTCAAAGTTTTAAGTTCAGATGAACAAAAACGAACAAGCTGGATTTTCCTTCCCTGCCAGCCCACTCGTGTTGAGTTGTATCAGCAGCATTCTCTGTATGAGGCACAGTAATGCTGTTATTTGGTTCCTCTGGTTTAGAAATAAAATAATTCTATCTGCACCTCTCTTCACCATGACTCATGTCTGTAAGATCACAAGGGAAAAATCAGTGTGCAGCTTTCTTCTCTGTCAGGCAAACAGTGTTGGTTGCCATCATGCCTTGACATTCAGGACCTGAGCTGCCTTCTTCTTTGTTTCACATCTGTGCAGATAAAGCAGGTACAGTAGCTCCCCAGGATTTATTTTATCCAGCTTATTTACCTTGCTCCATCTGTTCAAAGCAAACAAACACTGTGAACAGGGCAGGTAGAGGCTGAACTAGATGTACAGAGGTAATTAACTCTTATATTTTATTCAGCTAGTGCTCTTCAAATTTAATAAACAAGGAGTTCTTTCAGGCACAGATGAAGAGTGTACTTTCTTCTTTTAATCTTTCTTTGGAGTGTAAGCATATCCTAAAAGGAGGTAAGGAATTTCAAAAGTACCTACTGATTTGGACTATATTTTTATTTATTGAATTTGAAGTAACTTAATAGAAATTTTCAGAAAGGCTGCCTCTGACTGTGGTTGCAGTCAATATAAATTGGATATATACAGCCATCGTGGCTTCTGGGCAGCTGACAACATCTCTGAGGAAACTTCAGGGAAAATTATTTACCCTTTCTCTAAAAAACAGAAACCAAATAAAATGCAGTTGAACTGTGGACTTCCCACCCCTTCTCTTCCGCTGCTGATAACAGAGGAGAAAAAGCTGTAATTATTTGTTCCTGCCAGTGTGTGAAGTCAAAGTCCTGTCTTTTCAGAAAGACCTTCTTGGAGTGAACTGTTTCCTATAACTGAGGTCTCGGGGTTTCCCCCACCACAAAGTACTCCTTTTATCTTCCTTTTTATGTGCAGTGTCTTCCAGCTGAGAAAATCCCAGGTCCTTTTGTCCGTGGCCACTTAACTCTTGGTAAGCCTTGTCTCAAATTCCCCTGGAAAACTGTCGATTTGATTTTCACTGAGACTCCACAATCCTGTTTTAGGTTTCACAGAGACTTTAAAAAATTGACTTGATAAAATACCCCAGCATATGTGCCCACAGCCATAGAGTGAGCTCCTGTCTGAGCTTGCCTGAAACTAGAGCTCAGGACTTGTTAAATTAATTTAACATCAGCCTACACAATCATCTAACCCACCACTTCCTTTCAAGGACAGGGAAATACTTCCCACGTCATAAACTTCCATTTTGGTTTAGAGTGATCAGACACATAATTGTCTGGAAGAGGAAGAATGCTGTTCTTCTATGGACTCCAGCTCTGAAGGTCATGAGGAGAAGGCAGGAGTCATTTCAATTGGTAATGACAGAAAATATTCATTCAAATACATTCAGTGTGTCAAGTGGCACTTTAAAAATCCTTTGAGGGCAGGATGGACACAGCTGCAGGCGACTGCTTCTGTCTAGGCAGGAATAGGGCACAGAGAGGTCACATTTGCTCAGGCCTGAATTATCTTGCACAAATCACATTAGAAAGATTTTTCTAAAGGCTTCTTGAAAGAGATCAGATTTGACAACCTCAAATTCAACTCTTTAAACTAGGACAGAGAAAATCTCATAAGTTTAAGAAATAGTAATAGACAAATCTTTGCAGTAATTCGAAAGGATATAGAACCTGGAGGATGTGTTTTCTGAGAAATGTATTCAAGCTGCTGTTGCATGTCACAAATAACTGTAATTTCATACAAAGCCTTTTTCAGAGTGGTTCTCCCAGTTGTCTTCACTACAGACAGCAGAGGAAGAGTGTTCAGGGTCAGTGGGCTATGTCAGGAATTGCCTCTGAGGAGCTTTGTGAGATTAAAAGTTGGAGTTTTTTGACAGTTACTTTCTGTTCCAAATAATAGTTTCAAAACCAAATTTTATGTGGGTTTAGCTATGATGCTTCCTTCTGTACAGTTCCTGACTTGTGCTGAGCTTACTGCTTTGACAGGAACGTGCTGGCTGTAAGTCTTGCTGTGTATTTTAGTTCCTCCATGCCAACACACATAAGTAGTTCTCTCACCCCCAGTGAGATGTCTTTTACTTCCTGAAATCAACACACACTGTACTGAGGTCAGAGCAGCCACCAGTATTTTAGGCACTGAAAATGAAAATAAAACCCAATCTGATACATCAGAGGCTGCAATTGCTAAAAAATCCCTTTGGCAATTTTCATCTTAATGATCTCCTTTGCTGATATCAAAAGGTTATGGCCTAGCAGCTTCCAATTTCTGCACTCACTGCCTGTCTAAAATCATGCTGCCTTTTAAAAAAAATTATTCTAAGACTTTTCCCTGGACTGATTCATTTAACAATACTCTTCAATGGTATTTAAACACACTTAGACATGGTCATGAATTAACCTTCGTAACCTTCATTACGAATTCATGGGTATCATACTTACTACACAAATTAGTTACTGTTAGATGTTCAAACAATCAATTTCACGCTTTCTCTCATGCTTTGGGCTTACAAAAATATTTACAGAGCTCTCTCATTAGCTTTTCTCAAATCCTTCATTAAAATTTCTTTTGCAACAATAGAGAAGCCTTGGCAACAGCTCATACCCTGTGCTGGCTGCCTATCACACTCATCAGGATTGCTTCACCGTTCCCTTAAATTCCCCTCCGTGACTGTACCCATCTGTTGTTTCATGTCTTACACCTCAAAAGCAATTTGGGGCAGGATTAGCTTTTCATTTCAGATTTTTATTGCTTCAGTCACAATGGGATCATTTTCTGTGACAGAAATTCCAACATGCAACATGCACAGTAGAGAACAAATGGGGAAGACAGATAGGGAAAGGCAAAATGACTTGCTTAAAATATCCTGTGAAAGCTGGGAGTCAGAGCACTGTTCATCTTTCTGTGTTTGCATCTTTTTTCTCACAGCTGTCATCCTTCTCATTACAGAGGAAGTCCAGGCATTACAGCAAGGATGAAAAATCAATTTGGAAAAAAAAAAAAAAGGAAGATTACAATGGATAATTCTAGGGAAAGGGAAGAGTTACTCATCCAATTTCCCAAGGGCTCATAAATATGAGCAAAGCTCATATAAAACGTGTCATGGGTGCCTTTAACCACTAGGAGCCGTATTCAGACCATCTCCCGCCTGTAACAGATCTGGCAAATGTTAGCATTTAGGTCAGGGGAAGAGAATTATACAATCGTTTGGATTGGAAAAGACCTCCAAGATCACTGAGTCCAACCAGTTAAGGTCTTCCACCATCCAGGGCTGCCAGATGCTGTAATCACCTACACCTCATTCATCCTTTTGTTTGGGATTGCCCGGAAAGGCTCAACAGTCCCAGCCTGACCCAAGTCTAGAGCTTAGGCTCTACTTCCAGTCTAGCTTTCCTCGCTGTCCCAGTGCAATCCCATCACACCCAGCACAGACAGCCAGTATTGGCAGAGCTGGAGGGGAGGGGAAGTTGTTCTGCTGAATCTTACACGAAAGCTTTTGGCAATATTTTTAAAGGTTGTAGGCATTTCTGGTTCTGGAGGGGTTTGTAGCTATAACTCTTTTCAGGATGTCATTTCAGCTAAAGGACCATCCCCATTATTGACCCACCCTGTTTTCACAGCGCTCTGGAGTGGTGGCAAACATGGCTTAGCTGGGATTGTTAATTGCTGTGTGTTAATATATAATATACTTTATTGCCTTCGGTTTGCCTGAAAACCTGAAGCATTTGGTATTTGACTGTTTTCAATACTTGTTCTTGCAAAGCTTGGAATGTCCCCCTTGGGGGATTTTGCACTCCTGTGATATTCACCATTTCAAAGCTCAGATATCCCAAATGACTTTTGAAAAGTATGTCAGGTCACCTGCAGAATGACTGGAATCTCTCTGTCCACTGCCTGGTTACCAAACAGACTTGAAAATATGAGAAACTTAATGAAACAAATCCTAAACTCTGCCACTTTCCTCAATCAAATTCTGTCCAGTCTGACCAATTCACACACAGACAAGTCTGCAGGACAATTCACAAGCTGGTACAGAATGTAAAAACTCAGAAAATTATTTAGAAGCCAAAACTTTTGTTGGCTTTTTCACTATCCAAGGAAGTCAATAATATACACATTATATATTATATTATGTATAGATATTATAGGCATGAGTTATCATAGCAACTTCCACAGCCTCACTATACCCATCACATCCCTGGAAGCTGAAACCCTTCATCTCATATTTCCATACTACAAATGTGAATGAGGACCATTAATTAGTTGACACTCTGAGAGGTATTTAATTTCTGTGTGATGCAACAGGATTGCAGAGCTGTGCAGTGCTCACATAAAGAAGCATCACTCAATAACCACCTGAATAACCTACAGATAAAACTTGGTCCCATGAAGTTTAGAGTTCAACAGCACTTGAATTGCAGGTATGAAAAGCAGCAGCACTGAAGGCATCTTTAGTGAAGGGTGTGGAAGGGAGTGACCACTGTGCGCTGTTTGGATGTGGGTTTGAATTGGAGTGCTTTACAAACCTCTGATTAGAGGGGTAAGTTTGGATGTTTTGTTAATGAATTACATTAATTACATTAATTATTTCAAAAATCAGACTGCATTTGCAGCATGTGGTGTGGACATACTGATGGCCTTTTCTAAAAGGAAGCAAAGCCATCGCTGTGCATCAAGTTTTTCTACACCAGCTACAAAAAGAAGTCTTCATAGTAACCTGCAAAACCTGTAATGTACTTGCACAAGTAATTTTTGAGCACCAGTGAATCCTGGTTTCCTGAAAATTTGTGCCCTGATCGACTGACTTCAAAGCAAAATCACTAAGTGAAGGTTTTCCCATAATAGCAGCATCTACAAGACATCCTTCCCACCTGGATTCTCTGATGATGCATGAGTTTGCAGCCTTTTCTTTACTAGCTATGCTCAGAGGTGCTTTGTTTTTCTACCCATCTGCCTANAGCTGGGATTGTTAATTGCTGTGTTAATATATAACATATAACATATTATATAACATCTGCCTGTTTCACAAAGGTGGCTTGAACTTCTGTTCAGCATTTTGCCCTTCTGTCTTATTTGACTGAAAACAGATGTAAATATTATTAGCAAGAAGAGGAAGGATGGGAAAATCCATCAGGTGCCATGGTTCTGCAAGTCTCCACACAAAATCAATCAGAAAATAAGGAATTTAGCTCCAGCCAGCATCAGAGAAAGTCAGGAAGACACAGCTGTCATTAGAATGAAAATGCTCTGACAGTACAACATAACAACTGTTTCACTCTCTGTGTGGGTTTCTTTCTGGGCAGCACAGAATATCCAAATCTTTTCCTCTGTAATCCAGCACTGAATGGATTTCTTGCTCAGTTTGCATATGCTGTTGCTGTATGCAGGAAGCACCTATGTCTTTATCTGATCTTCATGTCAAAAAACAAGGATAGATAGATAAATTTCAAAAATCTACTTTTTATTTCCTTGCTTAGAGAAAATAAATTCTGTTGAGGGGGGCATGGAGAGAAGGGCTGATAACTTTGTGGAGACAGCACAAAACCTCCTTTGGCTGCATTCCCAGTAGAAAAACATTCCCTGTCATGATGTTAATTGTGTCACACACATCCACACCTTTTTGTGCTTTTCCAGGAGTTAATACTGGCTGTTGCAGATCCAGCTCTGGTGGAACAAACCTCCCTCCTCTGCAGGGTTAATGTCTGCAGACAAGTGCACAATCATTTGTTTCTGCTCAGCTGCAGGGACAATGCAGACACAGTTATGTGCAAACAACTCCTCGCCTTGTAGGCAGCAAGTCACATGCCTGACATTAAGTGTAAATCATGTGCAATCTCATCTCTGGCCCTTGTCCAAATCCCTGCTTACCCTCCCATATCTGAATGTACAGCATTAGGTGGCACTGAGCACCTCAACTGAAACTCTGCTTGGTTTTATTGGAGTACCAGACCACAGATCCTTTGGTCTTTACAGACCCACTGGTGGGAACAGCCACGTTGATCCCAAACTACACGCAGAAGGAAGTGCACTTAAACATTTTACTACATTACCACACCATCTTTACTTCTAACAACAGTTCAAAGACTTCCTACACAGCCTTGGCAGAGCCTGGCCCCCATGGCCTGGTAGCTGTGGGTAGCAGGTGGCCTGAATTGCTCTCCTGAACTGAGGGTGCCCTGTTATTCCATCTGTCACTGCCACCATGCTGTATTATACCTGCCGTGCAGGGTGAGCTGCCCAGCTGGGGCTGGTGGGTTCCTGCAGCCCTCCCTTCTCTGTCCCCTGGATCACTGAGCAGAGCTGAGCACAGGGATCAGCTGAACCAGAGGGAGCAGCAGCTGAACAGCAATTAGGAACAGTTCAGTGCCATCCCAGCCCAGCCCACTGCACCAAGTTCTAACCCCAGGGTCTCTGGCAGCCTTTGACCCTTGGCTAAGGGCTCTGTGGCCCGGGGATACAGCTTTTATGGTGTGATCAACAGGGCCAGGTTTAATCTGTGACACAAACACAGCCACAGTAAGCAGGTGGGTGAAGTCTTTGAAGTTATATATTATAATAAAGTTATAATTAACTACACACAATTATAGCTATTTAGACCCATTCTAGGAGGTTGCTGAGATCCAGCTTAGAAATGGTCTGTGTTTGACAGTCCAAGTGCTGTTTGTGCACAGCCCACATAGTGCCAGGGGCCAGCACAGCACTTCATCTGGGAAGAATTCCCTCCGGGCTCCCGTGGCAGCAGAGGTTGCTTGTACCCATGGCTCAGCAGAGCATGAGGGCAGCTGAGTGCCATCCCCTCACTTGACAGGCTCTGAGATGTGGGTACTCACGAATTTAAATATTCTGGCTAGAGGTTGTAGCACTTCAGATATGCTTTTTAACTTCAAAAAAGGCACACCTGACAGCACAAATTAGTCACAGCTAAGGAAAACCTAAGAAAATGCATTAAAATTAGAGCAAAGACTTGGCTCCCAGGAGAGACTAGTGTTTTCATTAGCTGCAAAGTACAGATAAGATTTTGTGACTGTTTCCTATTTACATTTTGAAAGCCAGAGTTGCTGGATATTCCCTTCAACTAAGGAGCTCTTGAGTTGTTTTCCATGATTTCTGCACTAATCACTTTTCTTCTGGAAAATTCAATTCAAGCCCATGTCTACCTCTAATGTAGGGAATCTTCAAGGATCTGAAGGAATTCTTTTTGCATCCATTTATTTTTGTATCACTAAAACATTTTCCAGCTCTAGGGGCCTGCAACAAAGTCCTTGCTGTGAAATTCTTACCATCTGAGGTACAATAGAGAAGGAAAACTGGAGGGAAATGTCCCTTTTGCAGGTTGTGGGGAACCTTTGTGAGCCAAACCAGGTGCCAGACGTGACCACCTCTCCCCACTCCTGCTGCCCTGCTGCAGCTGGAGCAGGATATTTTGCCAGGAAGGAAATCACCTCCTCACCCCTGGTGGGATTTCACCCGGTGTGCAGATGGCTCTGGTGTGATGAGAAAGCCCCACCACTTCCCAAACAATTCCTCATCCCCCTCCTGTACCATCAGCTGCTGTTACCTCACTGCTGAGGCTGCCCACTTTTACAGGGAGCAAAAGGCTGCTGGGCAACACTCTCAGCCCTGCCCGGGCAGCAGGATCTGTGGGATGAGCAAGGATCTGGCTACAACAAGGAGATCACGGGCCTTTGGTTTATGGTCCAGCTCTAGTACTCTGCCAAGAAACGATTTCTCTGAGTTATGTTCAGGACCACTAATTAGACTGTTTCCAGATGTTGCCCAGAGAGGAACTGTGAAGGAGGAAAGGAGGTGGTGGATTTGGTATTTTTATAAAAGGGAGAAGTTTGTTTGCTGACAGCTGGATTGCATTTAAACAGCTTGGCAAAAGCTTACCTTAGTTTTAAAGACACACTTTATTACAAAGTGATTTCTGCTACAAAAAAAAAAAAAAAACAACCTCCACTGGGGAAATAGGTTGGGTTTTATACAAATATTTCAGATTATCATTCTAGCAGAGGAAGTGAGAAAAAAGGCCAGCTCAAAATTTCACATTGTCTTCCCCATGAATAATTCATCACTTCTGTCACACGCAGTGCAGGTGGATGGGAAGAGAGGAGATGAGCTTTTGCTGGACCAGGACATGAGAGTTCAGACTCAGAAGGAAGTTTTTTGGTGTTGTGGTGTAGGCAGGCAGTGCTTAGCCAGCAGTGATGTCCCAAGAGCACAGAACCACAAGATTTTCAAAACAAAGACAGAATTGTAGCCATGAAGAAACAATTGGTTTTAAGGACAGATAAATTAAAGTTTGGCCATTTACCTGAAGCCTCATATCAACACATTAATCAGGTGGGGAGAAAGGAATGGATCCCAGCATGAAGGAAGCAGACAGTGCCAAACCCAGGTCTGTGAAGATAAATCATCACAGAGGAAGAACATGAATATTAATTTAGTAATGAATATTAATTTGTATACATGTGCTTTTTAGGGGCTTGAGATTAATCCCATTTGAAATGCATTTACCAGAGTCCTGTGCAGTGCTAGGGAATTTGTTCCTGAAATTCAGGGCTGATATCAGAAACACTGTGTTCATACACATGAGAATCTTCATATATATATATACATAGTTTTTCACTTTTGAGAGATGGCAAGCATGGTCTGTAAGAGCTTTAAACTGCTTAAATTTTATAGTAGACTGAAAATAAAAGGTGAGGGAAATGGGCTGGACAAGAATGAATGACTCTGGACCAAAGGGTTTGAGTAAGGTAACTGAAAGTAAGGATTTGAGCAAGAGTTCCTGAGAAAATACTGGATCAGGACAAGAGGGGAGGCCCTGGGAGATTCCATGTCAGAGCATGACTGTCCTTTCCATTGCAGCTGAGATGGCAATCTCCTCCTTGAGCTGTTGCTGGAAGCATGGGAGCTCATTCCTGGTGACAAACGTGTTTCTTTCTGCCCACCCTGCATCCTGCAGCACCTCTCATGTGGCTTTTGGACAGGCCCTGGAAGATGCAGCACTGGATGCTCCTGGTTGTGAACTGCCACACAACTGCAGAAGCACCTTGTAGGGGCTGTGCTGAGGTACCTGCCAGACCACCTGCCCTCATCCTTCTCCAGGCAGCAGCAGACCTTTTGTGCCTTTTGTGTGTGGGCTTTGGCACGTGGCCTCTCCCTGCTTCCTGCAATATGGAGGGAGGAGATTTTTTCCTCTCCTTGGTCCCTTCCCTTCCTCCCTCTGCACGGGCGTTGCTGCCCATTCCCCGCAGCAGTACTGGATACCAGCGCTGTGAGTAAAAGCTGGGAGACTACCAGCAGAGGAAATGCTTTGAAAATGACATCTCCTACTTCTGTGCAGAGGAACAGGCTATTTTGGGAGCAGATTGTGTTGGAGATATGGGCTGGGATGGGATTACTGCAGCTGCTGAGGGAAGTGCTGCTGTATCCAGAGCTTCCCAATAAGCAAGGCGATAGACATCACATCAAGAAACTCTCCAGTTCATCAGTTCCTCTCCTCTCTTTTTGGCATAGCCCCTGGACTCAGACATGTGGTTTTCCCAACCACAGAGACCATTGCTGGTGTACAGCAATGTAAGAGACCAAGCCCACCATTTGCACCTTCCCAAAAGAATACAATTTCCACACAGGTTCCAAATTACAGCAGAAAGAAAGGGTTGTCCTGCTGTCAGTCTGAGGGCAGCACAGAGGAGCATGGTAACACAAAATTCCAACAGTCCTGGGCACCTTTAACAACGTTATTAAGAAAAATTCAGTCCTGAGCAGCTCTGAAGGAAATTACACCCCATTGTCTGCCTGAGATTCACTGATTCCCCTTCTAACTGCAGCTCCCCAGCCATTTAAATTACATCTGATAATTAAACATGCTGTGAAAGCAGCTTCAGTGCTTGTCAAAGCTCTGTTGAGTTTCACCAGAGATGCTTCAGCTGAAGCCTTCAGTTCTTAAATTTCTGCTAAGTGGTCTGTTGGGACTGGCAGGGCACATATGTTTGTCATCACCTGTATCTCCAGTACACAGCTCTTGCCTGCTGAGGCAGTGGTCTCCAGTCTGCAGTACCCAAATGCAATCCCAGTAGCCTGACCTGGTGTATAATTCTCTAAGCTAAATCTACGAGCAGGAGGAGCTGCAAGCCAGGCTACAGAGCCCTGCAGACCTTTGTCCGTCACCGTGCCGAAAGGTCGCTCCGAGAATTACCTGCAGATTTATTGCCCTTCGCTGTAACTTGAGAAGAACGCTGTTGTCTCTATTCTCACAGAGATTTACAGCTCATTCTGCCTAGAAATGGGCCTTTTTCTCTTTTTTAATTGAGTGATCTGTCTTTTGGGGAAATATTGTATTTTGTGCTGCTTCATTCAAGGTCTTTCACTGTGTCACTTCCACTTTATTTAGCCACCCTGTCACACCAGCCTTGTGCACTCCCTGCTCCACTATCCATGGCAACATTCATGGCTCGTACATTTATTTTTCCTTTACGCAGCTCCATGATTCTTCCCAAACTGACTCTCGAGGCTGGAATGTGGCCCTAAATTAGGACTTATCTACATGGGAGACCATTCCAGAGATTTTGGGATAACTCCTCTCTGTGGAAAGCCTTGCTGTGGCATATGTGTGCACAACTGGGAGTTACATCATGGAGCTGACACAGTTCAGTGTGCCTTTGTGCCACGATAAATTAGGATAAGCACTGACTCAGGAAAAGTCCTTGGCTATTACTGGAGAAAGGTCAGTTGAGAATTGCGTTCGCTGTGTGGCCACATCCAAAAAGCACACATAGATGAGGCTATATAAAGGATGGGATGGAGGGTTATATAATTCAGTTACACAATGTATGTGATTGCTGTCATCAAGAGATGGTCTTCAGTGCTTGTTAGTCTGTTTCAAAAAAAAATAATGGGATTGGGGAGTTCAGGGACAAGCAGCGTTCTCACAGCGATGAACAAAAAACCCGAAAGGATTGGAACCATTTATCTGGGAAGGAAGGATAAGATGTGATAAATCTAACTATGAACAGTCTAGGACACATGGATTAAGAGTGGCTGTTTTCCCTTTCACATAATAAAAGAGCAAGGTGTCATTCAAAGAGATGAGAAATAGCAAATTACGATTTTACAGCAGCACTTGCTCGACATAGCTACAAACCACAGAGCACTGGAATTTACTGAAAACCGAAACATGAGAAATCTTGATGTGGTAACAGGAACATATACAGTTGCAACACTGAAAACTAAAATACTAACCTCCAAAACCAGAAGGGAGATAAGTGTTTTGGTATCTATTTCATACAGGGAATTATGTTACACCATCAGGAAAAAAGAGATACCAGGGCTTGTTTCCACCCTCTACTGACATCTCCATTACTAAACACTCTCAGAAACAAGTGATCCCACCAAATGGCCATGGATCCAACAGTACAGTGATGTCTGTGTTCCCAAGAAACAATAACAGTACTGAAGGCAAAGGAGCTGCCTCTTATTTCCAGAAATGTGTAACATCTGCCTATTGTGCCCATGCTGGTGCTTGACAAGGCCACACACACTAGAGCCACTGTTCAGAAACAACTTCCAAAGATGCCAGTTCAGCTGGTGAAAAATATTATGTCTGAAAGAGCTCAGATTTGGTGAACTTGCATCAGAACTGAATTCCAGCTCTGGTTGCCCTGGAAACACTGGGATGCTGAAGACACCTCATCTCAGGGCAGCTTTGTCCAAGGGGTTTGCTCAGCACTGAGGCTCCTCTTGGCCTCTGCAGCACTTTCTGGGACATTGACTTCAGTTTGACTCAGCAACTGCAGGGTGGGTCAGATTGCTCCTCCCTGGAATTAATACTGGTTCATATCCAGCCCAGAGCTTTTGAGCTGAGTTTTCTTAGTTCAAATGCACATCTGTGCCATATGGCAGCTGCACCTGACTTTGGATGCCTCATTCCCCAAGACTGGTGTCTCTTATTTGCCCTGACAAAGAGGCAGTGGGAACTCAGGCAGTTCAAACCCATCCCAAAAGAGGGTGAATGGTGAATACTCTTCTGGCCACTGTATCCCAGTTTGCTACCAAACACAGCTGCTCTCCAGTTGCATTGTGAGATGGATCAGACTGACTCTGCTCAGCTCCATTAGCAGTTTCTGCCTGATCTTCCCAGCCCCCTGACCTCTGTGCTACATGAAGCTGAGAAACTGCAGGATTCACAGATTTCATTAGGAGTTATGTGTGCTTGGTGCCTCTTGGCCCAGGACCCTCTTCTATCCTTTTCTAGAGGATATTTTGTGGCCAAGTTTCTCCCTCAATCCCAAGGTCGTACAAAATTCTAATGACAAATTTATGCAGCCAGAATCTATATCCTCAGGACATTATAGGAGTAAATCACAGAACCATTTGGGTTGAAAAAGATCCTTAAGATAATTGAGTCCAACCATTAACCCAGCATTGCTAAGTCCACCACCAAACCACGTCCCTAAGTGCCATGGCTACATGTCTTTTAAATACCTCCAGGAATGGTGAACCCAGCACTCCCTTGGACAGCCTGTTCAAATGCTTGACAACCCTTTCAGGGAAGAAATTTTTCTTAATATTGAATTTAAACCTCCCCTTGTGCAACTTGAGGCCACTTCCTCTCTTGTCACTTGTTACTTGGGAAAAGAGGTTGACCCCCACCTGGTTACAATCTCCTTTCAGGTCATTTCAGAGAGCAATAAGGTCTCCCCTGAGCCTCTTTTTCCCCAGGCTGAGCCCCCCCAGCTCTCTCAGCCACTTCTCATCAGACTTTTGCTCCAGAACCTTCCCCAGCTCTGTTGCCTTTCTCTGGACATGTTCTAGCACCTCAATGCCTTTTTGTAGAAGGCATCAAGTACCTCAGCCTTTTCCTCATCCTTTGCCCCTTATGTTTTCCCCTGCATCCAATAAAAGATGGAGATTCTTCTTAGTCATCCTTTTGTTATGGATTTATTTACAGAAATATTTTTTAATGTCTTTTATGGAAGTAGCCAGACTAAGTTCTAGCTGGGCTTTGGCCCAAATTAGAAATTTTCTCCCTGTATAACCTCACACCATCCTTGTGGCCCTCTGGAGCTGCCTACTCCTTCTTCCAAAGGTCATAAAATAATTTTTTCTTTTTTTTTCCTGAGTTCCAGCCAAATCTCTCTGTCCAGACAGGCTGGTCTTCTTCCCCTCTGTCTTGTCTTTTGGCACACGGGGACAGCCTGCTCCTGTACCTTTCAGATTTCCTTCTTTGAAGAATGTCCAGCCTTCCTGGACTCCTTTGCCCTTCAGGGCTGCCTCTCAAGGGACTGTGTCCACCAGGCTCCTCATTTTGGGCCTTCTGTTCCCCTCCAGCCTGGAGAAACCATTAACCTCAGCAACACCTCCCATCTAGAGAAACCATCGTGCTGCTCATTGTTCAGTTCCACTTGCAGAGCCTCGTACCTGTTACACTGGGGCTCCTGGGGAGGTGGGGCAGTCCCAGAGGAGATGTCCCTGCTGTGCCACTGCTCCTCGTCCCTTAAGTCATCAGTTCAGCCAGGCAGAGAGAGGACAAGTAATCCTCTGTGTCATCTGTCCTTTCTGCCTCTGAGTCTGCCCCAGGGAGGGCAGAGTGTGATTCCAGCAGTCTGTTTCTCTCTCAGACTCCCTGATAATCCTCAAGCTCCTCCTGGAGCTCTGTCACTCTGTCACTGGGGTGTCCCTGTGCCCAGGCACACTCCCACAGGGATGTTCACTGGTCAAGCTGGCAAAGTCACAGCACCCTGCCACATGCCCACCTTAATTAATCATGATAATTACTGTTCTCTTTGGAGGGCCTTCCACTCCAGAATTTCCAAAAGGTTTTTCTGCACTGGTTTAATTGATGGCCCTGCTCTGTGAGGTACTTGATACCTGTGACCATGGTGAGGCACTTTAACTCTTAATTGATAGAATGATGTTAATAAGAACATCCTGTTTCCCTGGCAGGAGGATTCCAGATTATAGGATGTTCAACTTAGAAGAAGCTGTAGACCATATCAGTATCTAAGTAAAGAGAAACATGGAGAAAATAGAGGTAGAAGAAAGCACCAGAGTGAGAAGCTTGACTGTCCTCACTTGCTGTCAGGCCACCCCAGTGACACACGAGCCACAGGCCACCCAGAGGCAAAGTGGAATTGGAGACTGTCTGAGGGCAAGGTTTCCCCAGAGATGTTTCTGGTAAACACATTCAGACCAAGTAGTAATTAGGACTAAACACAAGCTTTAGTTTAGATTTTTGGTTTTTCAACCTATCCAACCCAACATGGGCTTCCCAGTTGTTCCCTTAGTAACCAGTCCATATGTCAGGATAGTTAAGATTATTATGTTTGAGGAAAAAAACTTGAGATTCAAACAGTAGCCCACATCTACCTCATTTAGTCAAGAAACTCACAGAATTTCTTCCATTTTTATTAATTCTTTTACATACATGGGAGGAAGTATCTGTGGATTAAAAATCATGAAACTGTCATCTCTGCTGTGGATTTATTGTCTGGGTAGAGAAAGAAGCAATTACAGTTAAAGGAATGGTATGAAAAATAACTGCTTCTGAATATTTCTTTCCAATTTTAATCAGTTACATATAACAGTGGAAAAGACAGTGTTTATATTTAATGTCCAAGTTCATAACTCTGCAAATTATGAAGTTATTTTCAGGTAAAAGCATTGAGAGGGAGCACATTCCACATTCAGGATGAATGGCTGAGATCAGACAGATATTCATGCTTGATCTTTCATGCCCTTGAATATGCAGAGAATGAAAACAGCATCACATTACTTCTCCAACTAGGTGGAAATAACACAGCCCTAATGTTGAATCAATTCACAGAATAAACCCTGTGAATAGCTGCTGAGGAAATCAATATGAGGAAACAGTGAACTGAACATCTATTCTGCAAATGGTCAGAAAAAGAAAAAATAGATTATGGCTGTCCTGGTTTTGGTACTCCTGGAAAATCTGTGCCTAAAACCCCCATCTAGATTAACAAACTAATTAAGAACCAAGTGGGGAGATGATGAAGAAAGGAGCAAAGGAAAAAAATGAAAATAAAATGAAATAAAATTGAAAGAAAAGAAATTGAAATAAAAGAAGGGTGATGGAGGGAAGCTGGGCAGTTACAGACAAGCAGTAGCAGTAGAGATGAGGGGAGAAGAGTAACAAGGGAAGGAACTCTTAAAGAGAGGAGGGTTCAAGGCAGCAGGTAGAGAATAAGTTCAACATTTTTCTTTCTGATACAAGATGGGAGTGCCAGCAGGAAGTACCCTGTAAGAGAAAAAAACTGAGAGATGAAGAGGACGAGACCTCTGAGAAGGTGGAGGGAGAGAAGTGCCAGAAATAGAGCCAGATGTGACCACTAGATTTTATGTCCTATACAGCACAACCCTTAAATTTCACCTGCTGTCTTCTCCCTTTTTGACAAATGGCAGGTTTCCCTGAGGTGATGCAGCCTTAAAGACCCAAAGAGCTGGAAAAATACCTTGGATAGCTGTGATCTTGTCTGGGACAGAGGAAAGATTCCAGGGACAGCACGACCAAAAGAGGAGGACAGAACGAAGATGGTTGAAAGGAGTGAAAGTATTCAGAGGTAATGGAAGGGGAGGGTCAGAAAAGAGAAAAATGTCACAGATAAGTCAAAAAACCAGGGTAAATAAAGGTTTGTGCTGGTGAAAGGAGAGAAGGAATGAGGCTGAGAAGGAGAGAAAGAATAGATGACTGTTCTAATGTGAATTAAGATGACATGAGAAAAACTGTCGGTGCATTGATGCTTACACAGCAACCAGTTTGCCCAGGCTTGAAGCAGATAATTGATACCATCCTTTGGGAGCTGCCGTTCATCAAAGCCCTGTAGTGTAACCCCAGAAACCACCAGTCTCTCCCTGCCCTTAATTTGTTTTAATGGAACACTTTTCCTGCTTCTTCCTGTGTTTTTTAGCAACTCCACACAACCTTTCTTTATCCTCAGCACTTGAAGCAAGTGATAAGCTGCTGGTAACCTTGTTTGTAATTTGCAGTTCATTAGAAGTTCAGCCTGCAAGGGCAGCACTTGTGTGCAGGGTGAATTGTTGAGCAGATTGTTTGAGCTGAGCTTTGTCTCTGCCAGCCACTTTAAGGTGCCACCTAATCCTGATCAGTCAGCACTCACTGGGGTTTCCTGCTCTGCAGCTCTGGTGTCGGTGGTGAGAACCATCAAAACGGGGGAAAACCCCAAGTATTAGCTGCACAAAAAGCACAAAGTTCAACACAACGTCACTGAGAAAAACAAGGGGCAGCATAAGATGAGCAATAAGGTTAAGAGATTTATATATGAAAACACAGAGAAGCCCATCTCCACCGGGTACAGTGCCCTAATCATATACACAGTGTCCTGATTGTATATATATTGTATATATGTCATATATACAGCGCCCTGATCATATATACAGTGGCTTAATTGTATCCAGGCAGAAACCTAACACCCTTCTCAGCCGTTCTGGTTTCCACTGCTGCTCCCCAAACAACATCTTTAAGCACTGAAAAAAGGTGCCAGAAGGAACAGAGGCAGCTCCCTCATACCCTGAAGGAGACGCAGGATTTGAGCCTGTCACATAGGAAATGTGTCCTCCAACACAGAATTTCTAGAAAAGCTGTGGCTCAGCAGCACAACTCCTTATCCATAATCTGTGCAACAGATGCACCAAGCAAAGCATCTCCTATATTGTCAGCTGTTGCTTTAGACTCTTGTATCTCCACAGTTTGCTCTTTTTTCTTTAATCTGCTGGATGGAGGTAATGAATATTTAAGTACTCGGTGTAAGCCCGTCTGTCCTGGCGGAGTGGCTGGAGCTGCACGGAGCTGCAGAGCCGAGGATCACTGTAATCTGCTCGATGGGTGGTTCTGCCTGTGGCCAAATGGATTCCATATGTGAGATCATCTGTCATGCAGAAGGCTCTGTCATTAGTTCCCTTTCTAGGAAGTCCTTCTGCTCTCCTAGGTGAAATGCACTGTCACTGACCCCAACATGTTGATTTGCCATGATGGTGCCTTTATGGAATGAGCTCTTTGGTGGCCTTTAAAATTCAAGTGATCCTGTTCATTATTCTGGACTTCAGGTAGAGAATGTTGCTATTTTATTCATTTTATTCTCGATGCAATTTTAAGCCTCAGCATGAAGATCATTGCAGTGTCCAGATATCTTTGAAAAACTTCATCTTGGGTGAGGAGAGTAGGCTGGATTAAAGATATGCCATACCTGTGCTTTTAATTTCAGGCTTACATCATTACCAAAGAGCAAGAAGCTGATATTCTGCAGATCTGTGTAACATGCTGGACAGTTTATAGAAGCCAACATTTTCATCCTCATTTCTCTTTTTATAGAGAAGGCAGGTTCTCCTGCCCAGAGCTGCTCAGTGGATTGTATATGAGAATGGCAAGGTGGCTGTGGAAAGGGAGATTGTAAATGACTCCCCATGTCCCCTGGGAGTGGGCCAGGTGCAATGAGTTTAAACTGAAACCAAATGGTTGTTAGAGATGGCAGAACCCAGTTTGCTAGAGAGGACAGTGGACATGTGTCTGGGAAGAGTGTGAAACCTCTGGCACTGGCAGTTTGTCCAGTCTGTCTCTCACCTCCCAAGGATCAATTGAGAGCTACTTCATCTGGATGTTTCACCATCCAGGTTTTTAACTCTGTTTTCCACTGTTATTTAGTAGCAGATGTTCAGATTCTGATTTTCCAAAGCTACCCAGTTGTTGTTAGGTATAATTACCACCAATATCCTTAATCCATAAGCCTCTTTTAGGTTCGACTCAGTCCTATTCTGTTTACAAAATAAAACTTCATGTGAAGACCACCTCTTCAAAAAGCAATTAGTAATCTCAGCTCTCTGTGAGGAAGAGAAATACTTGCAGAATAAGGAAAACAAGGAATATTACTAGGGCACATAGCTGTTTGCTCTAACAGCAGCACAACCTAGCTCTTACAAGATTTCCAAATTTATAGCGCTGAATTAATTAATTACTTATCCACGTATCTAAACTCCAGTATTTAGTATTTAGTTCAGGAAAGTGATTAATATTACTCAGAACTACCAGTTTATGGATCATTGTCTGTAATCAGGTTGTGGTAGTTGAATGAGATCCCCATTTCCTGTGGTTGACAATGGATTATTCATGTAGGATATGCAGCATAACTGAGTTAAGGTTATGAGAGCAAACACACCTTCTGGCATTTGCCCAAGCTGAGTCACATAGTTTGGTAGAGATAAAATTGCATCATTTAGGGGTATTTTTAAGCCCTTGCACTAAAGAAACATCATGGTCATGCATTCAGAAGAACAACAACGTGATAGGAGTCGGTTCACACTAGGATCTGGTTAAATAAATTGGAAGTGCATTGCAGTGTTTGGGAGGTTTCAGTTCTAAAGCTATTTCAAGAAACCCATGAGGATTTCACAAAAAATCTGCAGCTGCAGTATGTGCAGGCAAACAGGATGCTGTTCTATCACCAAAGGAATAACAAACAATTCCAAAAGAGGGGATAATTTAGTTAAATATAGCACTTGTAATAATATACTAAGAATTCACATCTTTTGTGATCATTCTACCTTTTTTATGCAGTGGATAGAAGGAAAATCCTCAGTCTTCTAATGACTGCAAATGGTGTTCCCATAAGAGAAATGAAAATTTGGAAATAATAGGCCAAAGGATGGAATGGTGAGCACAGGCTGATGGAAATGAGCTGAAAAGAAAATAGCACCTGAATGTCTGAGATCATTGCATTGTCTGCTTCACAGGCCAGGTCCTTGAGGTCTGTGCTGGTTTTGCCTGGGGCAATTTTCTTCATAACAGTGATTATGGGGCTGTGGTTTGGATTTGTGATGAAAACAGTGTTGATAATTCAGGGATGTTTTCATTATTGCTGAGCAGAGCTTACACAGATTTTCTGCTCCTCACCTCACCCCAGCAGTGAGTGGGCTGGGGGTGCACAAAGACTGGGGAGGTGACACAAGTGGGACAGCTGACCCTCAGTGACCCAAGGGACATCCCATACAACAGGACATCATTCTCAGCATGTAAAGCTGGGAGAAAAAGGAAGAGGGGGACATTCAGAGCAGTAGTGTTTAACTTCCCAAATCCCTGTTCCATGTGGGGCAGCCCAGCTTTCCTGAGCATGGCCAAACACGTGCCCATGGCAAGTGGGGAATTATTTCCTTGTTTTGCTTTGCATGCATGCACAGCTTTTGCTTCCCCTATTAAACTGTCTCTGTCTCAACACACAAGTGTTCTCCCTTTTCCAATTCTCTCCCCCATCCCACCAGGGAGGAGTGAGTGAGAGGCTGTGTAGGGCTGAGTGGTTGGCTGGGATTAAACCATGACAAGGTTTTAAATGCACAGCAATACTGAGAAAAATGTGCAACATTGACCACTGTGAAGGTGCTGATGGTCAGTGCATGAGCTTATTCCTTGATTTAGTGCAGCCCAAGAACCAGTTGTTGTCTCTAAGATTCTTTCTCTGATATCAGCCAAAGCAGATGCTTCAGGAAGAGAGTAAAAAGCAGACTCCCTTTTTACAATCATGTGCAGTTCAGGGACTTCCTGAAAAGGTGGACTTTGTATATTAATAACCCTCAATCTCTCTCTTCCTCGAAGAGCCTGCTTGAAGGGGTGCTTTTGAAGCCACATCAACTTTTAGTTCCCACAACACACTGTGGCAGGAAGTTCCAAAGTTTAACTACAGGAGTGAAGAGTCATTTCCTTCCTTTTCCTTTGAGCTTGTCCTCTCCCACTCAAAATCACTGCTTCCTTCTTCGTTTATTGCAAAGTGCAATGAAAAATCAATCTCTTCACCTTCTCCATGATGTTCATGATGTTATAGATTTATCCTGGTCATCTCTTAAATTGAAGAGATAACTCATTTAGCTCTCCCTTACATTGAGTAGTTATGTACTTCTTATCAGCCTTTTAATCCTTTGAATCCTTTTTCATCTATTGTTTCCTTTTCAAGTAAGAGGATCACAGCTGCACACAGCATTCAAGCTAGAAGAGCCATAAATTTATGTATTTCTATAATAATAAATTATAATTTATTTATTTATTTATTTTGCCACATTCTCTGGTTTGAGCCCTGTCCCATTTCCTGGCAATTCCCAACATTTTATTTGCTTTATTGACTGCTACTATGTGCGTAGCTGATGTTTTCATGGAACTATCTGTTACAGCCCCAGCATTTCCCACTTGGCCAGCTCAGAGCCACGTCTGAGCTGAAGGCTGCTTTTCCCCTTGGGCACCATTTTTCTGTCCAGCCACTGAGATTCTGCAATTCTTCCCACTTTTTAATCATCTTTAATACCCCGAGTACTTTTGTATCATGACTAAATCCTGTCACTTCACTGTTTACTCCTTTCCAGTTCATGAATGGGTTTGTAAGCAAACAGCCCATACCTCCAGGCGACACCACTGCTGATCAGCCTCTACCACAAGACCTGACCATGAGTTCCCACCCTCTGTTTCCTGTTTTTTTTAATTCATTCCTTTTTTTATTCATCCAGGGACCTTTCCATTTACGCCTTGACTTTCCTTAAAAGCCTTTGGTGAGAGATGCTGTCTGCAGCTCTCAGGAAATACAAGCTGGTTATATCAACAGGATATCCTTTATCCAAAGGCTTGTTGACACCTTCAGAGAACTCCAGGGACTATGGCAGGACTTCCCTTTATAAAAGCCATGCTGACTTCAACAGCACATCACAATTACCTCTGCATCCAATAATTCCTTTTTAATTTTTTGCTGCTTCCTACAAAGCAGCAGCACAATACCAACCCTCTCTTCAGCTTTTTATGCTGTTGAAGAGCTGACACCTCATGTTAAGCTGAGGGACTGGGACCAAGGTGCTCCCACTGGATCTGTGTTTTCCAGACTGTGACTTTCTGGTGCTGGAGGCGCAGGAGTTGGAATATTTTTTCCAGAGTTTCCTCTTAGTGTTTATTGTTGGGTTTGGTCAGGTGTAGAAGTGAGTGCATGACACTCAAAGAGCAGCATTGTTTCCCCATGTCAGGATTCCTCCACCTACCCCAAAATTTTACATGCAAAATTCCCTGCTGCAGTCACGGTGTCAGAACTGAAAGATGAGCACTTGCTTCCCTTCCTTTGCACCTCCGAGGGGAGGAAATGCCTCTTTCTCACCATGTCCCCTAAAAACCTGGGGGTGGGGAGTCCTGCAATCGAAGGGAGGAAACACCAGACAAGTTGGTTGCTGGCAGCTGCTGGTTGCAGCCAGTCCCCAGGGAATGAGGTTATTTAGAATGTGCTGGAATGAGTCTGTGCAGTGAATCAGGAGCACGGTCACAGCTCCCAGACAGAAAAACCCTCCCTTCTTTTTCAGAGGGGATTTCACACAGGTGACAGTCTGGTTTCATCAAATAAGCCAGCATGAATTATTTTCTGATCATATCCCTGAGGATTTTTGGTTTTGAGGGTGCTCATTCATCAATCAATTTATCTGCACTGATTGCCTGGCTAAGCCATCCTAGCAGTCTCATACCGTTCTTCTTCGTGGGGTGGTGTGGTTATGATTTCTTTAAATTTTGAAAAATATTGAAAGCAAAATAAATGACGGGGAAAGAGCAGCTGCTAAACAGCTCAGAAAGGTCATTTCCTCAAAAATAAACCAGACAAAGGCAAACAAGCATGCTCCTTTCCCATGAGGAGTACATCTCATCCCTCTTTAAGTTTGAACAATTTTTGAATGAAGTGAAATACCAGCACTTTTGAGACTTTCATTGACTGCAGAGATCTTTCTGGACCCCTGAGCTGCCCAAGGAATGTATTGCATTGAGTCTTCTCCCAAAACCCATTCCCACATATTGCACTGAGCTCCCATCACAAAGCTGACCTGCCTGGGAAGCTGGAGGAGGTGTAAAGATTTTAGCAGACACTGGTAGGACCCAGCTGCCACACTGCAGAGTGACTCAAGCTATGGAGCTGTGCTGGCAGGAACACAGATGTGCAGGAAGCAAACCTTGGTCAGGCTGAATAATCCAGGTGAGCACAAGAACAGCACCTGGGGGCACGTAAGTGCTGGGTGTGATGCACATCTCCTGTGTCCTTGAGAGATGATCTCAGGGCTCTGTGTTATGGCTGTGACTGTGAACCACTGTCCCCTGCCATGGAAAGAGCTTCCACCTGTCTGCACCAAGGGAATCGTGTCCTCCTTGCCTGCCATTCCTTCTCTCTTTCTCCCAGCCAGGGGATGCTCTGATTACCAATTCAAGAATCCTCTGGTTTGTCCCAAAGGTTCCTGAGATCAGGGTAGACCTGGCAGGCTGTGGGGGAGATGGGATATGAAGGCTGGCAGACCTCAAGACTCACTTTATTGCTTATCTCATTCCCTTAAGAGGGGCAGAAGTAGCCTGAATACCATCTGATTTACCATCTCCCGAAGAAGAGAAAAGATTGCATTTGTTGAAACAAATTATTTTCAAAACAAATTATTTTTGAAACAAATTATTTTTGAAACAAATTTCAATACCTGACTTCTCACACTGGAACTAAAGGGCAGCTGCTACAGGATACGCAGCTCCATAGGGGTCTGGGTAACAGTGATTTGATTAAACACTGGAGCCAACCTACTTTTATGTACTGCCAGGAAGGATGTCCGGCTCCCTGATGCTGTCCCTGACCCCAACATGCATCACACAACTTCCCTTTCACCTCGCTGCTATGTCCCTGACCCACACTGTGCCAGTCCAGAGAGCTAAACCAGCACAGAGCCCTCCAGGTTTTGTGCCACAGAAGGTTTTTTGCTGGTGCAGTTCCCAGCACCAGCGTGCAGCAGGATCAACACATAGGACTTAGTGGAAATATGCAGCCTGGTGAGCCTGACCATCCTTTCCAACACCTACCTGCTAATTAGGATCACAAATATGATTAAATCTCACTTTCAGCCTCCTAATACCACTGTGCCATGCAGAGAACAGCAGTGGATGCCAAGGAAGAAGCAAAGGGCTGAAAGGGGAAGGAACATGCACTCATGAATGACCGTGAGAATTAATTTCCACCATAAAATATGGCTCATAATATGAAATGTCTGTGAACCATCTCAAAACTGTGTCCTCTAGCAGTTAATTTTAAAAGTATTAGTTATGGCTTGACATCACCTGAAAGCAGGCAAATGCCTCACTGCACAGCCTGACAGGCAGGGCTGCAACCAGGGGAACCTGCAATCCCATCAAGGAGTGGGGCCATGAGGATCACCGGGGAGAAAAGAAAAAATGAAGGGCACCAGGTGAAGCTCCTGATGGCAGCAGGTGCCAGCACGTGGCTTAGTCATGGGCACAGTGTGATGGTTTGCAGGGCAGGGAGGAGGGAGGACCTCCCATGTCTGGGAGTGAAGGGACAAGGGGAATATCTGCTTGAAAGTTTTCTGGGAGCATTTCCTATTGCTTCACCTCACAGAGACAAGTGGAGAAGGGCAGTTTTTAGGGAGGAATCTGAAGGAAAAGGGTCTGCAGTGCTCTCCTGGCTCCCAGCAACACCTTGTGCTGCTGCAGGCGTTGATGCAGAAAGCAAAGCGTGCCGAATCAGTGTGCAAACTAGGGGGTGACAGGGACACATCTGCTGCCTGAAAAACTGACCTGGAGGGACAGGGAGGGACGTGAGCAGCTGGATGTGTGAGCACGAATCATATTGATGAGTGAACGGGCTCCTGGAACCGTCACAGCTGCAGCACAAATTACTGAGAGGCACTTCAATGAAGAGGAAACCCTGTAACAAAAAGACCTTTGGAAATACCATCAGAAGACGGTTATTTTTAAATTGCTGCCAAAACCAAGTCATATTGTTTGCATAAATTACCTTGGCCTGAAGCAGAAAGTTCAGAAGCTGCCAAGGGCAAAGCCAGACACAGGTGTGAGCTCACAAGAGGTTGCCAGTCCCATGGAGTTAAGCTGGTCCTATCATGGGCAGGAAAGATCTAAAGAAAAGCCAGGGTGTGGGAAGAAGGTGCACTGGGTGACCTGCTTCCCTTGGACACGGTGCTGAGCTAGGGGCTTTGAAGAAGAAGCACCTCCAGAGGAGCAACATGGCCTAATCCTGTGTGTAACAGACACTGTGCATCCTTTACATGCAGCCCAGTGGATCAATGGTGTTATTCTGCTCCAAGCAGTACAGCAGGAGATCACTGAATGCAGACACACTTTTACATTCACATCATCCCAGAAAATAGGAGGCTTGCTGTCATTTTCAGACATGCCACTAAAATTCCACTCAACCCCCTAACCTGTGCTTAAAGAGAAATGATTCAGGTTTCTCCTGTCTACCATTAGATTTAGGAATAATCTCTGCTGCACACTTGCATCATCCCCAAGGTGTATGTGCTTTTCATAGTCACCCAGTTCTGGCTCTTAAATAAGCTGTTATGTACTGACATCCTCTAAACTGAACCCAGAAGTGTTTACTGGACTGAAAAAGACATCACCAGATGGCTCCAATATCAGCCTAGAAGGATTTCTGTTCTTCAACAGGCACTAAATGTGTCTGAAAAAGCAGCAGGCTGCAGAGCGTCTGCATAGTCAAATCACCTCTAAGAGGCTTTGTAATTGCATTCAGTTCTGCTGTGCTGGAAAATGAGGATAATAAGCTCAATGTATTACACTTACACTGGGGCTAGACTCCATATAGAGTGGTAACAAGAAACACAGGCTGAGGTTTTAACTACATTTAGTGGGGCTCAGCACTTTGCTTAGTGGAAAAGGAGATGCCAAGTTACCTTAGTTCCCTTGAGAGCTACAAGCATGAGTTCCTAGGTTCCCAGAAGTCCCCAGAGATGGAGGATCACCTATTTCAGAAAGAATCATAGGCTCATAGAATGGTTTGGGTTGATACTCATTTTTACTAATCATTAATGTTTTTGTCTTGATTTGCCTCACTTTCATTTCTAGCTTTCATTTTCCAGCTCTGTGCACATGAAATGCACTGAGGAGTTTACTAAGAGTTTTTCATACTATCTACCAAGAAGTATTGAACACTTTTTCATTAACATCTTCTCTGTGCATCAAGTTCTTTTCAACAAAACCTAAAAAAGACCTGGTCTTCTACTATTTTTAGTATGTTTTTACTGCGCTGGGGATGGAGATCTGGGTGGATAAGTCAGCAGTAGATAAGTGAGTGAGTAGATAAGTGAGTGGATAGGTCACTCCAGTGAGTTTGACTTTAAAAGAGTCCTTTCCCTTCATGTCATAGGCTGGCAAACACTTTCTCTTGCTGCTATGTCAATTTGAGTAATCCCAACATCTCCTCCTGCTGCCCACTCAGTTGTGTCACTACAACATTCCATGGGCTGCCCAATAAATCCTGCAGGGATCGATCTGGGATAATAATAACCTGACCAAACATGACTCTCTCTTTTTTCTTAAGCCCTTTTAACCCTCATTGACTCTACTTAGCTCGGTGCTGCTGCTGAAAAATTACACACCAGGCTGCACCAACAGCAGAGGGGAATAAATTTGAAAGTTGGTTTCAAATTATCTTTGTGAGTCAACCAGCCACATTGTGGTATGGAAATTCAGTTCAGTCTCCTGTTCTCATTTACCACCAATCTTGGGTCAGAGAATCTGCAGCCCCACAAACTCGCACTGTAGTTGTAGCTCTGTTCCAGGCACAGCCTATTTTTATGTGCCACAAAATCTTCAGCAAAATTGTCCCACCATGGAAGCAAAAGCCCAGTGAGAGATGCTGAAGTCCTTCTGCAGCCCCTGGGGAGAGCAAGGCATTTTGTACAGACAACATGACACCACAAACACCAACCCAGGGGTTGGGTGGAATGAACCAACAGGAAACACAAAACCCATGGCTGCACCAGAACATCATTAACCTTCCAACCCATTTATAATTCTAAGACCTCCCCTCTGTGCAGTCCATGGGCTACAAAATGGGCCCCTCTTGTCAGCCTGGCTTTCAAAGCTGCTTTCTGAGCCCCAGCACTGAGGTGAGGAGTGTGGTGTTCACAAAAGCCATCCTTGGCTGGTTTGTCACCCTAAGTGCCCTCTCTGCTTTTGCTTAGGGACATTCAGAGGAATTTTGCAGAAGACTTTTCAGATCAGGCAATGACACTTGGGATATCATTCATCTCACCTCACTTTAGCAGCTCAGGAAATGCAGGGCTGGGATACAATTGCCCATCTGGATACCAGACACCCAGTGCCATATGGGCTACTCTGTGTCATCCCAGACCTCTATCCAGGGCTGGCAGGTGTGACACTGAACACACAGGAGACCTGCCCATTCTGCAGTGGCAGCCAGCACAGCTTTTGTCACCTTTGCTGAGGCACTTAATGTCATCCAAAACATCCACATCTGAACTAGTGGGCTGGGTGCTTATCAAAGATAGAAGTGGTCCAGTTATCAGCATTAGGTGTAGGGTGTTGTTCACCCAAACCATGCAGGTGTCTTCTTCCGGACACTAATTCCATCCTGTGTTCAACTGGCAGGTGCCTCTCACCCTACTGATGGCACAAGTGACCAGGGTGAGTTCTCAGGACCCACCCTGTAGATCCACATTTAGTCAGATGGATTCTGGCTCTGGAACAGGGCCTCCAGGGCAGTGGTCAGGGCACCAAGTCTGCCAGAGCTCAGGAAGTGTTTGGACAATGCTCTCAGGCACAAGCTGGGATTCTTGGGACTGTCCTGTGAAGAGACAGGACTTGGAGTTCAATAATCCTTGTGGGTCCCTTCCACTCTAGGATATCCTATGATTCCATGGTTTTATGATCCTATGTCCAGAAGTTTTCGGGACATGGTAGCTGCTTAGGTGGGGCTTGCTGGACTGCAACTGCACCAGGATCATTGCTTTAACCAAGAAGAATTTGCTTGCTTGCTTGATCTTTTGAACCTCTCAGGTCACAGACTATCACCATCTGTGATGCCAATAAAATTGGATGTGTCTTGTAGTGGTCTTCAAAGCACTTGGCAAAGTTCTCTACAAAGACAGTGCCTAATTCTAAAAGAGTTGACTGAACTGGTTTGCAGGTTACTGGTTCCACTGCAGGACCCTCTGAGGCCTTTGCTCCTTGGATGTCAGAGGAGAAGGTCATCTTGGCTCTTTAAGTCTGTTTGGTGGCTGTGACTGACCACTGCCAGTCCAGTGCTCCTGAAATTGTTGACATAGGCCACAGAAGGTCAGGGTTCCTCTCCCCAGCCTTGACTGGGAGCTCCAACAAAGCCTGCAGAGAAAGTCAGCCTGAGGTTCAGGAGCCACTTCTGACTCCAAACTCAGAGTTCTGTCCAAGTTTGGCAATGGTGCTCTCTGGGTTCTTCACCCTTCACATCTCCTTCTATGCTCATTTTCTCATCTGCACCGTGTAAAACACTGCAGGATCTCCCAGTGCTCAGAACTGGGATGATCTTTCCATCAGTCACCTGGAGTTGCACTCCAGCCACCAGTTCATCACTGGAAAGTTTCCAGCCATGCAGCTCTCTCGTGCCCCACATTTTCTCCAAGCTTGTGGGATGTTTCTGTATGACCCAGACTAGAAATCCCTGCCCAGCACGGACTATTATTACCCTGCCTGCATCATCCGTTTGCGTGGCTCATTCGAGACAAATCAAATAACCGAGTACTGCCTCATGCTGCAGCTTAAATTAGAAAGAATAGACCACAAAAACAACTGCAGCGGTAGCAGAAGTGGCTATAAATAAAGCAAAATGTTTCTCTTAGAAACCTTTGTGCCACAGAGGGAAATTGTAGAAGTGGTCCAGGATATTTTTGTTGCTGCTTTTTAATTTGAAATTTCATCATTGGAAGCGCTTGCAGACGTAGAGGGTTGTGCAATGTTTTCGCTGCAGTACGGCGATTGCTAAGATTAGCACAGTAACAGATCTTTTCAGAGTAAATTGCATATAATTAATAGGAAGCAGGAGGAAAAAAGGAATAATTGTATTTAATCCAAATGCAAGTTCAGTTCTCCCAGAAGGTGGAACCAGCACTAAGGCCATGCTGAAGACAGGCCCGTTCCTTTCCGTTCCATTCAGCTGGGTAAGGAGCAACAATTATGTGCCCATATTGCAAATTCTCATTTCCAATTTGTTTTACCAAAGCGCAAGGATGTTCAAGCTGGAATTTCTTTTAAGCCTTTCCTAGCAACGGTGGAGATTATTGGTTTGTGCTTCTGGCTTGTCTCCCATGCAATGTCAAAACAAGTTAAAGCATTAAAACAGCATTTCCCTGTGAAAGAACTATAAAAAATCTGTGCAACACAACTTATATTTGGCCAAACCCTTTTGGAGTTCATGGTTAATAGGGGACCAAGGTGTCCAGCAGATCGAGGGAGGTGATTCTTCCCCTCTTCTCTGCCCTTGTGAGACCCCACCTGGAGCACTGCATCCAGCTCTGGGGTCCCCAACAAAGGAGACATTGACCTGTTAGAGCAAGTCCAGAGGGGGCCACAAAAATGATCAGAGGGCTGGAGCCTCTCTGCTCTGGAGAAAATCTGAGAGAGCTGGGGTTGTTCAGCCTGGAGAGAGATGGTTCTGGGGAGACTTTAGATCCCCCTCCAGTACCTAAAGGGAGCTTATAAAGAGAGGGGGAGTGACTTTTTTTTACACGGGCAGATAGTGAGAGGACAATGGGGAAGGCCTTGAAACTAAAAGTGGAGATATTTAGATTGGGTGTTGGGAAGAAATTTTTACTGGCACTGGCACAGGTTGCCCAGAGAAGTTGGAGATGCCCCATCCCTGGATGTGTTCAAGGCCAGGTTGGATGGATCTTTGAGCAACCTGGTCTGGTGAAAGCTGTCCCTGCCCATGGCAGAGGGTTGGAACAAGATGCTCTATAAGGTCCCTTCCAACCCAAAACATTTGATGATCCTATGACCTGTTCTGAAGCCTCATGACACGTTGCATGATGAGCTTCCAACTTCCCTCCCACTGAAGCACCCAAATTTCCCAGTGGATCATTGTGTGCAGCAATATGGGGAGACAAGTCCACACACTTGCTTCACTCCACACATTTTTCAGCTCTTCACGTCCCCACACTGACATTCCTCCCTGAAGCTGCTGCAGCATCCCAGTATTGCCAGATGCACAGCTCAATAAAAGCACCAAAATAAATCATTTGCAGCCAAGGTTTCACTTAGCTGCTGTTATTAATCATTAGCAATAGCTATTGCTAATTAATGTCATTACGCATCATGACTATTAATCACAATCTGCTGATGCAAGACATATTGTCTCTAGTAGATAAGAAAGAGGAAGAAAGCAAGTGAGCAATAACCAAACTCGAAAATTATGATGGGCAACGTTGGCAAATTCACATTGCACACTTCATGCTAAAAGACATCAGACAATGTCCCTGCCTTGGTTGCTGCATCTCAGCTGTGCTCGAGCAATGCCATTTGTCACAAACCCAACAAAACTGGGCATACAGATTTAATCTATTAGTGTATGACATTTTTTTGATGATACAAGCTCTTAAACCATGGGGGAATGAAGCTTCAATTAAACTGTCTCATCCATAGCACAACACTGCTCCCCACTCCCTCCCTAAGAACACCCCAGTGTTGTCAGCTTTACATCCAGGCCTTTCAAAAAGGGTTAAATTGTTCAGTTCCAATACAAGCTGTTGGACTGTATGCAAAAATCACTGGGGAAGTGCCTGTGACCTTTGCTAGGTAGAAGGTGTGATTAGCTGACCCTAAAGATCATTTGATCCATGAAGTCTACAAAATGCTACAGTGCAGCAAATCATGAAGTGCTGGGTCATTAGAATGTGTTTGTCATTAGGATTTAAGCACTCATTAATCACTTTCTTTTTTTCATTATAAGGAAGGAAAGGGAAATTTCCTTCATTTTATAGTTTAATCTCAAGTGAAAATTTAAATGCAAGACTGGAATCAATTCTGTAGCTCACGAGATTGATTTGCCCCAGACCTGAATTTGCAATATTCCCCCTTAAGCAGGCAGTCAGAGCTGCAAGCACTCCAGCACTCCTGGTTTCCCTGAGGCACTGGACAGAGCTCACCCAGAGCCTTCAGCCACCTGCCTTCACTCTGATGGACATGGACATTACGGGCTCAGCGATGAAATCGCTAAGCAGGAAGATTTTGGTAGTGTTTATACAGCAATTCGCTGCAGTAGGAATCTCACAAAGGTGCAGTGCAAAGGGCAGGACACATCTGCTGGCTTTGGGTGTGCAGGCTCCAGGGTAACAGGGTGCCGAGGAGAAGGAGTCAGCCCTCTGAAACTTTGTGTTGCTGCTGCACGTTCGGATGGCCACGTCTCCATCTGCTACGGGAGAAAGGGCTCTTGGTCACAGTGGTGAGCTCATTAAAATGAGATCAATAGAGATTTAATCTAATGCTGAGGATTACTCGAAGTGGAATGCTCAATTAAGTGTGGAGGAAAAAAAAAAAAGTAACACATCAAATGAATTGCCAGCTGATTCCCCTGCTTTATTTGGAATTTAGCCCAATATCGAGGAGGGCTGATAAGCTAAAGCAGAGCTGTGAAAAAACAGCTGATGTTGAGGGTAGCGGTCACCAAACACCAGTTAAATGTGCCACATCATTACTCACACATTTTGCAGTGAACTCCACAGGTACAAAGAGTTTTGCTGGGATTATACACTTCCAATTTCCACTTCTGTTCACACCAGTGGCTCTAAGAATATTTGAAAGCTGCTAAGGTGAGGATTTGCATAAACAGGATTTGCCACGGCTTTTGGAAAATTGGAAGAGTTAAGTGCGGTGAGTGCTACAAAACTTGTCTTTTCTTTGCAGTTCTTCTGTAATCCAGCCCATTTCTCCCTCCCTGCTCCTCCACCCCCAGAACTGAAACCGCTGCCGCCTCCCCAGCTCCCTCACCTCTCTGAGCAGCAGCCACACGGGGACAAAGAGGATTCTGTTTTGAATGAAACATTTTATTCTCAAGGCACGAAAACGTGGGACTAGGCAGAAAGCCAAGAAGCAAGAAAAGAGAAACATATTCATTAATTAAAACAAGCATTGCTTGCTTTGAACTACGAAAATCATGTTACAAAAAAACCGGAGCGATGAATTCCTGGCTTCTGGAAGAGAAGAACACGCTCCAGCCCCACCAAAGCTGCATTGCTGCAGGAGCAGGGAGGAGCACGGGATGCATTCCCCAAACTCTGTAATTGGCAGGCACGGGGCCCCCGTGCTGCTCGCAGAGAGAATTCATCCCAACACGAACAGCTCTGTGGCCCGTTGGCACAGTATCACAGCGTTTTTTTCTTCCAGCAAGTCGCATTTAATCTTTGCCCAGACATCTCAAGGCAGAGCTGTCTTATTTCTCCCTTTAGGGCAGGACACCCTCCCACGCCATTCCCTGGAGTCAGAATTTTTGGGAGCACAGCAGGATGAGGTCCAGCCAGTCACGACCTCCCTCATGAGTCTTCCTCTTCTCTTCCTCTAGGAGCCTCACCATCCCTAAGGCTTATGATTGCCTCTGAGAAGCTCAGCAATTTGTCATCCTGAATATTCTGCCCAAGCTCCCTCACTCTGCCCCCCTCTACCTGACCAAGGGGGTTGAAAACACCCTGAGGCTGCACATTGTGAGAAGGAGATGAAGCAATGCTGCCTCTGAGGGTCTCCATGTTCCTTTGTGTCCTAGGTGGGAAATGCCAAGCACAGAGTTGTCTTCTGCTGCTGGTTGCCACCTACCCATGGCTATTTCTTTCCTATTTATCACTGTTGTTATGACTGTTTGTCACTATTATTGTCATCTCTATTTATCTGTGGTCTGGGGTGTGCAGCATCAGTTTTCCTTCTCACCCCCCCTGCTGCTCCACATACTAAAGAGGGAGTTTGTTTTCTGGAGTGGTTCATGATGGGCTCATGGGTAGGAAAGCCCAAGCAGCACCTGTGGCTGTAGATTCCTCAAAACAGCTGACTTTGGTATGTTTTGTTGCAATTCCCCGCCATCAGGGAACAATAGTTTTGCAGACCCCCAGCAGCAATCCCTCCACTGTCTGTTCTTCTGCTTCTGCAAAGTTTTTCTAGAACTTTTGACAAAGTTTTTTTGAACTCAGAGGGACGAGAGCCACACTGGCACTAGGGGCTTGCATTACCCCATTTGGCCCCAAACTGGACAAAATGCCTGTGGTATTTGTAGACTCTCCTGACATTGCCCACAGGAGCCTCTCAGTTGATCCTGCAGAGAAGGAATTGTTCCTCTAGGATTATAATGCAGAAGATGCTCAGATGGTTACTCCATATCCATGTCTCTATAGCAAACTGGCAGAACAGCACATAAAAAAGAGCTGTTCTAGGATGAAACAGAGAGATTTTATGGAAATTTCCTCCAAAGTCCTCTCATGTGTCTATATGGAGGAAGAGGGGTACCTGTGGGGTACAGCATCCTGCCTTGTCCTGGCACTGCTGATGTCATGGGACCTGCTGAGCCTTGAGAGGAGCCAGCAGGGCCAGAGAACCTACAACAAGAGTTTCAGTGACAAAAATGCCCCCACCAATGCTTCTGGTGCCAGTACATTGTCAACAGCTTGTAAAGTCTGGGCTAAAAGCTCCGAATAAGAGTGAAATTTGAAATGCAAAAAAAATCCTACATTTCTTGAATCTAAGCTCCTTAACCCCACGATGAACACACTCCACATGCCAACAGGTGTGATACCTTCTGTGGCATGAATAGACATGCAAATGGAATTTAGCAGGACCTACTACAGTGTGCAAGGCAGAAAAGCTTCAGGGACTCATTAGTTGAGTGATGGTGACTACAAAACCCAGAAGGCTTTAACTTTGTACAAATAAAACAGATAAATTCAAAACAAACAATACTCCCTGGAAAAATGGGGTAAATTATGAGGAAAAAAACACAGCGTGATTTATATATAGCATAGATCTGTATGCTTGGTTTTTTACAGTCATAAATTCAAGATTTTCTGTAATATTCTGGCAATGTTTTGTCTCAGGGTTATTTTGAGGCTGTTAGGGACAGAGAGTGCCCAGCTTTGATGAAATTTGAAGCAGAAGTGGAGGGTTGCTGGTTCCACCCTGGCCACGCCATCACCTTGCAGTGGCCAAAGAGAATCAGCTCCAGCCCCAATGCCTGTGTGATATCTGTCAAATGCCAGGATCAATATCTTCACACAGCAATACCACTGTGGCTCAACGCTCCTTTAGGCAGCTGAGCAGTATCTGATGCTTCCATTCACCATGTCCTTGCTATAGCCAGCAGCAGGGGAAGCTTAGGGAGATGAAGAAAAATGCCCAGCCCACGGCATTTTCAAGGAGAAGAATAAGTGGCAGGACTCAATCCGGAATTGGTGCAGAATCTGGCAGGTCTGCACAGCCCCCAGCACCCTGCATTGTCCCTGGTCATGCAACTCTTTAAAAACAAGCAACTTTTTGCAATTATTTGCTGGCACTCCATGAAAAGCAATGCCTCCTCCAATTCTTTCTTTCTGTTTTTTTTTATTGAAACCAGGCATTCAAAAAAATCCATTTCTATTGGAAACAGGACATGAGGACAGTTTTTGCCTGTGTGGCAATTTTCTTCTTGCAATATGCTCCCGGGGACAGCCTATTCTTCTCCAGGACTTGAACAATGAAGGTCTCAAACAAAGGCAGCTCACACAGCTGGGGAAAGGATGCTTGAGCTCAGGGCTCCTCCCTTAACCCCTGTTGAGGTCAGTGGGATGGGCTGTGCTGGTCCTGCTTTCCTGGGTGAGACTTCTCAGGGAGCTGCTTCAGCAAGCCCCAGGGTGGGAATTCCAAGGCAGGAGTTCCAAGGTCTCCTGCAAGATGGGGTTTATGGTGCTCTCAGACCTGTGGGGTTCAGGCCCTGGTGCTGCAGAGGGGTCACTTCCACCTAGGTCAGTCCTGGGCTCCATCACTCTAATCTGACTCCTCTGTAAAAGTGATTTTTAAGCCACAGTTTAGATTTTCTGCCTGTGTTGGGATTTTTTAACGTTTTCTAAGCCAAATCCACCATTTATGAAAACACACACATACAGAAATGCACAAATACATATTTTGTGTGCAGCTCTGGAACACTTAATAACACTTCTTTTTTTCCCCTTTGGAGTCCATGCCCCTCTTTAACATGGAAAACCCATTTGTCTCCCTCACTGGATACTGAGTGGATAAATACATTAACTACTTTGAAGCACATTGGCCTCTTTTTTTCCCAGTCAGAGCATCAGCATATCTGCACCTCAGCCAGACTCCGGAAAATCAGTGAACCACGTAAACCACAACACCACGGGGAGACTGAAGTGAGCTAATGCTCAGTTCATACAAACCACGTGGTTATTAAAACTCAGGATGAAAAAGAAATCAATGACAGAGCCAGGTAAAATTGGCACATTTCAGTGTATTTGTGTAGTTAAACTCCTGTTTTCCCTGGCAAGGCAAGACACAAATGGCTGAGACTGTCATTGCTCTCTCTGTTTTTATTTCCTCCCTGTCATTCAGGGCCAAAATGCCATTTTTTGTTGGAAACTTTGTCCCTTCCATCCAAACAATGGTGCCTGGTGCCTCCTCTTGCTGCTCTGGAGCCTTCCTGCCTCAATTTCACAGGTGCAGACATTTTCATAAAATAGTAGTGAGCAAAATCCCCAAAACAGCCACCACAAGGAGACACATTTCCTTCTGCCATGTGACTTGGGAGGGACCTTAAACTTTCAGGACAATCGTTTCAGTCCCTGGAATCTTCCATAGCAGGAGTTCAGCAGGACCTAAAGACAATTCTGTCATTTTCTAAGATGATGTTGAGAAGTGCAATAGAGCAGATTCTTGTGGCTTCATTTGGCATCAGCTTACTCTGAAATCTGGATGTTGATGCCCTCCAAGGGAGTTTTTGACTAAAGGAATGGCCCAACATTAGGCATCACTTAGCTTGGGGTGGCTGTGCCTTTATTTGTAGATAAAACCCTGGGTGCTTTCAGCTTGCACTCAAAGGGCCTCATGACAGATAACAGAAGTCCAAAATGGTAGAAAATTTAAGGATTTTAAGCCTTTACTGTGAGAAGAATTTCACCCCAGTCTCCAAGTGTACAGGCCTGCAGGTATGCACTTATGCTATTGAAGCTGAGGGGAAAATTCCCCAGTGGTGGTAGAAATAAAGATTCCTTCAAGCTCATAAACCAATAAATCTCAGTGCTCTTGACTTAAAAAAGAGAGTGTCTGGAGAGTGATCTTACAGTTCAGGATGGAGGGATATGGACATGCCCTGTCTCTGCCCCTGGCAAAGAGGTTGAGCTTTTCACCTGCAGCACTATTTGATATAAATATCCATTTTGTGGCAGCAGAAGTAACCTACAAGCACTGGAGTGGCTCCATCCCATTTTGGGACTCCCTCCTCACCTCTTATATTTGTGTATAGCTGGAGGCTGGAAATGTCCCATTCCCAGTGAGCTGCTATCACAAAACCACGTTTATTTTTCATCCACTGTGTTTGCAAAGGGATGTTTTGGTTCTTTCCTTCTGTGTATTTAACATATTTTTACTGCTGTGACAGAAAGGAGCTCTCTATCACCAATGCATCAAAAATCAAGTCAGCACTGGTGGGTTTGTTACCTTCTGGTAACATCCATGTGAAGAGTGCAAGAGAAATACTGAGTCCCTGAGCAAAGAAACCATTCCTGCCTGCAAGGACAGCTCCCCCTGTGCCTCTTTTTGATGTGACAGCCCCAAAGCAGGTGGCAGCTGAGCAGACAAGCACGGGGCTTCATTTCTCTGTTCAGAACAGAATGTGAAATGCAGTCACTTCTGCTGGTCGGGGGCCGCCTGTTACTCCTAAATTTTTTAATAACCTTCTCAACTGGAGCCAGCTTCCCCTTTGATGTGGTGCTGCTTTCATTAGTACTCGTTCAAGGTGAATACCTGATTAGCCATGGGGAGCTGAAGGGGTTTATTCTTGGCCTTTTTCTTTCAACTTTCATAACACTTACTACAGACAAAGAGCCCCTGTGCCCTTCCCATGTTAGAAATAAAACAAGGGGTGTTAGGCCAGAGTAAGTTTGTCCATGTCTGGCAGTTCAAATGAATTAAATCTCAGAACCTCAGCTGAACTTTTTGTGCAAGTTTTTTCCATGCTGCACTTGGTGGTGTTTTCAGTCTTTTGGGGCTCTTTTCTCTTAAATCCAGGGCAGAATGGCTGGGAAAAAGTATTTCAGTGCCCTCAGCACAGAGGCTCTTCTGCATGAGGACCATGAGGGATTTGTGAGCACACAAGGTCTTACTGCAGCCTGAATTCTACACCTGTAGGAACTAAGCTCTGCAGATGGATGAGTTTCAGCAAGGTCAAGGCTCTTCCTTCCAGTTTTCTGAACCAGACCTGGGAAATAGCCCTTCTGAAATGCCAGAGAGATCCCAAATGTCTTTTCATCCCTCCTTTCCCTGGGAAAGCACTGTAATAAAAGATTATCCAGTATTATATGTGAGTTCAAGGAAAGGGCTGCAATTTAGGGGAAAAAAGATAAGAAAGCTTTGTTTACCAGAGAACTCCTAAGAAATAAAGTCATCTGACCCCTTGCAAAAACTTCACAGATTTCTCTCTTTGATTTCCTTAATGATTTTTAAGACAGAAGACACAGTAACAAGTACTCAGAGGCTCTCAGAGATGCTACAAGCTGTTGCCTGAATTTCAGGCCAGTTTAGACATCATTCCTTCTGCCTTTCCAGAGCTCATCAATGTCTCATTCTAGATAAGTTCAATTATTGGTGCAAAGGGAAAGAAACTTTCTCCTGCTTTGGAATCATAATGTAACCACAACAGCAAGCACTTAAAGAGCCATTCTGCACAGGAAATGCCAATTTGCTCTTTAAAATATTGTGTTGCAGCCAGGCAATGGACACATGGGAATGTAGTGACCTGCCTGTTGCCACTCAGCAGAGCTGAGATGAGGATACAGGTCCCCTGAGGGGATGTAGTGGCATAGCTAAAGGCAGCTTTGCATAAAACCTCCAGCCTTTTCCACAATATTTTGCCATTTCACAGTATTTCTGATTTTGAACTTACTTTTCCTATTCCCCTAGTAAAATGCCAGGACTCCAGGACCCCAAATTCCCATCTACTGGCTCTAACATGGGGTTTGATAGATCAGGAGGCTCCACACAAAAGCAGAGAGCCCCTTCCTCAAGTGCATCGTGCTGGAACCAGCCTCCCCCAGCACCCTGCTGAGTCTGCTCCCTGTGGCAGACAATGCTGCATCATTGCAGAAAACAGTGAGGAACACTGAATAAACTTTGTATAATCAAAGATCACCAGTGTTCTTACCAGCATTTTGCAGATTCAGAGATTTCTTAAAGGCAGGAAGAAGCAGAAGCTCAGCTCCAAGAGTGCACAGCACAATCCCCTCCTCTAGCCCTGTTCCCAACCCGGTTACCTGGTGCTTCCCCCACAAAGCACACAGGCACAGATGGGATGTCACCCCTTGGCTTCTTTTGGCTAAACTAAACAGGCAGAGCTCCTACATCTGGCTACAAAGCATTTCTGGTGGTCCTTGGCATTGTGTCCAGCTTCTCCCTTCCACCAACACCAGCTCAGCCCAGTCTTCAACCTTTCCTAAACCTGAACATACAAATGGGATGCAGCATTTCAGCCATCAGAGGCCAAAATTCCCCCTGAGCTGGCCCCCAGCTTTCCCTGGCAGTGTGGGGATAACGTAGCTTTTCATCAGTCCACTTTAATGTAGATTTTATTTGTCCCAATCAGTTTATTAAGTCATTTATCTCATACTGAGTGATATCCTGCCTTTTTAGCAGGATGGGATTTTAATTGAAATTGCCCTCTCACATCACTGTGAAATCAAGGTGGTTGGTCAGCTGGTAAAATCCTCTTATAGAAAGCCCAACTTTCATTCTTTTTATGCTGCTTCAATCCTGGGAAATTATCCCTTTGGAGCTACCCAATATATTCATTACTGTGCTGGTCCATCCTCTGCCTCTATTGAAATGGAGTCCCAGCCATATGTTCCTCAGATACCAACCAATCTGTCAGAATGGAATCTGAAATACTGTTATCTTGTGTTGGGTGCAATATCTCCTGGGCTAGAAAATGATCACACATCATTTGAGGAACTTCAAAGAGATTTATTTCTGGTTATATGAGACTTCCAGCATACATCTTTATGATTGAAATCTCCCATTACCCGGTATTTCTTTCCATTTATTACGGATAAAAGCTCCAGGAGCAGCTCACCTCTTAATGTGAGCCCATGGTCTGTAATCCCCTTTACAGGCACCACACACTCACCTCTCACTACACCCCCCAACTTTGATAGTTACAGCTTTAATATCTCTGCATTTAACAACTAAACGGGTCACGGTCTCTTTTCCTTTCTCTTTCCACCTTTTCTCTTGGGCACACACTGCTGTTCACACACAGGTTGTAGTCAGCAGTTTTAATGCTGCAGTCATACAAATCAGCCTCCTCTCACTCCATTTTGCCAATTATATCCAATTTCTTTTAATTAACAAACATTTGCAATTCCTGTCATTGTCAGAAACATGAAGAATGAAGGAACAAAGTGTTCCTACAGCCACCGGAAATTAAACAATTTGCTTGGGCATGTGAATTGCCTCGATGGATAAAACAAATCTGCCAGTGGCATTTTGGAAGTTGCTTTAAGGCAAACCACTGCCTCTACCCTGCTGCACCAGGCAGTGTGATTGAGGAGTGCTATTAAACACTGTCAGTCAGACATCTAGGGAGTAATAAATAAAATTCATAGAAGAAATAGGATAAAAGTAGAGAGCTGCAGGGAACTCTACAGCATCTGCAGAAGATATTCAGAGCCAACCTTCTGAGCATCCTGCTCGGAGGAAAACCCTTTGCCTTTGTTTGGGCCTCAGCAGGAAAGGATGTTTATAGGTTGTGTCTTTTAAAGTACACCACGACTGAGTCAGAGCATGTGTTTACATTTGGTTGTTGGGTGTTTTAAATATCAGCACAAAGTCCAAAGAATAAATTACTACAATGGGATAATAAGGCAATGCAACTTTGTACTGATGTGACAAATTTTAGTGCTGCAAAGCTGATGGGCAGCAGGACAAATTTGGTGATGCACCTGGTGCAGTGCATCTGCGGTGGTTTTGCTCACAAAGCTGCACCCTGGCAGGTCTGTGGGATTTAGGGACAGAAAAACACACATGGTGGTACCAAACACCACCTTCTCAATGGCAGCTTTTTGGTCCAGGCAGATGTAAACTGGCCAGAGAGGAGGTGTAGCAGTAATTGTTCCAGGAGTAGCAGGCAGACATTACTGAAATAGCCAAAACTTCCTCAAAGGCTCTGAAAACACTCTTCATAAGCACAGCAAGAAGGGAATGGGACCAGTTCAAACCAGCACTACACCAGATACTGGTATCCCTCTCCCTGGGGAGAGCTGGGGAGTAGTTCTCTCTTGTCAGAGCAAAGCATCTTTGAAAGCATCAACCAGGGAAGAGTTAAAATCTTACTGCAATTCATGGAATTATAAAACAGTTTAGATTGGAAGGGACTTTTAAAGCTCCTCCAGTCCAACCCCCCTGCAATGAGCAGGGACATCAACTAGATCAGGTTGCTCAGAGCCCTGTCCAACTTGGCCTTGAATGTTTCCATGGATGAGGGATCCACCACCTCTCTGGGAAACATTTCCCTGTGTTTCATATCCCTCTGAGTAAAGAATTTCTTCCTAATATCTAATACCAATCTAGTATCTCCATTTTTTCCAACCAGCTTTCAAGAGCCTGGGCCCATCTCAAGAGAAATTGGTCTCAGCTTAGTGGAGAGGCTTGGACATTGGGAAACCCAAATGACTGGGCAGCAGAAACAGGTAAGAGGATTGGAGGTGAGATCTTTAAATAAGCTGGCCCTGTTTTCATCAGGAGGGCCTTGTGTGCTGTTCAAAATTACTTCCTTCTGCTATATTTGTTTTATTCTGTATTTTTATACACCGCTGATACGGTGGAGCCCTGCCAAAAAATGGATGTTAAAATGCCAAAAGGAGGAGAGGTTCTGCTGGAACCTTTCTAAATCATTAGGAGCCAGGAAGCAGGGAAGCCACAGGCACTTCTCTTTGTGCACAAGTTCCAGCCCCAAAGTGCTGGCTCCGGAAGCTGCATTTTAGCTAATCATGGAATTAAACCCATAATGGTTCATCACAGCTTTAAGCAGGTGCACTTTTAGCAAGGCTACAATTGCCCTGAGAGAGCTGCAGCCCAAAAAACCTAAGAGAGTCCAAATCCCTCTGCGAGGCATTAACACACAGTACTAATTTCACACAGAAGACCTTTTTTTGTTTGTTTTTAACATGAATACTGTCCTTGGCATCCTATAAGACATGCTACATTCCCATGGGGATAAATGGAGGTTTGTTGCAGCTTTGACTGGTCTCTTGTCAGACACACAACATCTAATTCACTGCAGTATTTCTGCTTGTCCTGCTCTGGCTGGATGTACATACTCCCACCATTACACTACTCCTTCTAGCTGGGAGGGTTCAGATCTTCTTTGATTCCTTTATCTCCTGTAAAGCAAATGAAAAGGGAATGGAGCTGGAGATTGGTGTGTGGCTCAGTCCCAAGGCTGAGGCAACATATCTTGAGGGACCTTTCTGTTTATACAGAATGGTATTGTGGGGTTTGCCCACAGGGAGCACCCAGTCTGTCTCCCTGGGTGCTCCTCTCATCCCAGCCTGCAACTCTCCTGTGTCTACATCTGGATTTGGTTTATGATTTAATCAGGGAAGAGAAGCAGGTTCAGGAAGGATGTGGTTCATCTCATCTTAAATTTGGTGTCTGAACCTGCTTGGGTGAACTGCCCCTGGGATGAACCTTTGCCATCATCAGTGACAAGGGGAGTCCAGCTGCTCAGATGGGGCTGTTCTCATTCTAGGCCTCACTTTTAGGTGACGTCTGAGGAAAAATGTAGAGACCTGGCCTCTGATTGTCCTTTCTGAGCTGGGAAAGAAAGACTCTCAGACACATAACATAAAACACTTCCCTTCCCACAGCCTTTTCCTCTCTTGTCAGTGAGAAGATGACATTTATATTCACACAGCATTCAGCACAAGGCACCCCCACCCCATTTCATCCTTGGGCGCTGCTCTAGTAAAAATAATAAACAGCTGAATGTGGCAGTGGGGTTTGGGAACGATTCCAGCTCACAGTTAAAGGACAGACCCAGTCATTCCTTGATGAATAACAGCATTTACAGAAGGCCTTTCACCCTGAGGTGCTTCACAAATTATAAACATACATTGCCACATCACAGAACGGGCTAAGCAGCCAACTTCAAAGTTTCAGCTGGGAAAATCCCACAGGCAGCCCGGTGCAGGGAGACACCCACCTGCCAGATAGCAAAAGGTGAGGCACTCCTACACTATGGAAGGGCTGCTGCTGGACTGGAGGCATGTCCAAGCTGCAAAATAGACCACAGCATCATCTTTCTCCTCTCTGGAAATTATCTGTATGGTCTTTAAATGCCTGTGTTTAAACAACGTCACTCCCTCAGTGCCAAAGTTGAAACCATCTGTGTTTTATTGTGTTTCAACATGTCTGTGAGGTCCATGTGATTGTTCACCTTTATTTCCTCTCCAAACAAATGTTCCTCTCCATTTCCCTCACACGTGCTTGTGCCAGCCACAAACGACTGCTGGTTGCTGCAACTCTACACCAGTGCAAAGACCCGAAGGAGAAACTAAAAACATGCATAAAAGATGTATAAAAATGACAGCTACAGCAACTTTAAAAAAGATGACTCAGGAGTTTTAGCTGAGAGTGTGTCAGGAAAATTCAGCTTCCACAACTCACTGTTACACCTTTGAAAACCTCAGAGAGCAAAAGAGCCTGAACCTGAACATGGAAGTGAAGAGTGCACCCTGAGGGTGGGTAGGGAAGGACTTCAAAACCACCTGTCCAGCACCTTCCCTCTAACAGCAAATGTGGGACTGAAATGTGACATTTCTCACCATCACTGACCATCACTGACCACCCACGTGTTTGTCCATCCATCTTCAGGAGCCTGGAGAGGGATCAGCAAATGGAACCTCATGTTCCAATTAAGTGACATTTTTACAGAGGAATCACAGGATAGAAAGTTTGTAAAAAACCAGTGATCCAGAAAGAAACTTCAGCATCCAGCTGGTATCCTTTAGTTTGTATCCAGCAGATTAAACTGGGATTTTCTGCTTTCTAAACAGCTCCCTGCCTGTCCCAGTGAAGATCAAGAGGCTTCAGAGCTGGTGGTGAGCACAGAGCTTTGCAAGTGGGATTTTTCCCCTGTTTTAGGTAGCAAAACACAGGTTCATTCATTCTCAACTGGAGCAGACTGAATCAGCAGACAGATGAGAGAGAAGCAGGATGCCATTATTATTTCTTTATTATTCCCCACTTAGGAGTGAATGGGGAATAATAAATTTAAATATTTGGATGTAACTGTCCAAAGCAAAATGCAGGTCATGCAAAAATAAATGCTTCTTTAGAGTGTAATTTATGAAACTAAAAGATAATTACAGAAATGAAATATGGGAACCCCCAAATTTGAGACATCTAGAAACCATCTAACCACTTACTTCCCCCTCCTAGTCTCCCCAGTGCTCTGACTGCACAGTTAGTTCTGCAAGGCCAGGTTTGGTTTCAGAGTGATTAATGATTACCAGCAGCAACAATTTTTTTTCAATCCCTTCTGGAGATCAGGGGAGGAGAAAAAAATGCAGCTCTGCCTCATAATTTCTGCTCTCAGCTGAGCTGGACTCTTGGAACACAACTGGGAGATACAGGTGCAGCAAGAAGATCACCAGGAGAGGATTTTCTCCATCTCCCAACTGCCCCACCTTCACAGCTGATCTTCCTTTTCTTTTCTCTGATTTATATGAATGAACTCCTCCCCATAGAGTTTGCTGAGTGATAAGAACTCAGATCATCCATTACCCACCTTGTGTTGGGTGGCTGCTGTGGTTGGAATGAGATTTGCATGTGGTCAGACACGTTCCTGCCATCGCAGCCTCCCCTAATTGCATATTAGCATGAATCAAAATCTGGCTGCAGAGATGTTGCCTTCCTATTTCATCCCTGCAATGGTTTCTGTTCTGGCTGCTGCTGCTGCTGAAAAATCCCTGCTTTGCAATCAAACTGAACCTGAAAGTGTTATTGGGCTTCACCACAAACGAGTCAGTTCTAGGCAGCAGGTCCAGTTCCCAGTGGAACAGCCTTGCCCTTGCTGACTTAAGCTCCCTGTGCCAGTGTTTCCTGTTTTCTTATGGTCTTTAATTTATATACAAGCATTAAATCAGAATTTAGGTACACTAGGAAACATTGAAATTATAAATAATCTCATCCTAATACATGTATAGAAACAAATAGGTATGGAATATTGTAAAGGTATCTCTAGAGTCTGTCCTTAGTGTAGTACAGTGTAGAAGACATGATTATGCATTCTTGTGCCAAGAAGTGAGACCATGTCATGCCTAGACATGATCTCATTAGCATCCTGTTCATTCTGAAATCTCAATCCAGATAACAATTGTTTAATTTTAATTTTGTGTGTGTATATAATTTGTTCATTGTCTGCCTTTAGGTGGAGTCAAGACATCCAAGGCTGCTGCGAACAGCAGACGAGCAAATTCTACAGGTCCTTTCTCTGGGTTCAGAAGGTGTCTTTGAAAAGAACAATTTTTTTAATTACTCTCTCTGCACCCGAGGAAATGACTGAATTTGTGCTGACCATACCACTTCCAGGTCACTAAAATATGTACCATGACCTAAACCCTATTCCTTCCTTCTCCATCAGGGCAACTACATTAGGAGCATATCATGCACGTGAGATGCTGCTGTAGTTGGAGAAAGGAAAGACAATCTGATTAATCTAATTCCCTGATAAAAATCACACCAAACACCCTGTGGGAAGAGGATAAACATCCTGTCTCCAAGTTTCACTCCACCACTGCTGCCCTCCAAGTGCTGGAGCAGTCACTGAGTTGCTGCACTTTGTTGATATCTGAATGGAAGGCTGAGGTTACCTCCAACATGCCAGAATTTTTTTTTAAACACCTTCAGCTTACAAATCCTTTATGAAATTAGAAACTGTAAGTTCTCTGTAACAAAGGGGTGGCATTAATCCTGGAAAATCAGGCTCTCCTCTAGGACATCTCTCAGTGGATCATGTGGACCAGCTTCTGAAGAGAGAGCCTGAAACACCAACAACTTTTCACCTTGCCAAGAGCAAGGCTGTGGGGGCAAAGATAACTTTTCTAACACTGTGCTGGTGTGCCCACCTTGCTGCTGATACCCAAATGTGGCAATTTAATTCTGTATCTCCCATTACCCTGGTTTTAATGCAGCTCAGGGGGGTTTTGTGTTAGATTTCAAGTCTGACTGATGAGGGAATTGATGTTGGGCTTCTGTAAGAAATTTGTCTTATAACAGTACAAAATGTTGATGAAGTAACTAAAACAATACAAAACCACTGTGAAACACATTAAATGGATTAAGAATTGGCTAACTTCAGGTCTTAAATATTATTATAACCAGAGAAATTTTCTTTGAGTGGGTGTGTGTTTGGACAGATCCCATAGGGACTACTTCTTGGCTCTACTCTATTGTATTTTATCAACAGCTTAGGAAAAACCCCTTTAAATCATTATCAACAAATTTTTTAGATGAAAAAGGCTGGGAAAATGGTGAAAAGAAGGAACCCAGGTCACTGATGCCAACAGGTAGTTGGCAAGCAGAAGGTAAGCAAGTACAACCAAGTTAAGTCACAACATTGGAGAAAGTAGATATTTGCCTGGTGGGGCTGTGGTGGTTCTACACTGGAAAGTTATAACCAAAAAAGGGTTACAAGTCATGGTGAGTAATCAACTGTCCATGAACTGACCTAATCTTTGTAAGTATAAGCAGAGGAAATCCAGGGAGAAGAGGGTGATAATGTTGTCTGGGTATTCCCTGTCTCCTGAAACTGCTGCCAACCCCTTGTGCCCTGCTCCTGCATCAGCAAAGCAAGTGGGAGGCTGAAAAGCTGGAGAAAATTCAAGAAAGAGGCACAAGAATGTACACAAGTCTAAGAAAGATGACTTGAAGGGAGAGATTTAAGGAGCTTGGTCCATTTAGCTCGTCAAAAGAAAGCTAAGGGGTGGCTGGACACTGATCCAAGAACCTCCAGGGAGAAATTCAGCTGTCTTTAGTCTCACTAACAGGAATGTCCCATGCCACCAGCCTTGGTCTGAGGTCCCACACCAGGTGCACACCTTGGCCATGTCCTGCCACTTTAGCAGGGGGACACACTGACCTTTCTCTCAAGGAGGAGTCCAGGTGCCTGGTCCAACCAGAGCTACAGCCACTCTGACAGGTCCTCCCAGCTGGTTCAGCCAGGGACCAGGAGCCTGTTGCACACCAGATTTTCAGTGTGAATGTGGCCAAAGAATTTGGGGCCGGGATCCTCCAGCTCTGTTTTCATTCTGTGGTTTTGGTCTCTGTTCTGATCCTGGTGCTAAAGAAATGTTGTGTTGTTTGAGAGATGTGAATCTGGTGGCATAGCCTGTCTCAGGACAAGCACTCTGATCTCTCAGGAGAGAAGCTAAACCAGGAGACAGAGATCACAGGCTCAGGCAGAGAACTGCTGTGCCTTTTCCCCCAAATCCAGGAAGGATTGTGCACTGACCATCCTGAGCAAGAGAAAAAGGAAAAGGCTGGAGAGCAGCAACACTTTGGAATGCTGTACATGAGAAAGACATTAAAAATAAGTTATTTACTGGGCCCATATCTCAGCAGCATTTATTTCCCTTGTCCTACCTGCCCCTTTTGGAGACCTATTATCCCATCACTTCAAAGGCCAGTAGCCAAACACGACAGTTCCACAAAGGTCAGACGGGTGGTTCACATCAGGATGACTCCATCTGGCTGCAGATCCTGCCTCGAGTGCAGTCCCTCCCTTTGTGTGGGGGTTTTCTTCTCAACTCTACTGGGAGATGGCTGGAAGCACAATGAGGGGAAAAAAACAAAAACGGTGAATACGTAACAGGAACAATTTGTTCTTGGATTTAGGGCTGTCCTCGGACAATATGTAAGGCAGTGTTTGAGTGAAATATTTGACTAATGATCCCTACAAGGACTGGAGTAATTAATTCATGCCTGGAAGTGATACACAGGGATATGGAGAAGCTGGAAGTGGGTGTAACAGAGTGGGATTACGACAGTAGCTGAGAAAAGCCCACACCGTTGGAGGTAGCTTTTCATAGGAGAACAAACTGTGAAGAAAGTACAAGCTGAAGAACAAGCTGGATGCTTTAGCACACTTTAAAAGTGTCTTTAACACATTGTAAGACTGTGCTAAAAACAATGTTCCTCTATTTTGCAAGCTGCATATTTTTAATTGCAGCAAATTACTGACTTGCACAAGCTTTAGGCAGCTCTGCTCAAACTCAGGCTGTTATACTTAGGAATAATTGCATTAACTACTTCAATATTCAAACACTGGTGAATAAACAAGTATTGTTCTCAGTGACTTCTCAAGAAATTGTTGCCTCTTCTGGTTGAACCTTATGCTGACTGTGAAGATAACTTTCTTATGGCACTGCTAAAAGCTTCTGTGCAAGTGCAAGAGATAAATTGAGGACTTCTTCCTAAATTGCCTGCTCAGCTGAATCCTACACAACTGCTACATTCCAAAAGGGCAAAATCGGAGCTGTTTGTTTATTTTCTCTTCAGAGGGAAAACGAAGCTTTCCAGGGAGGAGCGACTGCAGCTGAAATGAATTCAGCATCACAATGGCAAAACAAGAAGTGCATTCATGTAGCAGCACGTTCGAGTGTGTGTGTGCTCGAGCCCCTCCGCAGTGTGGTTGCTATGGTGTCTGTGGGTGGTGGTGGAGATGACAGGAGATTCTCAGCAGAAATGCCAAACCACGCTCTAATATATCTCATACTGACCTGCTATTAATTCAGTGGCTGCTCTTTTATCATAAAAGAAAAAAAAAAAAGATCAGCTCAACTTTCACTTCCAGAATGGATGTGAAATTCAAACCAGCAGTGGCTGCAGGGGTGTAAATCACATGACAGAAACTTTAAAGGTTGAGGTTTTTGTTGCTGGGGCTTTCTGAAACCATAGAAGGATTTTAAGGAAATGGGAATAAGCTGATAGTCACACTAAAAAGTGTGACTGTGCACTTGCCCATGGATTTTGCCATAAAATGTAATGATTGCCAGAACTGTACATTAACTGAAATATGAAGTTTTAATTCCTGTTTTTCCTAGGTGGATATCAAACCTGTAGCAGAGCTGGGTATTTCTTGGGTCCCGTTCTCTTTATTTGCAAAAGCTTAGGAGGTTTCTTTTCCTTGATCTGGAGAAGAATCAATAAAAAAACCTTAATTCTTGGTCCTTTTCCTTGGGACTGTGCTTACCACCTTCGTGCTAGGGGCTGGGACTTCTTTTTCAGCTCCATGGAAGCTTTTTTCCATTCATGTGTCCTGCACATGCCTTTGTTTGGGCAGGGACAGACTTAGTTTTGTGTAATTTCAATTCTCTGTGTCTTTAATGAAGATGACTGGTTACTTACGGTTATATCAACTCTAACACAGCTCCACACCAGTCCTGTGTATTGAAACACAATTATACAGGAAGCAGAAGGTATGGATTTGTGTTTTCTACTCCAGCTTAGCCCCCCCATCCTGTTTGGACCATTCTAGTGGCTGATGGCTTTGTGCTCGCAGGGAGGTGACACCCTTCCTGCAGGCACACATTTTGGAACTGCTCTGGAATCTGGTATCAACGGGAATTCAGGCTCTGCTGGCACTGGGATCTTCCCAGGAGAGCAGCCTGACCTAAACCTGGGCTTCTCCGATGGCTGCAAGAGGCTGTTGAGTGGTGAAAGGTGGGAGTAGGACATTGGTGCTGCTGGGGAGTAAAACCACATCACAAAGCAGCTCAGCAGAGGATGTGAAACCAGCTCAGAGGTGCCAAGGCTTGTCCTGTCCTTCCCTGCATTGTCTCCTGCCCAGCAGATCCTGCCCAAGGTCACAGGCAGGGATTTGCCCGTTTCCATCAGCCCCCAACCCTGGAGCGAGCCCGAGCAGGGAATACTGGGAGCATTCACAGAGAGCACACGGGCTCACTGCACAGAGGCAGCCAGGGATTCTCTTGTTCTGTACAAGCATTTCAGCTCATCTGCCTTTTTCATTCAGGAGCATTAACCTACAGTCTAATACAATTATGTACTATATGCTCTTAAATTTTTAATTAGTTACATGCACTTGAGAGCAAATGGTCCCTTTTCCCCCTGATACACACATAGAACTCCTCTCAGCCTTAATAGGGATTACATGGGTTTATCAAGTGATAATAAAAGCCTAAATATTGGCTTCTGCTGACATTTACTGGGTAATTCCTGCTCTCAGCACACAGGGAGTGTAACTGGGCATTATTAAGGGCAACATAACGAGGAGAAAAAACATTTAAGGTTAATGCTCAGCTTTACCCATGTTACATATGTGGTTCTTTTGGAAGTGTTATGACAAATCCTACAGAAGGAAGCAAATCAAAGGAAAAACTGATTTAAAAGTCATGGGTGGGTGTTTTCTCCCCTGCAAAGGGCACATCTGTACCTTGAAACATCTGGGTGATGTCTGTAGGAGGCTGTGTGTTGGAGGCTGCAGGAGCAGAGCCGGAGGCTCACCTCGTTCTTGCTCTGGGGGGAAACTTGAAGGAGATAACAGCAGCTGGGCTGCTTTGAGCTGTTTTCATGTGCCTCCAGCCTCTCATCAGGCAGGCGTGAAGCAACAAGTCCTTCAGTGCTACCTCAGCATTCCTTGGGGCTGGAAACAGGATTTATTCCCAAAGAGTGGGACTTACCTCTCCAGGCTGCAGCTCTCTGCAGCACAGGTGCCTCTCATGTCCCTAAAGCATCTAAAATCTTTGCCCCAGTACTAAGAAATAAAATTATTGCACCTCAAGTCCAGTGACAGCAATTCCACCTGAACTGTGCCCGAGTGTCCTTGCCTTCTCCATGATTTCTAGCTACATGGCTTGTTTTTCTCCCTGGAGGCACCCTGGCCTTTAATGGTGAGAAGAAACTGCTAGAAATGGGTGTGCACAAGAACTCCTGTTCTGTCCAGGCAGCTTTGGGACAGAAAGGGACACATCATAAACTGGATTATTGAGACACAGTCATTGCCACAGTTGTTAAACCATTTAAAAATCTTTTCATAATACCAACATTTTTTAATGCTTTGAGGTCTGAATTTTGCATTAAGAACTTACTTTCTGTGAGGGTTTCTCATGAAACACATGGAAACATGGCCTGGATGTATTTTCTATGCAGGTTGAGTGCAGAGTCTCAATACTGTGCTCCCAGCCATTTCTGATGTGCCACAGCAGAGCTGAGTTATATAATCACAGAATGGTTTGAGTTGGAAGGGACCTTCAAGAACATCCAGTTCCAACCCCCTGCCATGGGCAGGGACACCTTCCACTAGACCAGAACTTTCAAAGAGGAAGAAGGATGGGAAGGGAGCATGGAAACACAAGCAGATTTATTCACTGTTCATACAAATTCTAGCCACTGCTTCACCACCTCCCAGAGAAAATCAGATTGGTGTTAGCAACACCCTGCAGATCTGTTTATTGGAAAAATCGAACAGGAAAACCTCTGCAGGGCTTGGCTGCTCCAGGCTGAACTGCTGTTGGACAGATGCTAAAAACTGATCTCCCCAAGCACCCCACAGCCAGGATGGACACACATTTATTGTGCCACCATAACAGAGCTCCATGGAATAGCCATGTGATCTGCTGCCTTTTATCCAGTGGCTGAAATAAAATAGGAGAGGATTGGGCTTTTTTTAAACTTTCACATTGGAAAACTTGCCTCTTGCAAGGGGAATGTGGTGCAGGCTCAGCTGCAGGCAAATACAGCCAGAGGCATCCCACACACATACCAGCACATACACAGGGAGCCATACACAATATGCAAACACCCTGAAATCCCAAACAAATATCTCAAAAATCAGTTGTGCTCTGGAGGGAACAAGGGGCCTGCCCACACACAGAATTAACAAGTTAATTAGTGTTTAAATATTTCCTTGCAAGCTCTGGCACTATTACTGCTTCAGTGAGTGTAAAACTAGCAGGAGCAAGTGAGTGGTGGAAGAAGAATGACTCTGGTTTTCAATATGCTCTGATAAATGATAAAAATCATGCAGGTAAACCGTGCATGGTTTTTATTACAGCTTTACTGGGGCATGATTGGGAACTGAGAGAAATGCTTCTTTTTAAAAGCATATTCATTTTCATCTAGCAGTGACCTTTTAATATGTTCAGGTCCCTGCAGGGGAGACAAAGGTACTTGTGGTCTTGTGTAAGAAAGGATGAGAAAAAAAAGGCACTTCAAGATGACATAAAAGCAAGGATCAGCCAAGGGGAAATAAATTTTCACCCTCTGAAGCATTTCACCAGACTTGATGATTTATTCATTTTGATACATTCCCCTCTGTGACCTCATGGTGGGACAGGGTTTGTTGGCTCTGCCAAGAGGATTCACCTGGAGCTAGAGGAGATTGGGGTATCTCTGTTCTAGCTGTGGGCAGTGAATTACTGCTCACCCATTCCTGCAGTTGTTTTAATATTTATCCACCTGGGAAGGAAGCTGTGATTTGGTTTTGTATCTCCTTTGAGTGCCACCAGCTGAGGTAGTGCTGGGAGAATCAGAGATGTGCATGGCACCTTGCTGAGGTTTTTACTCTCCCTTTGCTGCTACTGAACAACTCCAATGGGAATAGATGGATGGTGGAAAAGAGTGTGGATTTATACCATAATCTCCACACCTTGGGCTTTTGTATTTTCTTTCTTTTTTTTTTTTTTTTTTTAATAGACTAGAATAGGATATTTCAGTTGAAGGGGACCTACAATGACCATCTAGTCCAACCACCTGACCAATACAGGGTTGTCCAAATGTTAAAGCATATCTTAAGAACATTGTCTGAAGTTTTTAACTCATTGGTTCTTAATTTACCCTTAGTTTGCCAAGTTTGTAGGTTGCCTCTGAAACAACCACTTGTGCTGCAGGTATTGAAGCTGTACATTTCTTTTCAGACCTCTGGGGACTGAGTTATAATTTAGGTGCTTCTGCTTCCAGAAACATGACTAGCAAGTCAAAATGCAAAGTCCTTGAATAGTGCATTTTTAAAAAAGCAGTGAAGGGTTTGCAGGCTGAAGCACTCTGTGACCAGAATATGTGCTTACTGAGCTAAGAGTCTGGCAAATAGTTTTTCCACAGGGCCAAGGCTTTATGGAAACCTGCATCGAGGAGGGAGAGGGAAAACATGACCACTCTAGTGCCTAGCAATTGCTGCCTGCATTTACAGTGGTGACAGCCCAACACTTCACAGTTTGCTTCTCTCGAGGGCTGATAAATGGTTTGATTTTATGTGAGATCCTTTGTCTAGAGAAGTTCCCTCGTATCCACAAGAATCAGATCAATGTTCCGAGCACAGCTGCAGCAGGGCAGCTGGCTGCCATCAGGACATATTAATTCACCTCTCAGTGTTCTCCTCCAGCTTTGCCACCACCTCTTTTTCTGACCTTGAGCAAGGCATTTTATCCATTCAGGTACCTCCTGATGTGCCTGCAGATGGGAATCCTTCCTTCTTTCAGTGACTGCTATTCATTAGCTAAACCTGAACCTATAATGTGCTTTGAGCTCTTCAGGTGACACATCACAGTAGTGCAGGTGTTACTGAAACATGCAGGTAGAAGCACTGGATGAAAAATCTTTCTGGAAATGACTCTCACGGCCTTGATCACCTGTCTGCAGGATTTGACCTCAGTGGATTCTGGACACAGAGGTCTGAGTGTGGTTTTTTTTCTTTTAGGCAAGAAAAAGGGGATCAGCAGTGAAAATATGGCCCAGAATACGAGAATATGGCCCAGAATATGAGAATATGGCTCAGGAAGCAAATTGTGTCCTGAGCTGCATCAAAAGCAGCATGACCTGAGTGAGGGAGGTGATTCTGCCCCTCTGCTCTGTTCTGGTGAGACCCCACCTGCAGAGCTGCCCCAGCCCTGGGGCCCAGCACAGGAAGGACACGGAGTTGTTGGAAAAGTCCAGATGAGGCCATTAAAGGATGATCAGAGGGATGGAGCAGCTCTGCTCTGAGGAAAGGCTGAGAGAATTGGGATTGTTCAGTCTGGAGAAGAGAAGGCTTTGGGGTGGCCTAATTGTGGCCTTCCAGTACCTGAAGGAGCCCAGGAAAGATGGGGAGAAACTGCAAGGGCCTGGAGTGACAGGACAAGGACAAATGGCTTCAGACTGAAAGAGGGCAGCTTCAGATTGGATATTAGGAGGAAATTCTTTTCTGTGAGAGTGTTGAGAACCCAGAACAGGTTGCCCAGAGAAGCTGTGGCTGTCCATCCCTGGAAGTGTCCAAGGCCAGGCTGGATGAGATCCTCAGGGACCTGGTTTAATGCAAGCTATCCCTGCCCCAGGCAGGGGGAGTTGGATCTGGATGCTCTTGAATGTCCCTTCCAAACCAAACCATTCTCTGAATCTATGATCCTGTGCATATTCTTTAATTTTATTAGAAAACAGTTCACCCATTTAACTGTAAGATAAAAAGTAAATAAATGGAAGTAAGTCTCAAGGGTTTTCTCCTCCCTCCTGGTTTACACAGCTGATAGGCACACTTGCAGGCATTTACCTTACAAATTTTAATTATATTTAAGAATTCTATAAGTTTGAGAAACCCAATATAGTTTTTTTTGCCTGACAGGCTCCACAGCCCAGTTCCCAACCCAGTCCCTCAAGCATCTTTACTGACACTGTTACAGTGCACAGGGCTGGAGAGAACAGCCAGGAATGAGAACACTTTAACTGAGTATTACTTTTGAGGACTTAACATCTCCAAATCCTCTCCCAAAGAACTGTCTCATCAAGAAACTGTAGGCCTGAGAGCACTAAGGGTGTAAAATGTATCTGCCACAGTGAATGATCCCTGGCCCTACACAAGGAAGGCAGGAACAGGAGAAAAGAAGGGAAGGGAAAGAAAAGAACTGTTTAACCTGTACAACCTGGGGGAAAAGGCAAACATCACAGACAGACTGTTTAATGCTTGAATTCCAGTTCAGGATCAGGCTCATGCCATGAGGTGGTTGGTGGCAGCAGGACACTGCACTGATGATTTATGAGCTTCCTTTCAGTCCCAACATTCAGGATGGTCCCAGTCCATGTGCTGCCAAACTTTTATCAGGATATATCCCCAGTCCCGAGTATTTCCTTGCATAAAAATAAGAATGGATGCTAAACAGCAGCATTTATTGTAAAATAAATAATAAATATGAAACAAAGCAGAAGATAAAAGGCTTGCTCCTCAAATGGGATGAACAGGGGCAGCTCTGCTCACTTCTGTGTCCACACTATGGCAACGAAGGATTTGGTTGAGATAAAATTAAGCACCAAAAAAGGACTTGATCTTCTTTCTCTCTAGGAGTATCATTAGCTCCTTCCTTAGTCCTTTCTTCCAAAATCCTGCTGAAGAAGAGAGGAAAATGGATGAGTCATTGCAAAGCTGCAAATATTTGGCCAGTCTAACAGAGTAAAAGGCGTTCTCCTATAGAATCTCTTCCTCTGTGGCCTCGCTGCAGTTTATTTTAGCTCATGAATGAATGTATCAAGTTGTCTCTTGAAATTCAAGACAAATACTTTAATTCAACGTGAAAAGGCAAAATAATGAAGGATTGTTGCTCTAGGTACTTAAAAATAAACATCATCAAGCCTGTATTTAAGGATGTCAGATATTCCACAGGTGACTTTCCGGTGATTTTAATACTTCACACTACAGCTGCAGCAGGAGAAAGACAACAGAAGCCTAAATTCCTCATTTATTGTGGTCAATAGCCATGCATTTGTGTTATTTTTCTGAGGGGACATTGTTCAGCACAGTAGCTTAAAAATAACACTCCTATTGCTATTGAATTTGTTCTTTTTCATTTTTGCTTCCTGTAAAGTATTTCTCAGGCAGAGACTGAGTGAAGTGGGGCAGGGACTGGATCTATCCACAGAAGGACAAGTGCTGAGGACTTTCTCCTAATTTCTACTAGATGTCAATACAACTGCTGCAACTCTTCACCAGCCCTAGAGAAAGGGTGTAGTGTGCACTGCAGGGCAATTACAGATAAATGTGAAATTCCAAAAGCTCCACTGCCAAACTCGATGTTTCTAAAATTCACTTTTCTACCTTTCCACAACTACCCTGCTTTCAAATAGCTCAGTGGTTAGATCTCTCAGGTGCTGCATTAAAGTAACTTGTGTAAGAGAGCAACCCTGTGCACAAGATACTGGAAGTTAGACTTCTTCTGGGATACAATTACTTAGGAAAACCATAAATAATTGCTTTGAAACTTTTCCGCTCACAAAGAGAAATCCAATGGTAAGAGTGAACACACGCATTTGAGATCAAAATAGCAACAACTGGAAAATTAATAACAATTTTGATGAATATATTTTTGTAAAAGAGGAGTACTAATTTATATCATGAGTAGCTTTAAATTGAAAGAGAGCAGGTTTAGATTGGACATTAAGAAGAAATTCTTTACAGAGAGAGCAGTGAGGCCCTGGCAGAGGTTGCCTGTGGATGCCTCATCCCTGGGAGTGTTCAAGGCCAGGTTGGAAGGGTCTTTGAGCAACCTGGGATAGGGAAAAGTGTCCCTGCCCACAGCAGAGGAGTTGGAACTGGATGATCCTGAAGGTCCCTTCCAACCCAAACCATTCCATGATTCTTATGAATGTGTACTTCTACAGACAAGAATTTGCATTCTAAGCATGAAATCTGCCAAATGTCTTAACAGGCTTTTTAATGACATATTTATACATATTTTCTAACATATTTATTGCTTCTCTTTATTACATTTTGGTCACATTAATCTGATTTAAATCACAGTGTAAGACAACACTTAGCAGGAGCATGAAAAATCTCTACACTTGCTGCACCTGCTTGGTAAATAAACAAAGCAGCTCAGCCTGTAACTAACTCAACATAAACAGATTTTAAAAAAAGTCTGACGCAGGAGCTGATCTAGCAACATCAAAACAAAACAGTAAGGAAATCTTTGCTTCTCTGTTACACACAGCTCCAGCACCTCACCGAAACTGTAGGAGGGTTTTTATTAAGATACAGATAAGAGGGTTGGGAAAACAACAACTGAAGGAAGAAAGAGGAAAAAATCTGATTTGTACACTTTGTTTTCAGCATTCAGCAGCTTCAACTTCTTTTCTGAACCTCTCCTAATTGTAACCCCTGGTATCTTCCCACAGGACCACGTTGCTATGCCATTTTTATGGACTAGAACCAGAGGCATCTAAACCCTAAATGACATTAAAAACCACATGAAGTTCATAGCAGATAAAAAGACCTAATACTGCACTGCTGGTTCTAACTTGTAAACAATGTGACAGTTAAAAATCCTGTCTATCTGTTATGCTGAGAAGTAATACTTTTACAAAATTAATATTGTGATGTGTAAAAAACATATTTCTGAATAAAGAGGGTAGCACTTCAAGAACAGAGGGAGAGAAACATTTCAAGAGGAAATAGTGATTAAAAGCTGTATTATAGAAGATACACCTGCTATCAATTCACTTTTCTATGGCTAATGGTGATATTGATGCATGAATGTTAGATTGCCACAAAGAGCAAACCTTCAGTGCAAACTGAAATGCACCTGGCAGGGTGAGATGATCTTTCAGGTCCCTTCCAGCCCTTAGCATTCTGTGATTCTGTGATTTTAAGTCCAACCACAGGTCTTCTCTCTCACCTTTTTTTGGTGTGCAATATTCTTGCTACAGAGTAAATAAACTCAGGTGAAGTATTGAGGCAGCCAGACACAAAGGCACTTCACAGAACACCTCAGAAAATTGTTGTGCCTGTCCTGAGAGAACCAGGGCAGAACTGTGTGCTACATGGAAACGAAAATGATGTCTTCTAAACACACCTGCTATGGTTTTTAGCTCCACACTTTATCTGTTCCAGAGGCTCTCTTCAAAAACTTTGTATCCGTTTTCTGCAGAATCCTAAATGAGAATGAATGATCAATTTTTAATTAGGCAACTGAAGAGCTCAAGAAAATTACAATGCTCTTTTATTCCATTTTGATTCCAGCTGTCAAAGCAGCACAGGATGAACAAATTAGAGGAATGAGAGAAATCTTTTACCTCCTGGCTGACTGAAATTTATGAGGTCACTGATTCAGTGGTTCCCAAGTAATGATTTCATGTGGACAGAAGGGACTCTGTGCAGCCATTATAAAATGAACTCATACAAGTCAGCAGCATCTTGCCTGTAACTTCGAGTAACTCTTTTTACCAAGAGGGAAGTGTAATACAGGAGGATTTTCTCTGAAACAGGATAGAGGATAGGAACCCCTGAGAGCTGGAGAGGGACTTTTTCCAAGGGCGTGTACTGATAAGAACAAGGGGGAATGGCTTCAAACAGACAGAAGAAAGAAATTTGTAGGTGGTACAGCTGAACAGAGACTGGAAAATAAAACATGGAAAGGATCAATATTCATCTGCATTCAAAATCATTCACTAAGTGTGAGATTGATCAGCAATGACCACTAATTCCCACAGAAAATAGTCTCCCTACTTAATGTATTTAGGTCTGTTTGAAAATAAATCTTCAGAAAATGATTCACTGGTATCTAAAATGTCATTTGAAGTGTCCAAAAGAATTGCAGAAAGGGGATCTTTCTTTTTGCTGTTTGCTCAGATGTTGAAAAAAACGTGAAAGAAAAAAAGACAAGTTTTCTCAGATGTGGTTATTGTAACCTTTTAGCTGATGGGCATTCAGAACAACATATATGGAGAAAGCTTAACACAGTCTTAAAAATAAAGAAGCAGAAATGTTCTGCACCAGTCATCCTGCTGGATTGATGTCCTGGGGGCCCAGTGGAGATGGGAGGATTGGATCCACACACTCACATCTGACTGCTGTACTTGTGCTGAAATTTGCATTAAGTACAAGAACCCCTTTGATCTAAACATCGCACACATTTTACACATCAAGGGGCTCTAGGAAAAGTGTAAGCTTCCAGAGCAGCTGGAGGGATTTGGGGAGGGATTTGACAGAGAGCAGAGTATGATGCAACTGTCACAGTTCCTGCAATAACCTGACTTGATGTTTTAATGACAAAGAACCGGGACTGCGTGAGGACAAAATACTTTAAAAAAAATTAGATTTATTGATAGCAGTTTGAATAAATAGAAATAAAATAATCTGGGGTTGGTTCAGAACTGAAGGAGCTGCAAGGCTATGTCTTTACTGGGAAAGCCACCAAGTGTGACCCTGAAATGTAAGCCCTGGGGCTCCAAGAGTGTGCTCCACTGCCTGGGCACAGTCCTGAAAAGCCTCCTTCCCTCCTGAGCCTTCCTGGGAACAGTGGGCACGGCAGCTCAAGGCAGCAAAATGACAGCAAACAGCAAAAAGAAAGTCAAAGAATTCACGTGTTTCTAAATGTCCTTAAGACTTTCGTGCTGCTGGGTCTCCAGAGAATGCAGTTTTAAAATACATGGCTTGGTTTGGCTCAGCAACAAGTTTGCCTGAGGTTTGGTTGGGAAAAAAAAAAAAAAACAAAAACCAAGAAGCTGACTTCAGTCTTGGAAGCCAAAATAAAACCCAAAGACAAGACTCTGTGATGGGAAGTTCGGTCCCCCAGGATAGATCACGAATTTTACTTCCCTTGCCATCTCACCAGGGCTCCAACTGAGAGGGTCCTGACTTCATTCCTTCCTTGGAACCAGTCTCACTAAAGCCAATGTGGCATCTTTCCTTTCTTTCTAGGAATCAAAGTTACCAGTCAGAAGAAGGATTTTGTTTGATTTTCTGGAAAGATAAATAAACTCCTGGGTCCCATGGCTGCACCTGGTCAGCTGCGGGGTCAGGTAGGTGGTGTGTGGTACCACTGGGGCAGTGCTGCTGCAAACCCACATCAGAAAATGCAGACTCTGTACTGGGAGAGTTCCCTTCCTGCCATGTTTGGTTTCAGCCAGTTAAATCCAGAACAGAAATTGTCTTGTTTTTGTTTTGTTTTGTTTCCCACTGGGAAATCTAGGAGGTTATTACCCTGTCTCTAATTAACACATTAACATTTGCTTTGGAGGTCTTAGTTAATAACAACAACTCATCAAGTGGGTCCCCCAGCTGCTGATTTGTTTTTTTCACACCAAATTTTCTACCTGAAATTTCCTTCCTGATCCTGAGTGGGTTTACCAGTTTCCCTTGAAGCTTTTCTTAAGAATTTCTTTGTATTTTGTTTTGTTTAATAAATTAGAAAAACCTCCATTGGCGACTTTCCATTCAGCTCCTACTCCAGGCACTGCCCAGAAATGCTGATATAATGCTTTATCTTTTTTTTTTTTTTTTTTTTTTAAATCCAGAAAGAAGCATAGATGTATAAACATTCACATTGTGGTGCCTTTAATTGTATTTATTATGTACTTTTCCTTCACCACTGCCAGAGTACTACGTAGACTCCTTACATACACAGTTGACTTCTTCATCTGAGGTTGATTTAGGTGATTTGAAAAAAAAAATCCTCTTACAATGACGGATGTTACTGTGTATTATGTGAAATATTTAGCATCTTGCCATTTTCTCCTTTTTTTTCCTCCCAAATCCCCCTGTATTTCATCAGCACAGCCCTGCAGTTCAGAGCTACCTGCTCGTTCTGGTTCCTTTAATGAGTATTTACCATCCTGCAGAAAAGTGGAGGATGCCTGGCTGCAGCTGAGCTCCCAAACACCGGAAAGAACTCATCTCTTCAGAGCCATAACCCCCAGCTCTGTCACTTAATAGAAGGAAAGACAATACATGCCACACCATAATGAAATTTCCTACCTTTTTGTTTATATCAGCTTTAATAAGCCCTGCAAATTAAATGAGGTAATGGTTTGGACTGCTCAAATAATACCACTAGTATTAAACTAAATGTCTTCCCTCCATATTAATCATTTCATAATTAATTCTAGGGGACAGTTGTCTTTTCCACCTACCAATAACCTCTGTGTCAACAGAGCAGGCAAGAAAATAATTTCACATTTCTACCCAAGTTCTCAAGAATCAGAAGAAATCAAGGATCTTAGAAGGAAAAGGAGCAAGTCACGACTTAGAAAAGTTTAGCTGAGTTAAGATTGGGGCTAATTACCAGGGCTCCCCCTCAGTTAATTGAGAAAAATAGGGGTAATCAGACAGCAATTCCTTGGATTCTTAATAGGCAGGATGGATGGATGGATGGATGGATGGATGGATGGAGGGATGGAAGGATGGATGGAGGGATGGATGGAGGGATGGATGGATGGAAGGACAGATGGACAGAGGGATGGATGGATGGATGGATGGATGGATGGATGGATGGACGGGTGGATGGATGGAGGGATGGATGGATGGACAGAGGGGAGGATGGATGGATGGATGGATGGACAGAGGGATGGATGGATGAATGGATGGACAGACTGATGGAGGGATGGATGGATGGAGGGATGGATGGATGGATGGATGGATGGATGGATGGATGGATGGATAAGCTCCTGGAAGTGCCTTTCTTATATGCAATTAATTTGGATCAGGCCCAAGAGTTGGAGGGGATAAAATGGCAGAGATTTGTATGTGGCTGCCCTGTAGTGCTGACAGAACCCCTGACTATCACCCTGCTCGTGCCCCACGAGTTTCTGCTGAGATTATCAGTTTGGATAATGAAGTAACTTTTCACTGGACATCACCACAGCTCCCCTCTCCCACCTCAGAGCTCAGATCATCAGCTTTTATGGAGCTTTCTCAGTATTTAAATAAAATCTGCATTCTGTAACACAAGGAAGATTCCCTCACATTTTTATCAAAGTCAGTATGTTGCTGAAGGCTTCTGCTTTTACAAGCAATTTTCTGATGAAGGAAAGGAACAAGAAACCAACAAAAAACCTGTCACCAGGACCTGAAATAGAGACTTTTCAGGATTTACTACAAATCATCAGTTTGATAGATTATTTTGGGCTTGCCTTCATCCCATTAGAACCAGTGGGAAATCTCCCAGGGACTTCATACAACGCCCTTTTTTTCCATATGAAAAAGTGAAACTATTAAAAGATAGAACAGAATGTAAGAATCAGATTCACAGCTTTACCACTGCTCTGGATTTATTCTCTCTCCTCCATAAATCACCTAAATAACTCTTTAATAGTTTTTCCACCTGTATATTGGAGAGAATTGGTACACTGATGTTGTCCAGAGAATCTGCAGAGCATAAAGTTCTAATAATAACTATTTATTAAAGCAAGGACATTTGAAAAAATGCCTAAATGAAGAATGTTTGTTAAGCCTTTATATGAAATCAATAGGACACACAATGCATGACAGAAAGCAGGTATTGCTGCTGTCCCGAATGTACAGGATACAGCCCTGGAGAGGAATTGTTTGCTTTTAGGCCTGTTCATCCAGGGAATTATGTGTGTTTTTGGCAACTCAGATACTGTCTCAGCTTTCCAGTGTGAAAAATGAGGATAACTATCTTCTTCACAAGTTTGCTCAGAGGCTACAGCACTTCGACATCTTTGGATGAAGGCAGAAATAGAGGAGAAATGATCAGTAATTGGGATCCAATGCTGGGAAGGGTCATTTAGTGCAATTCCCTGCTGTTGGTATCAACTGTATCGTAAAAATTTATGAAGCTCCATTTTCCCTTTCATTTTCTGTTTCCAGTATTTATACCACCCCTTCCCTGTATATTAATCAGAACACACACTCCTATTTCACTCAGTCATTTCCTTCCATTTTTACCATTCCGGTCCTTAGGAGCATTTGATTTTTCCTGTGTGTCACCATGAGTATCGTCTTTATTGGTGTCTCCCAACTTTCTGTCATCAGTAATTTCAATTAGCACATTTCTACCTTTTCTGGCAAGAGCATCAATAGTGATCCCAAGACCAATAATTATAAAATAACTGAAATAATTTTTCCCTGCTTCCTTCCTTCCTTCATTTCTGCGTAGTGGTCCAGCTTCAGCAGAAAGGGTAGAGTGTATTTGGTATCCTGTCTCCAGCATATCCAACAGCCTGCTGGTTATGTCCCAGCATTTCTGTAAAAGATGCATGGGAATTACTGTACTGCTGTTTAAAAGAGAGTTTCTAGGAATCATTTTAATATGGTGCTCAATGCATTTGGATGCTGCTCAGAGGTTACCTAATGGATTGGATCCTAGAGGGGCTTGGGATATTTCAGGTGGGATTCACCTTAAAAACTCTGTTTACAGTCTAGGTCCCTACTTGTTCCACGTCTCCCTTGAGTTTCCTTTTGGTGCCTGGTAAACTAAATGTATGTAAATAAATAAATGCAGGTAAGTTTAAGAGTGGGACTTGTCTTACCCTTAAGTAACTGCCCAGGTTTGATCAGTGAAATTTATATTACAAACACCATTGATTATATTGAGTAGTTCTCCATCAACTCTTGTGAGATGCAGTCCAGGAGCTGGACTTGATCGTCCTTGTGGGTCCCATCCAGCTCAGGATATTCTATGATTCTGTGCCCCTGCCTCCAGTTTCCAGACACACTGTAACTTCCAGAGGTGGAAGTCTGGGATCTGCTCAGGCTCCAGCTGCCTGGGTCAGCCAGGAGAGCAAAAACTGAGTTCAGCTGCCACGAGAGATAAGGGAAAGGTTAACAGAGACATTTTAAATGGCTCTTTCCCAGAATTACTGAATCATTAATGTTGGAAAAGACCTCCAAGATCATCGAGTCCAACCTTTGACCAAACACAACCATTTCAACTAAAACCACAGCACTGAGTGCTACGTCCAGTCATTTCTTAACATCTCCGGGAATGGTGATTCCACCACATCCCTGGGCAGCCTCTTCCAATGCTTGACAACCCTTTCCATGAAAAAAATTCTTCCTGACATCCAACATGAACCTCCCTTGGTGCAGCTTGAGGCCATTTCCTCTTGTTCTGTCACTGGTTGCCTGGGAGAAGAGGCCAACTCCCACATTTCAGCTGGAATGTCCAGCTCTGGGCTCCTCAGTAGGAGACATGGAGCTCCTGGAGTGGGTTCAGCAGAGATGATGAAGGCACTGGAGCATCCCTCTCATGGGGAAGGTCTGAGGGAGCTGTGGCTGTTCAGCCTCGAGAAGAGACAACTGAGAGGGAACCTCATCCCTGTCAGTGTCTGCAGGGAGAGCTCAGAGCAGGGACCAGGCTCTGCTCGGTGTGCCCAGCAATGGCACAAGAGGAATGGGCAGGAACTGATGCCCAGGAGGTGCCACCATTGCCCAGAGAGGTTATGGAGTCTCTTTCACTGGAGATATTCCAGAATTGTCTGGACACAATCCTGTGTCCTGTGCTCTGGGATGACCCTGCTTGAGCAGGGAGGTTGGACCAGATGACCCCACTGTGGTCCCTTCCAACCTCTCCCATTGCATGATCCTGTGATTTCAGACTTGTTATTAAATATACACAATGACTGATGGGCACTCAAAGGCTATGGTCATTTTAAATTCCAAATATTTCCTTGAAAAGGACTGTCACAGAATCACATAACCACTGAATGGTTAAGGTTGGATGGGAACACAGCGGGTCACAGAACACAGAATATTCTGTGTTGGAAGAAACCCACAATAATCACCGAGTCCAGCTTGTATTTGTCCACACAGGGATCGAACCCACAACCTTTGCGTTATCAGCACCAGGCTCTGACCTGGGTCATCTGGTCCGACCCCCTGCTCAAGCAGGGTCATCCCACAGCACAGGATCGCGTCCAGACGGCTCTGGGATACCTCCAGGGAGGGAAACTCCACAACTGGAATATCCCAGCGTTAGAACAAGAGAACAACTGTGCCAGCTGGTGCCACTGAACGAGGACAAGGCGCTAAACTTCGCCTCTTCCCGAGCACATTCGCCAGATCCCGTGAGGATCTGCGCTGCCTCGGGGAAGCAGAGAAGGAGGGAGGGAGGGGAGAGCCCTTGAGGCGGGCGCGGGGCCGGGACGCGCCTTCCCCACCGCCCCCGCCGCGCTCCGCTCCCTGAGGGGCGGCACCGTGACCCCCCCGCAGCCATGTTGGGGGGGCCGCGGCGCATCCCATGGTGCAGCGCGCCGGGAGGGCGGGGAGAGAGGCACGGAGGGAGGGAGGGCAGGAGGAGGGAGGCGGCACTGCCCGCGCAGACCCTCCGGAGCCTTTTCCTCCTCTTCGTCCTCCTCCTCTTCCACCGCGGCTTCTCCTCTTCGCCGCGGCCCCGCAGGCGGCCGTGCCCGCAGCGCGGTGAGTGCCGGCGGCGAGCGCTGCCCGGGGAGGGGGCGGGCGGAGCGGCCCCGATTTACATCACGGGGAGGGGGTGTAGGGGGGCAGCGGTGTCTCCTTCCGTGTCCCCCGCCCCAGCCCCCGGCTCGGGGAGCGGCGGCGGCTCCGCAGGGAAGGGAACACCGTCCCTGGTGCCGCCCGTTCCTGTGTCCCCGGGGAGGGGCTGCCGCGGACACCGGGGCGCAGGAGGCACCGCGCCGTGGGCTGGGGGTGTCTCCGGGCACAGCCGCGTCCCTCCCCGGCAAGGCAGAATGGGAAGGGGATGGGAGAGCAGGAGGCTGCGGGGAGAGGTCATCTGGTGCCCCGCCTGCCCCGTCCCCCTCCCCGGGGGATGCGGCCGCCCCCTGCGCCCTGCCCGCCCCGCAGCCCCGGCCGGTCCCACCGGATGTGTCGGGAGGCGGCGAGGGGGAGCGGGACGGTCCGTAAAGGAAACAAAGGGAAAGGGAAGGGAGGAGGAGGAGGTGTCCCCTCGCTGCCGGAGCCGGACCGCCTGGCTTTGCCCCTTCCCCTTCTCCGGCGAGCGCGTAGATCCGTGGCTGCCTCTTGGAGCCGGAGAGGGAGCGCAGGGGAAGTGGTTGAGGTTTCTTCTCTTTAGGATTTGGGGCTTTTTTTAGGTGTGTGGGCTTTGGGGGTTTATTTTTGGTTTGTTCTGGTACTGCGCTCGCTGGGACCGTGTGATCCGAAGCGAATCGGGGCAGCGCTCGGGTCCCTTGACCCGGGGACAGCCGGCGGCGTCCGCAGCGGGGAGGGCAGCGAGTGTCCCCTCAGCGCGGCGCGTGCTCGGCCCGCTGCTGCCACAGGAGCTGGGTCACACCGAGGAGCCTGTGCGCTGCCTGGAGAAATCCGAGATTTTTTCGTTTTCCGGTTGTAAACCTGATTTTGGAGTACAGTGAGAATTGCAGCTGTAACAGAGACTCGTTCTCCTCAAATCCCCGCGACTAATTCGGAAGCATATGCTGTACATTGCCAGTTCTCACATCCATTCTGTTCCCAGACCTCCTGTGCTCTGGTGATGCTTTTCTTGGGACAAGGGGTAGACTTTTCTCTTTGATTTCCCGTTCTTTTTTTTGTTGTTTTCTGGCTGGAACGGTGTTGGCTGTGTTGTTTCTGTGTTAGCTGCCTTGCAGTGAGTCTATTCCAGTGTTCTGGGAGTATCCTGCAGGCCCTGGCACTGGAGCAGCGTCAGCCTGGAGCCCAGTTTTTGGCAGTTTCGCTGGGATAAGAGCAGTGCTGTAGGAAAGGCGTTAAACAAAAAGTTCACTTGAAAAGAGAAACATTTGGGAATTCATATTGAAGTATTTAATGCAAATGTTAATGTAAGAGTGAGTGGTATTACAGTGTCCCTTTAAAATTCACGCTCCTTTGGCATTAAGTTGCTTGATATATTTTTTCCCCCTCCTGGATTAATTGGAAAAGTCCCACATTCCTCGAAGCTAATCTGCCTTTATCGTCTCTGGTTCTGTTAAAGCTGGGTAAGGTCAGGAGCGCAGCTGGATTGGCGCCAGAAAATATTAAATATTACACAGTTATTTGGAACATTTGTTATCTCACTGAGGTTGTCCATGTCCAAAATTCCACCACTTCCTTTCTCCACCTGGCCCTTTTTTTATTACCCCTGAAATCAGGCTTTTACCCTACCTCCTTAGTTGGAACATCTTTGCCTGTATGATGTGATTTGAGGATGGGGAACACAGCCTTGGGTTTCTTAAAGCAGGGTTTGTGGCTGAGATTCTGTACAGAATGTGTTTGTGTGTGTATTCTTTGAGATCAATCCATACAGGAAATGTAATGGTCCTAAAATCTGGGATCCTGTTAACAGAACAAAAAGGGAAGAGACACTGGTTGCTGGAAAAATTGCCTTTCACGGGACTGTAAAACTTTATAGGCAACTCAACAAGAGAAAAACAGTTCTGAAATTAATTTGTCTTTTGTGCTATTATGTCTTAAAAGCAGTTTTCGTGGAACATGGCTGGGATTGATGTTTGTGTTGGTTGACCTTTTATTTTGCAGGAAGGTTAAAATGTATACATGAAAGGAAAATGACATAGTGCTTATTTGTCAAAAGCTCTAAGCTTTTTTTGGCCTCAGCCCTGGGTATTATTAAAGGTACTAAGCATGTGTAGTGACACAGCAATCAACTAGTAGCCTATTGAAATACTTCATCCAAAAAGGAATATTCTTAGAATAGCACTCATGTCTTGAATGTGTAATTTGCTGAAATAGCTTTAAAAATTCTTTCAAGGTATCTAGTGATGTGACTTGGCTTCAGAGTATGTTACCTCTTGTGGAAAGGGCTTCTTTGTTTTTTTGGTAATTTAATGGTGTACCATATGAGTAATGGTTGAATGGGGGGTCCAGTATTATGAGCTCCACCAAGTTAATAGATATTTTGGGGAGGATGATAGGAGGAGAGAAAAGCAGGAGTGCTCTCTAGAGATTAAGTAGTACAAGAGGTGACTTTGATGGTTTAGGAAATTGTCTTCTGTTTTTTTAATGCATCTATGAATGTGGTAGTTGGAGTTTTTTTTTCCTCCACTAGGATGGTAACTGAAGAATCAATAATTTATTTCTTGCCATTTGTATAGCAAAATGATCTTTTTTTTTTTTTCCCTGGTAGGCACTGCTGAGTGTAGTAGAATGGTCTTTATTTTGATATAATATTCGTAATGACAATACAGGCTTTTCCCATTCATTGTACATCTTTTAGGATTTACAGAAAAATCCTTTTCCCTATGAAAAAGAACCTTCTGTCTTCTCAGAGCGTAGTTTTGAAGAATATTGGTAACTATAAATAGGTTGTAATTTTGCTATTAAATCTCTATAAAAACATACAAAATTTGAATAGTCTCATGTGGTTTTATTTGTCTTAAATTGGACCTTTGTACCTTTACATTTTATGTAGATTATTGCCTAAAGTGTATTTTCACATTCTGGATAAATGTCAGTAAATGGGCAGAAGGCACTTAAAAAGGACACTCTAGTACTGGAATTCATGTTCCAGATCTGTTTCCTGGTGTTATTGATATTTAGCTCCATCAGATGTGGTTTCCAGAGTAAATGTGTGTTTCCTCTTGTCTCGTGTTAGTGTGATTCTGAAGTTTCAAGTACCACTGAAAACATGGACATATTGATTTAATTTCTTGAAAGGTTTTAATTAGAGGTCAGAATTTTAAAAACTGCACCAAAGAAATCCTTGCTGCATCACTTTTAGTTCTTGTATGGAATAAGAGCAGAAATGATGGAGAAACACCTTAAAAGTCAATTTAGAATGCATTTATTTAGCACCTGAACTCCAGTGATCCTTGTCTCCCTAAATGGTAACTTTTGCAGGATAGTTATGTGTTAAAAGCTGTCTTTTTTATTCCAAGTGTTAGGGGAAAAAAGTCCAAACCTACAACCTGATGATTAATGATGATTAATGCAAGAGCAGAGTTTGTGGATTTTTAGCAATTTCAGGTGAATCTCTTGGTTTGTATCTAATGCCACTTAAAAGCCTTGAAAGTTGTATGTTCTACCAGTGTTCAATGAATGTGGTTTATTGTGTCTGGTGCAAAGAAATGAAGCTGAAATAATGGGAAATCAAGTGGAAAACGTGATATCCAGATAGATACCTGGTTTTAAATGGGGTTTTTTGGGTGTGGGAGAGGAAGAACTTCTGTGGAGCTGATCAAGTAGATCTTTCTGAAGCTTTCATTCCTCATGTTCTGCTCTCCATATTCAGGCAGTGGTTGATGGCTAGTAAGAAAAACTGTTGAAGAAAATGGTTATTTAGGGGCTGAACATTTTAAAAACCTGCAGGTCTGAGTTTGTAGGTTTAAATTTTTGTGCTCCCTATCCCATTCCTGTGTAACTTCTGTATTCTTTCCACCATGTAAGCTTCCTAAATAGGAGTTTGTTGCTTGTTCAGCATTGTGTTCTTAGTGCTGGGATACAAATCTTGTATTTGGGCAGACTTCTGAGTGTTAGGGTTTCTTTTTTTTAAAAAACCCACAAAAATATAATCAAACAACCAAAAGCACAAAAAACTTCGTGTGGCTTGATCTGGTTTTCTGGATTTGTATTAAAGCAGACACGAGAGAGAGCTGTGATTACCCAGGTGTGTGGTAGCTTTCCAAGCATCCCCATGCAAATTTTAGCAGTTCGTGCACCTTTCAGCACATCAGAGGGGATGTGTTCTTGGAGGGAGTTGACTCAGGGAATCGTGTGTGGAAGAAACAAGTTTCAGAGGTGGCAGGAGAACCACAGAAACAACCACAGAAACTGATTCTCTCTGGCTCTGACAGAGTTTGAAACGTGGAGATGCAGCTCAGTGCTGGTCAGTGGTTCACAGATTGAGAAGAAAATGGAGAACAGTTTCTGAAATCTGGTTTACAGCGTTTGAATGCAACTTCTGTCAAGTGAAAATCAGATTGGAAGAGGTGACTAAAAAATGCTGAAGGCAACAGGCTTTGTTAGAGAACGTCTGATTCCCTTGCATTTGTGTGAATTTTGGGTGCATTTAAATGTTCTTCATTGCTCTGCAAGTCCATGGCTGAACTGGCAAAACTCTCCTGGTTTGGATTTCCTTTTTTGCCTATGACTTCAAGACTTTTTTCCCCGCCCTCTGATTTTCTGCATCATTCCCCTGCCCCTTTTTATCATGTTCACTGCAGAAGGGGCATATGGAAGAAGTTTTAAGTAGTTCTTGCTAGCTTCCTGTTGCATGGAAGCATTACTTTTTGTTTTTCTTCTGGGAAAGTGACCTGACAAGCACTCAACTCTGTTTCATTTTGCTGCAGGGTTCCAACTTGATAACAGTGTAATACAGGTCAGTTTAGAGTTAATCCCTCTAATGCTGACCCTTTCCCTGCCCATGGAACTGTAATTTAACTCATTTTAAGACCCCAGACTAATTTCCCTCCTTTTGCCCACAAGTGTGTAAGCAAAACCTGTGCATCAGTGTCCTGCAGCCACTGCTGTCATTCCAGCTACGTTGAGCAATAAATTTGGAAGATTAAGCCCGTGTATGTGTCAGAAGCCCTTAAACGAGGCACTTGTTGCCTTTTCAGAGATAGAAGTGACTGAGCTGAGGCTGTTCAGTGCTTGGGACAGCGAGAAAGGGGTCAGAGGGCTCTGCTGACTCTGAACTGCTCCTGCTTCCTGCTGCCATGCTCGGGCCTTGCATTGTTTACCCACACATAAAAACGTGCAATTCCTGCTTTTGTTTTATTTTGGTTTGGAGGAGGGGAGAGGGAGCAGAGTAGCTGAGCCTCTAAAGTGTCTTTGGAAGGCAGAGGTAATTTTTCCTGTAGTCCCATTGAAGTTTGTAGGAAGGATTTGAAGCAGGAGATGATTTCCTTTTTTTATTTCCTTTTTTTTTTCTTTTTTTTTTCCTGTTTTCTTGCTGCAAATAATTAGGTTTCAAGGGAATACCCGAAGTTTAGTTTAGCAGAGGCTCAGAATGAGTTAAATGATGTATTTTGCAGCTGTGAATGCATATCTTTAACCAGGTATCCCTTTCTTTTCCCAGGCCTTAAGCACTGCCTGGAATCTTTACTGATCCAATCCATGAGATGTACAGTAGCCAGTAAAGTCTCTGCTCCATCAGCATTTATTAGGTAATTTTCTAGCAGTGCATCCAAGATTACTTCTATTGAAGGTACTGGTGAGAGACTTAGAAATCCCAAAGTCAGAGTTACACCCAGTGGTGGAGATTTACATCAATCAATACCTGTTTCATCCTGTCTGTTGTAGGTTTTAGGTTTTATGTTCAGCATGAATGCTGAGGCAAATTTGTTCTCAGTAATACTCTGCAGCTTTGAGATTCAGAAATTCTGTGATCTTCAAAAGAGAATTTCCTCTTACTGATTTGAGGCAATCTTTTAAACTTTTTCTATTAAAAATAGCATGAAAACTTAAAGTCTGCCACCATTTTCCTATTTGCACATAGGTATCTGTTCTTGATTTCTTTTTGTTTTGAACTGGGCAGTTCCAATCTTTCTGTCCTCAGAGGGGAAAACAGTCTGTGTTCTGGGTTAGTATGCTGGAATTTTTATTGCCTGCTTTTTTCAAGTGAAGGTTAACACAGAAAGAAGAAAAATAATGTTAGTGTTTAAAAGAGTACAGTTCCCTTTTATTTTTGGTTAACCAACCAAGTTGTTTACCAGTTCTTCCCCCTGCTGTTTCTAGTGCACTTTTCAAGCAGGAATTCCTTTTGCTGAATGCTCTTGTGGTTCTTTTATGCCTGGGTGTATCTCAGGTTTTAGCAGTCTCCTCCTCCATCCCTTTTGCTGCTTTACTGATGCTCTTGCAGTGGAAGCTGTTTACAGGCAGAGGTGATTAATTGTTCATGATGGATTTCACAGTCCAGGCACAAAAGGGATTTATAACAGGGACCTTTGTCATTCAGTTGTTGGAACTAACTTTGTAGAGATGAACTTCCTACTTTATTGTATAAGTCCTATCCCATCTTTCTTCACCCTTTTCCCCCACCAAGTTCCAGAACTTGGTGGAGGTGTTTTTGTATTTTTGCCACTGTCTAAGACACTTCATGCCTGGTAATGCTGGTTTTTGTCAACCAGGGGTGCAGAGAGGTGGGAACCACTGACACAGCCACAATATCAGAGGCTGAGATGAATTTTATTTCTCCCCCTTTGGCTTCTTCTTTTCCTTTCAGTGGCAAAACTAATTCAGCTGCTGTGCTGTTGTTTGTTTCCCTAAAATATAAGGACAGTGAACCCTGGCACAAAAAGACCTCAGTTCTGAGGTGCTTCCTGTGAAGGGTTTGAAGTGCCCATGACAAGGAGTAGCAGAAACCAAGATGTTGGATCCCAGTTGTTAATTTAAGGTGCCATCTTAGAGCTTGGAGTAAACCTTGGCATGGCCATTGTAGTTAATTCATGTTTGTCAGTGTGCTCATTACCCCTCATCATGCCTGACTCAGAACTGCATTTTCTAAATAAAATATATTTTATTTTACAGGTATGGCAGAAAAATGCCTGATAGATAATATGTATATAGAATTGTACCTCCCAAGTAATGAACCTGAAGTTGGAGAGGTTTAATCTCTTGAGTTACGTGTTTAATTATATGAAAAACTATTTCATATTGTTACATTTTTAACTTGTTTTCCATTGCCAGCTTTCACCCAGGAAACCTTCACAGACTGCTGACATGTGTTGGTCTCTCGCTCTCAGTGAAGCTCTTTGCAAATGTTACAAATTACAGTTTCAGTTCTTACTCTGGTGTTAACAGCTCCATTATGGGAACACTGTTAATTAATGGCTAAAGAAGTAATTCTGAATTTTTATCAGCTCTCATTTTCTATTTCAGGCTTAAGCACTATATCCTAGAGGCTTCTAGATTTCAGTTAGTTTATTAATTATCTTGTCATTTCCACTTCAGTTTGTATAAATCACAAAGCCGGCTGTTTTCTGCACTTGTTCAGCTCTACAGCCTCTGTTCCTACTCTGTTTAGTGCATTTTGAATTTTGTTGTTCAAATGTTCTCAAAATATGCTTTTAAAATCCTACAAGAGCTGAGTGAACTGGGGAGTGCAGCTTATTGATTGATGGGGCTCAGTTTGTGATTAACCTTGTTCTGCTGGTGCAGGTAAAGAAATGCTCTCCTGTGGTGTAGCAGGGGGGGTAAATAATTTTTCTGCTGGATTCAGCAGTGGTAGGATTTAATTCGATTTTTGTGTTCAGTTTTGGGCACTGGACATCAAGAAAGGGTTTTTCTCTTTTGGGTGCTTTTAGTAGCAGATGCCTGAGAATATCCAAGAACTGAACAAATTAAGATGTTAAGATTAAAGAGATGAGAAGTGAAGTTATTCCCATGTGTTAGGCTACAATGAGGATGAAGATGATAAAGGATAACAGGGACTAAAATGAGAATTAGTTGACTTAAATAATAGGACCAAAGACTTGGGCTGCTACCTGGGGAGGAAGACTTCTAATTCCAAGAATAACAAACCATTGGAATAGATTAGGGAAGGGATTCATCCCTGACAGTCTTTAAGAACAAATCCGATGTCAGTCAGAAAGGGAATGCTCTTCATTCCTACCTCAGGAGTGGCAGCTTGACAAGGTGGCCTCTTGAATCCTGTCCAGCACTGATTTTAGTGATGAGAACAGGTAAAGAATGTGGGGTTGTTATTTGCAGGATTATGGTGATAATCAAAAGGTAGCTGAGAGTTCTCCCTGAGCTTGTGTGCCCTCTGTTATCTCTGCAATTGCCCGAGACTGGGCAGCTCTGATGGGAATCTGTTGCAGGCAAAGCAGGTTTTGTTTCCTTTGTGGAAGGCTGGGAAGGTCATGGGGAGAAGACCTTTCCTGTAAATGAAACTGTCATGTTCTGCTACAGATGCAGATCTCACCTAGGTATGACTTGGAAAACAGAATTATAAGCTGGTTACTGATGTTACAACCGTTAATTTAGTTGGTGTTTTATCCAATTTCAAGGAGTAAAACAGGTGAGACTTTTAAATTGTACAAACAGGTTGATAGAGTGGCCTTAGGATGACTTTTTTTATTTCTTTTAGTATTGTCCTTTAATTAATTACAATATATTATTATATATTAATAAGATGAGCTTTGTTTTCAGAATAATAGGAACTTCTCTTGACTCTTTTCTTTGTTTTTCTGTCAGTCTTTCACTCTTCAGTATGATAATTTATATTTGATGTTTTACCACTAGGCTTTTTCTCAATCATAACCCACATGAATCTGCTTTAAAGCAAGGCAGAATGTTTCTCAGCATTTTGCCATGGAAGGAACAAGTTGCTACTGACACTGGGAAGCAGAATTAAGTAATCTTTAGTGGAAATGTGTATGAAGACAAAATGTGGTAATAATGGCTGGCTGTACCTGGTGCAGCTGCTGCTGAAAGCTGGGATTAATGGAGCAGCCTGCATTTGAAATGATCCTTAGGATAAAATAAATGCATGGATGTGGCAGCTTTTTAATCACTGTTAAAAATTAGAGGCAGAAGCTGTTGAAATTAACACTTCAGTACTACATCTGAGTTTTTGTGGTGCCTTCAGGCTAAAAGGTGAGGTTAAGAGTGTGCATCTGTGCAATGTGTGTGAATTTGTGGGAACTGCTGTTGTCTGGGGAAATAAATATCACTTAAGAACCCCCCAGTTGGTGTGGAAATAAAGGGAAACATTTTTCTTGTCATCTGTATTAAAACCTGTTTAATCAGTTCTAAAAACACCTAGACAGACTAGGTACCAACTCTGCATTATCAGGGATATCTAATAATCTCAGATTGACGTGGTTTTTTTGTTTAGGATTGCCTTTGTAAATTGTGGGATTTTGACTGGTGACTGGGAGGATTGCAGTTACTATACTTTTGCAGTTACTATACTCTTAAGTGCATATGTACAGAAATTGTTTTACACATATTAATAAATGGTTATCAGGAATAATCAATCAATTTCTGTAAGTGAATAATACTATTTTTATTTTGCCCATGTATTTTGATGTTACAGTTTGAAGACTGAAGTGTATAAGAGAAATAGTGGAAGAAAGTATATGGGATGTGATTCTCTGAGGGAATATTTTGACTCGATCTCTTGAACTCTTTGTGAGTATTAGATTGAGTTTAATACCTCTGTTTTTTAGGTTGTGGATGGAAAAAAAGTATCAGTCCAGAACCTCTGTAAAACTTAGTCAAAGAATAGAGTCAAAAGGAGGAGTGGGATGTAAGACTGAATTCACTTCTGTTCCATTTCCTGCCTGGAGTTCCGGACAGTATTTCATTTGTATAAGAAACTGAGCTTTGGTACTCTGAAAATTTCCTACCTACATGAATTTATTAAACAACCAAGTGAATTTTTTAGAAGATTTAGGCCCCCTTAGAAGAAGCTGGTGCAGCACACACGATTAATCCTCGGATGGGGATTTAAATGGAGGGAAAGTTTAGTTGTGTCGCAGGCTCCAAGCCCCTGCTCATTCAGCTCAGAGAAGGGGGGGTTTCTTTGTGTGACAGCAGCTCTGCTCCTCTCACGCTGTTCCAGGGCTTCAGCAGCCACTGTGGGGCCTTGCTCTCCTTTCATCAGGACAGGAGAGGGAATTCTTCAAGACAGGAGTGTGTAACGTGGGCTTCATTTTACAACTGAATCAGCTTTTTCTTCTCTTAAAGGCAAACAGAACCTTTAAACTGTTTCACAATCTGAAGAGAGTATTGAACAGAGCTTCCTTTCCTAGGAAACAGATTTTGGAGTTCTATAATGTATTTATCTGCGTGGCTTTTTGGTGTTAAATGGGGATTGCATTGAAGTTCTCTCTTTCAAAAGCTTTTGTTACATCTGTTGAAATAGATACTGAACCCCTGTATTCTCAAGTGGGAGTAGGAACATTGGTCATATTATACTGAAGAAGAGATCATAGAGTGAAAGTACAAGAAGGGTGAGGACTGCACAAGTTGTGAAAATAAATGTACATAAAACACATTTCCTTTAATACCTTACTCTTGAAGTTGATAGAAGTTGCAAAACAAGGCAAGACCTTGTGGGTGGCTGGGTCGAGATCAGTTTTGGAAAGGCAAGATGAAAGTGGTGAGTTAGAGAAAGGATTTGGAGCACAGTCAAAATGAAGTGGGGAGGGGGAGAGTGGTGCCCATGTGCATATAATGTGAGTACTTAATGCACAGCTGTCGCTGGAAATATGATCGTTTTTTGGACTGAGTCTGTGTTACAGCAGTTTGAAGTGTTATGTTGAACTTGTGTTCTGTGTTGTTACAGCTTTGTCTTTTTGGTTGATTTTATCTGATAGCTCTTGTGAATAGGGAGTGACAGTAAGTATGGACTCCTTTTTTTTTCTGTGTATGTTTTTAGTATGATCTGGAATTGAGATCTTACTAAAGTTTGCACTTCTTTCTGCAATTTAGCTATAGCAATCTAGTTAAAAGTTTCTGCAGAAGTACTGGTGGTGCAGCTGAAAGTGGCCACCACTTTTGGGGTGATGTGCTTCAGCTCTGTGTTTGGGTCCAGTGAGGTGTCCAGGTTCTGCTTTATGGACCATATTCTTCTGGTGGCCAAACCACTAAGCAATGGCAAGATGAAAATAGTGCTTGTGTGCCAATTATCATGAAACAAGATTATTAAATCCTCACAGCATTGTCTGTGCAAACACTGCTTTTGAGTCAGTCTAGAATTCAGTAAGTGTCCTGACTGTTCTGGGGCTTCTCCTGAAGGCCAGTGGTCATTTGTTACTAGGTTGTACTCAGGGCTGTGTTGTAATTATTCTTTGGCATGGGTGTGTTTTTGGTGCTGCTGGAAGTGCTCCAGGCAGCTCTGCTGCCCTCATTGCTTGAGGTGTAGGGGAGTGGTGAGACAATCAATGGCTCCATGTAGGTACAAGCTGGAAGGGACCCAAAAGGATCACTGAGTCCAGCTAAGGTTTGGTGCCATGACTGCTTCCTTGGGGAGCCTGTTCCAGTAACCAACCACTCCCCCTGTGAAGAACCTTTTCCTAATGTCCACTCTGAATTCCCCCTGATGCAGCTTCATCCCCTTTTTTTGTGTCCTAAATATGTATGTTCATCCAGACTATATTTTTTCAAAGCACCTATGGAATGCTTTGCTTCTATCTTGTTAAAAAAATTAAAGCTTAGATCCTTTCTGCTTCCTTAAAACAAGTGGCTGGAGAATAATTCCCTATGAACAGTGTAGAGTTCCCTAATGGAAATTTGTTTGTGGTTGCTCAGCGACTGCCAAAGTTCACTTGATTCAGTTGTTTGTGCAAGATACAGGAGAGCCCAGCTACAGGAATAATAACATTGCAGATAACTTGGCTATAATTGTCTCATCTCTGCTAAAGAAGAATTACTTGTGTCCAGCAGTTGCTGTTCCTGCTCTTTCCCTGCACTGACAGAGCTCTTGAAGTCTTTCCTGTGCCCTGTGATCTTTGTGGGGTTTTCCTTTGCCTCCCTGTAGAGCCAAAGGGGCATCATCAGAGACCAGATGAAAAGATAAAATGATGCATTGCATAAAATTGCTTATTTTTCTTTGTTGCTGTGAATCAGAGTTAGGAGAGGGAAGTGAAACAAATAATGTTGGTCATTAGTGGTCCATCTTTGGCTTTGTGGAGATTGAGGTCATTGCTGTGTTCAAATGGAGTGGAGAATCTGGGAAAGGGTTGAAGGACTGGTATTTGTGTGTGAAAAGAGTGAAGAGGACAAATTTTCTTGAAGAGTATGATCCAAGAGCTTTAAAGTTCTCTGGAAACATAAGGAAGCTGAGGCAGGAGGTCCATGCCTAGAAGATAAATTAGGGTTTTTACTCCTGGATACTGGTAATTGTCTAATGGCTCAGTGGTGTGCTTGGGGAAGGAGTCAAATTGGAAAGGGAATAGAATGATCCTGGAGGACAAAATTTAAACTTTTGGGTTCTGTATGTGGATGTTTAGATCTACAAGTAAGTTGTCTTTTAATTACAAATAGGTAGGATTCTGTGTTGATTTTAAGAGGAGAATAAGGTATTACAGTGATAGATAAAACAGAATAAAAAAAATAATGAAGCAAAACTGGACCAAGTGGGTGACTTGCAGCTGGTTGGGAAAAGTCTAAAACGGAATAGTTTTCCACCACAAAAAAGTGTTAAATTTACCATTTAAATATTGTCACTTTACTGAAAACCTTTCCCATGTGGAAAAAGGTAGAGAAATTTCAAAAGCTGTGAAAAATCCCCCTCCCATCTAATTTTTTTCACCTGAGCAGATGTACTTGTTTGGGGTTTTTTTACTTGAAAGAAACCATTTTGTAAGATACGTAATTAAAAAAAATTTTTTTACAAAAAGTTGAAATAAAAGCACAAATCTTCAACCCAAATAATTTTTTACATTTAATCTCCTTTTGACCACTTTAGAAGCTTTCAGCATTTATCCCTATTAGAAGGAGACTAATTGGTATTTTGAGAAGTGTTACAACTGGTTGGACTTGAGTTTAACATAGGAGAGTTCTTGTCACCACTTGCTTCCTAAGTAATTGATGAATGAAATAAATCAGTAAGCAACCTGTGAAAACAAATCCTGGGAAGGTGTGCCTGGAAATGGCTGTTGGTGTAAGGGAGAAGAAATGATCAGTGTTTGGATTGTCCTGACTACCTTGTAGGAGCTAATGAGACAAGGAGAGGCCCTTTATCTGTCCTCTGGGATTGCCTTCAACATCAAATCAAATCACAGTGCCATGCATTTGTACACTGAATTTTACACACATGGCTGCTTCTATTGAAAATCAGTGGGAGAACTTGTGTGGAAAATTTAACGTGCCTGTAAGTGTTTGCATTATTGATGCCTCAGCAATTAAAATAATATTTTTCTAGTATTTGGTGCTTTTTTGATGCTGCATGTGAGTCCCATGGTATTACACACACAAGTATTTTAACAAATGTTTTAAGGGTGCTGCTGATGTAACTTCCCAGAGTAGGGAAAGATCATTACTACCGGCCTTGGAAATTAAAAGTAGCTTTTGCCTTATCAGAAAACATCTTTAGTTAAATCAGTAAGTGCACGGGGTTCTCAGTGTGAGAAACAGTCTAATGAGCAATTTCCCTTTTCATAAAGGACTCGATAGCATTCCCATTGTGTTAATCATCAGTGTTTTTACAAATTGTCCCAAATCGTGACTAATTCCCTAAAAACGTTCAGAGCAGGGGTGATTCTGGGGAAAGCTGTCGTTTGCCACTCAGTCTGGCAGAGGTGGTGGGACAGCCTGACTTAGCAGATTCTGTGTTAACCATAAAATCAGTATTTGGAGGCAGTGCCATTCATCTTATGTAGCACCATAAAAACAGCTCAAGTTCCTGCTGATTTTTTTTCTCCATTGTGTGCATGTGTGTTTCAGGTAAATGTCTGTGACTCTTTTTTTCTGGTTTTCATGTTGAAATAAAAGTATTTTACTTTTCTTCCACCCCCAGTTTATTACAGCTTACATGAAAACTGAAACTGTGCTGAGATAATTTGAACTTTTTATGTTACTTTATCTCATGAGATTCTTTTGTGGAAATCTTTCGTTGGCCTTTATGTGTGTAGAAAATTAAGTATCTAAGATGAATAAAGTTTGGGAAACAGTTCTTAAAAATCTGATTTTAAGTGCATAATATATAAGCTTGGGCTTTCTACTGGTACTGCCTTTGTCCCTGTAGTATGTATTTGTTTGAAAGGGAAAGAAGAAAAACAACTTGTGAAGTAGTAAACTCAACTGTCTACATGACTTGGCTCTGGATTTCTTTTAGATCAATTGTTTTCTTGAAGAAATAAACCCACAATTTTCTGTGTATTACGTGGGTATTGAGCAATATCTGTATATATTTGTTACTTCAGCTGAGAACTGGCTCTGCTGCCCTGTGATGCACATACCCTGAGGAAATAAATGCTTTTCACTAGTTCCTCCCACACACTTTTTATTTTCCAGGGAAGCACTTTCTAATTCTAGATCTGGATGCTGCTAATGTTTTGAATCACTCATCAGGGTTTTCAGCACTCACTTGTTTTTGCCATTAAATGTATATTATCAGTAATAAAGGTTCATTTCAGAATCCTTGAACCCTCCTCCTTCTTCAAAATAACAAATCCATATAACTTGGGAAATTTTTAGTTTGCTGTTATGGGACCAGCAGGATTTCAGGCAACTTGCTTTGTAAGGTGTCTGTTTTGAGTTCAAATATAAGTTCCTGGCTTCTACTCCTACAAACTTAAGTGTTTTGTTTTGGGATGGGTTTTTTGTTTGTTCTTTTCCTAAGGACTTCCAGCTAAATAATCTGCACTTGTAAAATAGGATATGTACTGCAGCTGGTTCCTTAGGGAGGTTATCTTGTCTTTATAACAAGAGTATCAGTTAATTTGCTCTTAAGTTTTTTGGATGTTTGACTTCTTTGACATTAGTTAGGAAACTATCCTAATGAATTCTAAATCTTTGTTTCAGATTTCATGTTTCATCCTGTATTGAGCACCTGCTGCTGAGAGCTGGAAAGTCTACTTAGGGTATGTACAACAGCTAATTATTTCAATTTCACAGAGTTTTACTCTGGGTAAAGCAGGTCAAGATGAGATGTTGGCATTGTTCTTTCCTTGTAATTATTGTTGAAAATCCTGATTGTTAAAACAGAATTTCTTGTTTTTTTGTTTTTTTGTTTTTTTTCCCTGAACTTCCTGGAACTGGCTTTTCTCTGACAGCCTGTTCATGGTCCTTCCATTCAGCCTGAGGGTGGGCAGAGGTGTGCAGCACTTAATTTATGGTGCATGGGAGGAGTTTGTAAGGTGTTTTCTCTCCTACCAAAGTCCCTTGGCTGAAAATTGTCTGACCAGTCCCGTGTGCTGCCTTTTGGAGTAAAATGCTAATAATTCTCTATTCTCGTGTTCTGATTTTCTGTAGTACAGAAAAAAATGGGTCTCAAGAAAGCAAAATCTTTGCTGTAGGGGCACTTGGCCTAATCAGAAGTTTAGCTGAAAGGAGGAGTAGAGAAGTTACAGTCCAGTATTCTTTGTATTAAAGGCATTTATTTCTGCTCGGCATATTTTTGATTCCTTTTGACACCCCCCCTCCCAGGGTGAATGTTTATATTTGCAAACTTCAGTTTTACTCCTCAGTGTAGTTGGTATTTCTGACTTCTGCCATTATTGCTGCTCATATAAATGGATGTTTGGAATATTCTTACATTTGAGTGTGACTAGAATAACTTGTTGGATCCTTATTTTTTCTTTGTGGTTTGGTTTCCCCCCTTTCTACAACCTTCATTGTGGTTGGTGGTTTGGGAACCTGTATTAAATTACTTTTTTTTTCCTATTGCTTAGGCTTTGGCAGGTAACAAAATTCACCTCCTGCTACTTCAAGAGCACTTTTGAATCTAAGTTGTGGATGTGGTTACCCTTATTTAAAACTTTGATATCACATGGTTTGGAGTCACTAATGTTCCTGTCTGGACTGTGATACACTTGAGAACAAAGGAGGTGTGGCTGCTTGCATTTCACATGGAGCAGGTCCCTAACAGGACTTCAGGCTGTGATCTTGTAGCCATATTTTCATCTTCAGGAATCAGTAGAGGATCACTTAATGTCTCCTGACCATCTAAATTTGCAGGGTTAGATACCTTTATTCTTCAGTAGCTTACTTCTGGATGTTGTCAGCCTTTTTCAAACTTCAGTTTTCAAGTTTTGGTGAATAATTGCTTCTCCTCTCCAATTTCTCCCTTCCTTTTTCTGGTATGGGATAATATTTGTTTATATTATGCAGTTAGTTTTTTCCAAGGAGTTCCATCTACTCTCACCACTCCAAAGAACAAGTTTGAATGGTTTAAAAAATAGTAGTCTTCCATTTTGTCACTTAAATGGGAAAAAACCCCAAGTATTTCAGTTCAACCAATACTGATATTTTTATCAATTAAAACCAAAATTTGCAGTCTTATGCCTCATGTTCATTGTGACTTATGATTCAGATGGAAACCCAGACACTTGAAAAATATTTCCTGGACATGGAAAACTACCAGTGTGGGAAATGCAGAAAACAAGGAGATGGGGGGGTGGGAGCAAAACATTTTCTCATATATAAAGGCCTGCAAATCAGATCTGTGATTTCAGGGGGTTTTTAATGCTTCCTTTAATTTTGTTTGACCTTTTGAAAGGTGCAGCTCTGATTGTTGTGATGTCATGAGCTCAAAAGTGCAGTTGTATGTTGAGTGAACTGAAGCCATTTGCTCCCTGGAGTACATGGTTCCAAGTGAGTCATATCCTGGTAAAACCATGACAAAGTATTTATTGGTTTGTTAGGTAAATATCTTGCAGTACCTGCCTAGATAAGACTTTATAGAAAACCAGCCCAGTGAATAACAAGGTTGTGAAATACAACATAGAGTAAGAGGAAACAGTGGAAAATCTTAAATGTTAATTCCAAGTACTTCTGAGTTGTCAGGTTTACATTGAAGTGTGTGATTATTTTGTTTTTTTCTGGCTGGGGATTTGGTAGGAGGAAGGGATTAGTGCTACTTGCTCTTTGAAAGTAGTATTGTATATGCAAATACTGAAATGACACTTCCAGTAGAAGTGACAAAAAATGTACTGCATTTCTTACTTATCCACCTGCTTTATAAACTGTTACTTTTTGTATTCATATTTCAAAAAGTCAAGGTGTTACTTGGACCATGGTAGTCTTTCAATTATGTGATCACATACTTTGGTTCCACAGAATCATGACCTGTTTGCTCCCAAAATACCCTTGTCTATTCATGGCAGTATTCAAGCCCAGCTCTTACAGGATGGAGTTTTCCTGTTAAGTGTGCTCTGGTAGTGCTGCCTTCACCCATTCATCTTACGGTTTTATTAGTATTTGTACTGGCTGGAGTCACAGAATTTAGGATGAAAGGTTTCAGTTTTGGGTCTGTGCTCTGACATGCCTCTTTTTGTTGTAGCATTTAAAATTCACACTCAGAGCAGATCTGTTGCTGATTTGAACAGCACCTGAAATCTCTTGGGAGTTCTGTATTTAACTCCCCAGGTAGCAAGGCCATAAAAGAAAGCAGGAAACTTGACAAAATGACACTGCTAACATCATCCAGAATCCCTGAATGCCTGGAGGAAAGGAGCCTCAGGGGGGACCTTATTGCTCTCTACAGCTCCCTGAGAGGAGGTTGTAGCCAGGTGGGGTCAGTCTCTTCTCCCAGGTAACAAGGGACAGGATGAGAGGAAATGGCCTCAAGTTGCATCTAGGGCAGGTTAGATGATATATTAGGAAAAATGCCTTCACCAAAAGAGTGGTTAAGCACTGGAACAGGCTGCCCAGGGAAGTGGTTGAGTCCCCATCCCTGGAGATATTCAAAAGATGTGAAGCTGTGACACTTGGTGACATGGTTTAGTGGTGGCCTTGGCAGTCCTGGGTTGATGCTTGGACTCAATGGTCTTAGAGGTCTTTTCCAACCAAAATAATTCTATGATTCTCAATTAGTGAGTGCAGAAGACATGTTATCAATAGGAAGGGATTATAAGTAGCTGTTCTGTTTAGCTTTATAATTCTGACTTACTCCTCAGGCCAGTGTTTGAGCATGGAATTGGTGCAGGCATTGTGCAGATAAAAGGTGTAATTTTATGTTTATTTATTGTGTGATTTCAAAGATTCTGGTCAGCCACTGACAGTAGGTGCTGCCAGCACTTCCACCTAAGGGGCAGCTTCCAGAGGATGTTCTCTGGATTGTATCTCTACTGCAAGTGACTTCAGGTGCTTTCCAATTTCATGGTTTTATTTCAGGTGGAATTAAACTAGTATTGGATGGGAAACCTTGTTGTATCCAGCATAACACTTGTTTAAATACAGTATTGCATATAGAGAAATTAATGTTCCTTTTTATCTTTTATGGTTAGAAATACTTCCCTAGTTAAATCTCAGAGATTTGGGTTCTTGGTGTATTTTGGATGTTATGCATGTAATGATGTTTTAATACATTCAGGGCTTTTCTCTTGATGTAAAATTTGTTTCAAAAGATTTCAGTTGGCACTTCAAGGTGTAAAGAACAACCACTCTGTTCTCAAGTGTAAAGCTAATTAATGGATGTTGCTCCTTGCCAGCAAGACCTACATGCTTATAGCTCCTCCTGGCTTCTGGAAGTGGAATTTTGCTGGGTTTCCCGACTGGTTTGTTATTCTGGACCTCTGGGTCATTGCAGAAAGATTTATTTTACCACCAAGGTTATGATAAACTTCCAGGCAGGCTGGGCTCACGTGTGCCAGTTGAGTACAGAACATCCTCTTCTCTTAGGCTGGGCCCTTCCAAGGGCTCTGTGCTCTGTCTCTGCTGACAGGCACCACCAGGCTTTTCAAAGCAGTGAATTTGGATGTAAAGAACACAAACCACTCCATGGGGTGCCTGATGCCTTTCTGAGCTCTGTCCTGGCCTTTGCTTGGAATAGCTGATACTCCTCAGCCTGTCCCCAGAACAACTGTTGTCTCTTACAGGGAAGTAAGTGGGCTTGGGGAAATAAATGTCAGTGTTTGGGGTATTCTCCTTCATTGTCTCATCCCTCCGTGAAAACTTCAGCTTGTCTGGAGTATCTTGGAATATGTTATAGAGGTAGAATGAAGTAGAGCATTAGTCTTCCCTCTGGAGGTGCCAAAGGTTTTCTGTATACCAAACAAAATATTTGTTTTGGTTGTTAGCCCTCTGGTAAATGTGAATAGGGAAACATCAAGCAGAAAACAAAGTCTGACTCTGTAAATAATACTGCTTTGTAATGCAGCTTGGATGGGCCTGGAGCAGCACATTCTGATGATGCCAGGGATAGCCATGCAGTGCTGCTGCTGCTCCCTTCCAGGCTGTTTCAATGGAGATTTGAATAATGATATTCTGGTTATTATTTGAGGTAAAGTTTGTAGCTCTGCTTCTTTGAGAACACTTAGCTTGCTCAGTGGTAATGTATCAGTGGTAGTGGCCTTGGTTAATGGGTTAAGGTCTGTACTGGCTGTTATTTACTGCAGGAAATGCACAAAAATGTTTTACACTGGCCTAGGAAAGTTTCTAAAAACAGCAGGATATTCTGAGTCTTTGAACAAGACCATTCTTATACAAAATAATCAATGATAATGTGCTCCTTACTGCTAGATGGTAGATTTCTTAACTTTCCAGTATGTACAGATTTCAGATACTTAGTGACTCAACTCCCTATCAACCTTGCTCATCTAAATATGTTACCTTGATGTGGTAAAAAGAAAACCTGAAGAGAATTTTCTGAAAACATAAAAAGACCAGAATTCAAACCAGATGGATTCAAATCTTTTCAAGGCTTGAAAATTCCATTGTTAACCTGTAAAACTGAGTGAGGCTTTCCAGGCTTCCTGTTCTCTTTTATGGCAGTGTTTGTTACTGCTGTAGCATCCCGAGCTGTAGTTACAGGGCAGGTTGTAATGAGAGTCCTTACAAGAGAAGGAGCATTAGGGGATACAAATGTACTGACCTGTCATAAAATATTTGTGAAAAAAATCCCAAAAAGGCCAGCTTGGTAGGCAGCAGGACCAGCAAGTGACAGCCCAGGGGTTGCCAAGGTTGGTTTGTGTGTGCTGTGGTAAGGGAAGGATCTGGGTTATTTCCTGGCAGACATTCATGGAGAACTTCCTCTGAAGGGAAGCAGGTTCAAGGGCTCTTCCTGAAATGTGTTTTAATTAGCAGTGCCTGGGAGGCAGGGAATTTCACTCCTGGTATTTTAGCCTAGCCCTTATCAGCACTGTACAAAGTGAAACCATTACTTGTCTCCCTCATGTTTGGCACACCCTGTTCACAAGTACCAACATAATACTGCTTTTTTATTTATTTTTCCACTTATCTCAGTAGTCTCATTAGAATCACAAAATACTCAAGTTTGAAGGAACCCACAAGGATTATTCAGTCCCACTCTTAAGTGAATGGCTCATATGGGGATCAAACCAACAACTTTGGTTTTGTCAGCATCAAACCCCGACCAACTGAGCCAATAGTCCTTGTTCACTTTTGATTTACTAAACCCTCCTTGTTTCCTCTGGTCTTACTGTCTTGCTCATAATCTCATTTTGTTTATGCAGGGTTGGTTATTCTTGCCTAGTTTTAAAGCTGGTGGAAAATCATGGGGTGTTGGAAGCCTCTGATGTGACTCCTTTCCTTCTCATGTGTTTCTAAAACTCATCAGTTACTTGTGAACACCCCGTGTAAAACCTTTCAAATAAGCCTGACTCTCCTTCATGCCTAGATGCCTGTAGATAATTTGGTTTGGTTATTCTATATTCCTTTGAGGTGTTGTATAAGTTTTCCTGGCGTATCACCATTCCTTAGATGCCAATTTCTTTTGAGACTGTTGAGTATTTGAAAGAATGAGGTGTTTTCATGCGCTTGAAATTTCATTAAATCAATTTTCAATTACAAGAATTAGCAAAAATAGTGGTTAATTTTTTATGCTTTTGTGTACTGGCCACACAAACTGCTGTCTTGGGTATAGAGTAGGTGACTATGAGAAGTGATGTGATTTCTTTTATTTCTTTCTGACCAGTAGCTGTGTATCAGTACTCTCTTTTCCATGGCAAGAAGTAAAGCAGACAACTTGAATTCCCTGTCAAGAGTCCAGACAAAGGCAGCTTGGGCAGCATTATTTTTATTAAGGAGGATGAAGAATACACAAAGAGGCAATAGGAATCTATAACTGCACCTGAAAAGGAATGCATTAAATGAGATGAAATCTTCTGTACCAAGAGGGAGCCTTGATCACCTAGCAGGAGTTAATAGGTGTTCCAGGAGCCACTGAAATGCTGCCCTTTAACAAGTGGAAAGTTTATTGTTAACAGTCCACTCCCAGCTGTGTTGTGGAAGGTGCAGTCTTTAAATTGCTAACCAAGTTTCCCATTAAAAAAAAGGTCATTTCTTATTTTAGTATTTAGATTGTGCAGAGCAAAAGGGCACATAAAAAGTCACGGTTGTCAACAGGACTCCAAGTTTGGCATTCCAGGTTATTTTTGTATGTATTGTAAGCAGGTGGCTGTGTTGTCATTTCCCTCTTTCAGGATCAGTCTACTCAGCTGAACTTTCAGGATAGGATGGTAAAAGCTTGGCAGAATTGTAGAGAGTTTTAAGGTCCAAAGGAATTGGGACACTGTAATCATGGAGTTCTTCCTTCAGCCTGTTCCTTTATTCTAAATGATCTGTTAAGAGCAACATCCAGAAAGAGTGGTAGACTTTTCCTAATAGTAAAAATATATGAATATTATACTTCCTTCTGTTTCTGAAAGTGTTTTTGTGTTGTTTTGCTAGTAGTAGTACTCCTGGTAGTCTAAACCATATTGTATCCTAGTTATTTTAAACAGAACTATTCAGCTGCATTCCTATGCCTTTAATGTGACTGATGCTGACTTATAAATCCCTCTACATATAAATTTGCACTGGACTCTTAATATGCTGAATAATTTACCTTAGAAGCCTCTGCATAATTATTTTTGGTTTGGAAAAAATCCCAAACAAGCAGGATGTTAATTTGCACCTCCTTTTTGTGTGGTGTTAGGGGCTCTGTATGAATACTTCTTTGATACCTTAAAAAAAATTTCCTAGGCATTGGATGTATTTCTATCCAGTTTGAGATTTATGCTTCTACTCTATGCTAAATCCTAAACAGGAGTGACCCTAAATGAAGGTGGTCATTGAACAGTGACTTCTGCATCTTTTTTGGGGCAGGGGTAGTTTTTCTGGTGAATTTGTTTTTAATTTGAGGCCCACTTTCTCCAGGAGATCCGTAAGTAGTCGGTGATCTGTAGGCATGTAAGTAGTCAATGAAGAATAGAACATTTGGTGTTGGTGGTGAAATCTGGGCTTCAGTTCAGTTTTCCTCTTGATAAGATCTGAAGAGAAGCCAAGCCAAAGCTACCTGGAAGGTTTTCTTTGGGGTTGTATGTGTGTATAAACATATGTGGTGTGAAACTTTCACCAGCTACTCCTCAGCTTCTTGAAGGGAAGGGTTAAGTAAGAACTCCATAATTAATCCAGAGTTAGAGTGACATAAAAATCACTGAATCCTGATATTAATACTAGGAATTAGTGGTTTTGGTGTTACTTCTGATAAGAAACACTTAGCTTTGAAGACACAACCTAATGCAGCTCTCCTCCCATAAAGGAGAAAGAAGGACATAAAGGAGAGAGTAAATTACTTTGCTTAATATCCTGATGGTCTCTGTATTCATCTACCCATATGTCCAGAGAAACCTGCACAGAATGCTGCTGCCATCCCTGCATTATCTGTGTACCAGGAGTGTGAGAAGTAGGGGTCAGAAGATGCTGCTTTAGCTTTTCTGACTAAAAATCCCACTGAAGAATCAAATAAAATTTGTGATTGTCATATTCAGGGGAGCATCACAGATTGAAAAAGTAGCTGTAAGGCACAAATACAGAGTTAATTTTTCTATTGGCATCTAATGCTTTTCTGATGGAAGTTCTGCATCCCCTGGTTTTTAGAGGGCAGAGTGTGGAAGCACTGAGGTGGGGAGTGTTGCACTCAACTGGATGGCTCTACAAAGTCACCTCACTCAAATTCCTCCCCAGGTTTATATTTTTAAAGAAAACATTTAATTCCTCACTTTGCATCTGAACTGTGAAATATTTTTGTGAGAAAAACCCCTAATTTCTATGTTATTCTGGTGAGTTAGATGGAGTTTCAAATTGTTGCTTTAGTATGTGCCTCTTTTTTCCTGTTTTTTTGAAATAATTTTTCAAGATAAATTAGCATGAACCTGTGGACATTTGAAAAGCAGTTTGTAGGAAGGACACAAAGTTTGGCCTCAGGGCTAAAATTTTTCTAGTTAATTCTAGAAGATGACAGAAGCTGAACAAAAGGCTGGTTGCTTTTGGGGTGGTAGAATTACTATTTTTCTCAGGACTCTTAAGTAGCAGCAATGTAGAATTTCTGCAAATTGGCCCAATTCATTTAATCCTGGTTTTCATGTCTTCAAGCATCCATGTTTCTGGTGAGTAATTGAGGTCACACACAATCTGTTCAGGAAATCCTGGTAACTTTGCATTTTCTTACTTTACAGTTCTCTCGTATCATTAACATGCCTAAAATGTGTTTTGAAGCAAGGACATGTCTTGATCTGCCTGCTGTATCTCAAATTTCTGAAGAAAGCAGAAATTTGAAGGAGGGATGGAGTCAGGGATGTGAACAGCCCAAGGACAAGAAAACCTCTCCAGTCCTATGATATTCCTTGTGGTAAAAAGAGAAATATACAGGGAAAATATGGGCTTGGATGAAGTAAATAATGATACACATGAACCATTTATAGCTTAAATGGGGTGGTTGTTCACAAATTTTTGTTAAAATCAGGAGGCATTAAAAGAAATTACATTGAAATATTCATCTATAATTGCTGAGGCTGTTGGTTGTGCATATTGGTATTTATTCCATTTTGTGGTTTATAATATATACTTTGTACATAGCTTCTGATACATTTTTAACTGCTACACTGACTGCAAATTAAATATTGATTTGTGCATTGCTGGGTTTGAGCTTCAGAGCACTTTTGAGTTGTGGTTAATTGATCTCCAACTCCAGACTAACACATGGAGGTTCTGAGACCAAGGCATCTGAATTACAAATTACTGTATGTTCTACAGATGTGGCTCATGTATTTAACCAGTTTCACAGACTTAAGATCAACTAGATTTGTTGTGCAATTTGTTCTTTGAAATGCCTGTAAATATGAAGGGAAAATAAGGATAGAACAAAAATAAGAAACAAAATACTGTTGGCAAGTTTTCTAATGCAAAAGTAATTTTATTTGCATGTAAAATACTTGAAAGTTCATCACTCTTATATTGACATTGTCCCTCTTGTGTCATTCAATTTCCCAAAGACCCCAAAAGACTTTGATTTTTCTGGAGCTTTCAGTCACAAATGTCATATTTAGGCATTAATCAGGGCTGCAAATCCAGTCCAGGAATGTTCCCAATATAGGCTTCCACTCACTTATTCTCACAACTTAATACACAGGAATTAAATAAATTTCATAATCTCTCATGTTTTTCTTGAATGAGAGGATTTTGTCCCTAAAAATAAATTTTTGTGGCTGCTGTCTGAGGCCATATGAGTTGTTTTTAATACTTTATGCTACTTAGAAGTATTTGGAAGAGTGTTCATGTGGTTCTTAATAATGTTACAGTTGGCCAGAAGACAACAGAGGTAGCTCCATCCACCAGGAGTTTATAAGGAGACAAAGGTGTCCATTCATGATCTGTATGGAAGGGAGCAGCATTGAAACTGTTTTGTGTAAAAAAAAGTCTGTATTTGCTTTTCCCCACTGCAAAACCCAACATATTTGCATTTTGAGTGACTGTAGTTTTAGGGCTTGGAAAAGAGGCTGAGGAGACAATGTGGAGTCAAATCCTGTGGAACTTTTAAGTCCTGGAAGAATAAAGTCAGGTTTTTGTTTCCTGGTGTATCTTGGTATTTTTGTACTTTGAGGAAGATACGGAGGAGTTGGAACTTTATAATATTAGTATTAACTTCTGCAAAAGCCAGACTTTCAGAAATGGACATTCTGGATGCAGGACACTTCAGGAAGGTGAAACTCCGTGGTTTTTGCATTCAAGTGCTTTGGCAAGAGCTTTTGGGTTGAGTCGTGCCAAAAATCACTGCTTGACCTCAAAGCTGCACTTCATGATTTTTGGAACAGTGTCTAATTAATTTGTAGACTTTAAATTTTAGAGCTGTAGGTAATTACCAAACCTGTTGACATTGTCTAATGTTTACAGACAGATGTGAAAATGTCTTCATTACAAACGTCTGTAGGAAGTACCTAAAATCCTTTTTGGTTTTGCTTTTTCTGAGGTGAACTAAAGGAGTTTCAGCTGGTACATTGAAGTCATACATCACTGGGTTGAGCCTTTTCAGTGTCTGCTCTCTGTTCAGAGGTAGTTTGGACCAGATGATGCCCTTGTTCCTTGCACAGAAACTCCCTTGGACAGGATGAAACCACTGCAAGTCACCCCTGACATCCCACTTTCCCTCTCTCTGTGGTTGTGTTATTAATGACAATATTGTCTGTTACCTTGGTTTCCTGAATAATGAGGCTTGTGCTGCTTGCCATCTCTGTTATCCTTTCCCCTGTATTTTTTTTGGCCATCAGCTGGTTCCTACCAAACTCTGCACAGAGGCAGAAGCTTCAAACCACAACTGAACAGAGCTGCTGATTTCAGGCTGCCGACAGCAGCGTTCCCACCCAGGATCATGGAATCATTTAGGTTGGAAAAGACCTCTGAGATCATCAGTTGCAGAGGTCTTTTCCAACGTAGAGGATTCTGTGATTTGCCCTTGGATGCCCCCCAAACTCGGTACACTTGGAACTTTGAACCATCCAGAGCACTGAAGGAGCTGGGTTGGGGAGTCAGGTGAGTTTCATGAGCTGTGCTGGCTTTGGGATAAAGGGGCCACAGTGATGCTGGTGGTGCCTTCTCCTTGCTCTGGGGTGTTCTGAACACTCTTGAGTGTAAGGGAGTGTGGTAAATAATGCTTTATTAATCTATTCAGAAAAGTTTCTCAATTTTAAATTTAAGTTTGGCATTTCATATCAATGTGTTGAAGTATTTTAATATTTTAAGAAGGCAAAATTGTGTTGGTGGCGAGGCACTGGCAGAGGTTGCTCAGAGAAGCTGTGGCTGCCCCATCCCTGAAAGTGTTAAATGCCAGGTTGGATGGGGCTTGGAGCAGCCTGGTCTAGGGGAAGGTGTCCCTGCTTGTGGTGGGTGGCTTGGAACTTAGGTGACCTTTAAAGGTCCCTTCCAGCCCAAACCATCCTGTGATTCCAGCCTTTACTGGAATTCCCTTTACTGGGGAATGCTTTAGGCATCTGACAGACCCAATCCAGCCAGCTCTGCTCCAGGGACCCGAGGAGTTCAGAGGTCAGAATTGCCCACTTTACCCCAAACTCTTCTAGTAGATTTCTGTGGTTTTTCTCTTGGTTATGGGGACACACTTCATAGGTTTCCTTTGGGTCTCATGACTTTTGTTGCTGTGTGATCCAGGACTTTGGAAAAAAGGAGATAAACAGATTTAGTTAAATTGCGTTGATGTGGCAGCAGAGTTAACATCCCTGTCACTGTGGTTGAAAATAATTCTTCTTTGTCCTTTGAGCTTCCTGTGGTTTGCTCTGAGCTTTCACTGTCCTGTTATTAAGAACTTGTGCATTTCTTCTTCTGTGGGGTTGCAGCAGACAAATACAAGTAGAAATTATTCCAACTCCAGTTCTCTGACAAGCTGTTTGCAAATGCAGCCTGAAATTCCTTTGTACTGTCACAAATGCTTAGTTTGCAGAATGATGAAATAAATATTAACTGTACCAGAGCTGACACTGGTGTAAGTACACACTGCAGTTCTCTAATTTGATCTCTTTCTACCTATCAGTGAAAAAAGATGTGTTCAGAAGTTCCTGAAATACCAGCATCCTCGTGCAGTACCTGCCTAATTTTGTGCCAGAATTACTTTAACATATTCAAGCAAATTTAAGTTCATGTCCACTCTGAACCTGATTAGATCTTGAAGGGCTTGAAAATGAGTCTCTTTAATAATTACTGGAAATTTGAATAAGGTTTTTAATTTGGACCATTTTCTTTCCTTATTTATGCCTCAAGCTTGAACTCAAGTTATATTTTTCAGGGTGAATCTTATATGTTCAGGAGCAGTGTGGAGAGGGAAGATTGGGGAACTGGAGACCTTGATGAACTCAATGTTTTTTCAATATTTTAATGTCAAATTTTTGATAAGCATTGCATATGTATTTTGCACATTATGTGAGACAGAAGATACAGTTACAATGTATGCTAAATAATTTAGTGTGCTTGGGGTACCTGACACTTCATACACGATAAATTGAAAACCAGATAATAGAGTAATTAACAAATGTTCACCTTCCTCACGTTACTGAGGTTGGAAGTGCGTGAAACAACTGTCAGTTCAGCTCTGGATCATCATTGTGACCAAGTTGAGTTCTTTGTTCTCACTCTGGTGGGATTCAGTGGCATCTGACTCTATCCAAGTTGGATCAGAAGCAGGGAAAGCTGGATAGGTCTCTTTTTGCTCATCTTTCTTGCTTCCGTGACCAATGAATGATCAGAAGTGGAAAAGCTTTTTAGAGAATAATCCTCAAATGATACAACCTTATTTGAAATAACAAAAGAGGTGAGCTGGTGTTTTTTCATTCTTGTGACATGGTGGGGAAAGGAATAAATGACAGTATCAGTGAAGAATTTTAAAAGCTTAACGATGTTTTTCTTGGTTTAGGCCTTATTACTGTTGCTGTCCTTTCTTAGGGATTATATTGTGGTACAAAAGATTTACGTTTTTCTGCCTCCCAGCACTCATTGCTGAGGCAAAAGCCACATTTATACTGTACACTTCTTTGTGGTCTTGAATTCTTATCTTTGTGCAGAAAATATTTGTTCACTGAGTCCAGCTTACACAGGACTGTACCAAATGCACTTATATAATTAGGATATTTGTGGCTCTTTTCTGTTTATTCTTGAAGGACTGCATCATGATTTCCTTTATGCTCCAGCTAGCTTGGTTTGCTGATAAGGAATTGTTACACATCAGCAGGGTAGGTATTCACCATTAGTATTGCATTTTATATATCAACAAAGCAAGTTGAAGTAAGATGTAATTGTACAAGTGTATACACTTTGTAATCCCTTGGCATAAATGGAGAGAGCTGTTACTGAAATATTTGTGCTTTTCAAGTGAAGCAGCACTGTTTCTTAACATCAACAGGAATAGTAAATTTCAGACTGTTTTAACAGTACATGCATTTTGTATTTGAATTTTCTTTTCTAAGAAGTCATGTCTAGGTACAAAATTATAGTAGCTTTAAAATCCATTTCAAATAAACTTGTAATACTCTACTTAAATACTTACAAGGCAAGTCAGAGTTTCTAAGGGACTTAGTGATTCTTAGCTAAGAAAGTAATGAGTGTGCTTTTTGAGCAGCATGCTGCCAGGATTCCTCTCCCTGCCACTGCCCTTTAAATTGGCTTGTTAGGTATTTATGAGGAAAATCGGTTTGACAGCCCTGAAGGCAGAAGTGTTCCATGCCCAGTACAAGGAGTGCTGGAGCCCTGGCCATGGGATGAGAGGAGCTGCTGCTTGGAGAGTCAGCTCCAACCCCAGCCTGGGACCATCTGGGTACCTCCAGCTCTGGGGTGAACTGTGCATGTGTCTGCTGCAACTTGAGTTATCTTGGAGCTTCAGACTGTCTGTAGAGACCTCCAAACATATTTATGTGGCAGCTTTCTGTCACAGTCTTTCCACCTTCTGTGGATAATTTAACTAGTTTAAACTGAATTTTGGGCGGGGGTGTAAGGTGTTCATTATTTCATCCTGGACCTAGAACGTGTTCTGTTCTGACCCGTGCCTTTATCCAACCTGAGTTTGGCCAGGAACCTACACGGATGTAAAGTGTATATAAATGAGAAATTGTCTTTGCTGTCCTTGTTCCTTCTCCCTACTGTCCGTGGAGTTTGTCAGCTTTGTACTAAATAGTGTTTTAGGGGATCTGACTTCAAAAATCACAGTCATGGCTCATGTAGGAAGCGTGACTCGGGTTAGCTGCTGGGGGGTAATTGCAGCATTAACTAAAACCCACAGCTTTTAGACTTAGAGTTTATAGCATATCTAATATTTATCTGCCACCCAACATGTAATGAATCTTAAATCTTTCCGCAAGTATTTCTGGTGGTCTTAATCTGTTTCATGCCAGAGGCAGGGAGGAATAATGCTTTCAATTTTGTCAAATTAAGTTTTTACTGTGCATTAAATTGATTAAATAGAGCAGCAGATTAAGGCGAAAAATACTATCTTAAATTGCAATTCAGGGCTGATAGAATCTTAATGATGCCAAGCTGCAATTTTTCAGTGGGTTTGTGGAAATGAGAATCCATTAATCATACGCGCTCCACTTCGCGTGGTGCCGAATTGGAAACAAACTCTTTGCCTTGTTCCCTTTGCCGAGGCGAGGAATGGGCGAGGAGGAGCGAGAGGAAGGAGGAGGAATGAGGAATGGGAAGGCGCAGGATGTGGAAGCTGCCCGTGTGTTGTGTTCTGTCAAACCAACCGGGTCTCCTGTTTGATCAGCTTCTCGCAGAGAACAGACGTGTTGGGGGTTTCCTGTTACACCGGCTCTGCTGAGTTTTGAGTCTCTCTCCGAAGGCTACATGACAGAACCAATTAGGAGAAGAAAGCCCGGCTCATGTTGTGTGCTGCAGTTCTTCTGTCTGCACTCTTGTTCCCCCACTACCCCCTCTTTACCTTCATAATCTACTTTTGTCAGTCATCTCTCTGCGTTTCTTTGTCCTGGTGTATATGTGTATTTTTCTTTTCCTGATTTTTTTTATTTTGCCTGTGGTTCCTCCTTGCCTCACTTGTCATCTTTTTTTGCTGTCTTAATTCATTTTCTGTCTATTTTCCATCTGGAAAACTTTATAAAAGGGGACAGAGAAAGAGGAGAAGATAGGGAGAAGTTTTTTCTCTATTTCTGCTGGTGCATCAGCCTTGTGGTGTGAGGAGGGAACCAGCCTAACACAATTGCTAACATGCAACATATTCAGAAAAAATAATTTTGTCAGTTTAGATGAATACATAATGTATTGCTCTGTAATGACTCTTCTGCCCTTTCCTTGATTCGTTGTCCCTACTTCTGATGCTCCTAAACTCCTATTTGCACTCTGACATAGGCATTGTGTCTTTTTGGCTTACAAAGAATTGCGGATTCTTGTGTAATGATAGCAATTTGGTTTTATCTCCTTGCTAATTGTCATTGCCTTGTCTGCTGTGGTAGACACAAGGCTGCTGTACTCGGTCTAGATGGTTCTTGAATCAATGTGTTTTTGTAACCTCGGTTTTGGAAATCTTTTTTGAATTTTTATTTAAAAAAAAAACCACACACACACAAAAAAATACCAGAATGACACCTTGCAGCATGTTGTACCTCCAAACACTTTAGTAGTTGGAAGTGGTGTAATCTGTGTCCCTGGGAGGATAACTTTTGGAAGCACCCAGATGACATTAAAAGAGTTGTTCCCATGCATATGGTGGTGAATTTATTGGACTTTTTTAGCTCACTGAGTGCCCTCAGTTCCCTTATTCCTGACATGGTTAAGATCCAAAACTGTCATGTGTCACTGCAGAAGTGATTTCAACCTCTCGAGCTCTGGCTGTAAATGCCCATTTGTTGAGAAGGGATGTTGTGCTTCACTTTGAGAAGGAGCTGCAGCTGAAGCAAATTCTTTCTCCATCCAGAGTGTCGCTAAGAAAACCCCGGTATTCTCGTTACAAATAGATTTCATCTGATTTATTGGGGCAGGTTTCTGTGTAGAGCAAAACTTGTGCAGCTGCTGTCAAAATCACTGTGAACACTTAGGAGGAATCCCACTGTGAGCAATAAAATGTTACTTCTTAGGCACTAAGTCACTTTTTTCATGGATGGAAGTGTTAAGGCCCTCCCCCCACCCTTTTTTTTTTAGGTAAGAACAATGTGTGTGCAAAGGTGATAATCTTTTGTTAAACTTCTGACAAATGACTTCGTGTGTGTTCTTTACTGGAAAACTCTTAAATTTTTTGTTCCTCACTCCATGCTGGCTGCATCGATTATCTTCAACCTTCTTTCACCCATCTGTAACTTCAAATAAGAAAAACCTAAAACTTGAATTCTAGCTCCTGAAAAACTGCTGTAACAATGGAATCCATGTGTGGGCCAGAACCATGGAAACAGCATAATTTTACAGTGGTGAAACATGAAAGGAAGTGACTCGCCCAACTTTCTAAGAATTCGCGTTTAAACAAAAAAAAACCACCCAAAACTTGCAAAATACTAGCCTAGTATATAAAAAAAATAAAAACCAAAAAAACCTTAGGGTATTTTTTTTGTTATATTGATGATCTGTTACTCTAAATCTTTCTAACTAGTTATCGTTTTAAAACCACAGCAAAACCCTCACCTCACCCCCCCTCTAAAAAAACACCCAAGAAAGCAGCTTTCTCTTACCTTGTGGTCTGGGATGTGCAGCTCTGTTTTGAACTTTTTAATATTTTGCCTGAGGTAATTTCTCCTCATTCTCTCCCCTTCCTGGTTGTGCCCTTGGCACTCATTTCTGTATGTGGAAACACATTTATTTTACATTCTGGAACACCTCCGTGCTCTGTGCTCAGTTCCTGTCATACCTAAAGCACAAACCAGCCTTCGCTGACATGCAGAGCTAATTTGTATTTCAGTGCAGGAACTACACAATCCTGTCACCTTTTGAAGGCGTGGGTGACTTGTGGTGGCACATTGTGTGTCACAAGTCCTTCACGGAAAATGACAAGGGAGCTTCAATCATAGCAAGCAGTGTCAAGACAATGTTTCTTGAAAGAAAAACATCCACTAAAGCTATCACTTGGAAGAACAAGCGCTCTGTAGTACAAATAGGGGGTAGCTACACACGTATAGAATACATGTCTACAGCTTTCCCTAAGCTTGCCTGAGGGCCTGAATTGTTATGTTCATAAAATGTCACAATATTTCCATCAGAATTATATGATCACTGATCATAGTGCTGGAGATACTCCTGATAGATCTGAACCACTGCCAGCCCACACATGTCCCTCCCTAAACATCTTCAGTGCTTTTAAAGTTTCCTGGGCTTGTTTAAACACATCTCCTTTTGTGATAAACCATTAAAGGATAAGAATATTCCTGTAATGTGGCTGACATTCTTAGAACAGTACTTTTGATTGAGTAGGTGTTCTCATAGGTGATGTTTAAGTTCGTGACTTCACAGAGCCACGACAGGGAGTTTAAGAACATGAGAATCATAAAATCATTTTAGTTTGAAAAGAATTTTAAGATTGTTCATTCTAACTGTTAACCCAGCAGTGCCAAGGCCACCACTCAACCATGTCCCCAGGTGCCACATCTACACATGTTTTAAACACCTTTAGGGGTGGTGGTTCTTCTGAGGGCAGCCTCTTCCAGTGTTTGACTGCCCTTTCTGTGGAAGAGTTTTTCTTAATACCCAAGCTAAACCTACCCTGGCATAACTTGAGGCCATTTCTCCTTGTCCTATTGTTTGTTACTTGGGAAAGAGACCGACCCCCACCTGTCTCCAGCCTTCTGTCAGGGAGTTGTAGAGAGTGAGAAGGTCCCCCCTGAGCCTCCTTTTCTCCAGGCTGAGCCCCCCAGCTCCCTCAGCTGCTCCTCACCAGCCTTGGGCTCCAGCCCCTGCCCCAGCTCTGCTCCCTTCCCTGGACACCCTCCAGCCCCTCAATGTCTGTCTTGTCATGAGGAGCCCAAATCTGAGCAGCGGATTCGAGGTGTGGCCTCCCCAGTGCCCAGCACAGAGGGACAATCACTGGCCACGGTGTTGCTGATACAAGAGGTGCTGCTCAATGAGACCAGTGACTGCCCAGCCCAGCACTGGGCCTCGATGGCAGCAGAAAATGTTATTTACTTTGAGTTTGCATGCCTGGCCCTGGGGCTGGTGGCACCTCTCTCCACGCTTGAGAAAAGAACTCAGTGCCAGCTGTGGAGAAAACACTCTTTAACTGGTTTGAATCTAATCTCAAGTACTTTCCTCAAGTGCTCCCTACTGCTGAGACTGGCAGGATTTGTTGAATGGTGGTGCTGCATCGATTTGCTTTTCCTTATTCTATTTTTTTCCTCTCTTCTTCGTCCACCCCCTCCACTCGTGGTGTGATCATGTTCACCCTGAGCCTCATGTCCTCCCTGCTGAGGGGCCCTGGATTTGGTAATCTGGCCTTCCTTGGCAGCTGCTCCATCCCTCAATCACTTCAGCTGCCCAGCTCTCACATCTCTATCTCCTTCTGGTGCAGAGACCAGAACTGGACACAACATGTTGATGCTTTATTGTTTTGCACAGTAATATGTTTAAGTACCGTGTTTTCAGTACCCTTCCTAATGAGACACAATGTTTTATTGCCTTTGGCCAGCTACTCCAGTTTGAGCTGATGATTTCAGAGAAAACAGTGACTCAGCCTTCCTCCCGCAGTTGGAACTGGAGAAAAAGTGCAAGTTTTGCTTGGTTAAGGAGGTATTGCTCAGAATTTTTTCCCCAGATGCATTACATCACAGCTCTGTGCTGAAGTGTAGCTGCTGTCTTAGCAACTTGCTTCATTTTGTGAGATCCTTGTTGGTTTTGTCCCCCCATTGATTTGACTTTGGCTGACCCATAAGAGCTTAATATCACCTGCAGACTTAGAGAGTTCACTTACCCATTTTGTGATGCTGAATAAAACCAATTATTGGGGAACTACTCCATCCTCTTCTCTATCCAAACCTCTCTTCCCCATAGGCAAAAGGTGCATATAGTACTTGTGTAGATATTGAGACTAAATTCTTTATCTGAGTTGCTTAGATACTGCATGTTCTGTAACTCAGTATGTAATGAGATTGATCCCACCTGCCCCGAGTAATGACTGAGTGATTTCTCTTGCTCTTCTTAATCTCCTTAAATGTAGCTTCCACCAGAACTTTTTCATTTAATACCCTACTGTTCAGTGTGCCTGGTCGAAAATTTGGCTCCTGGTGGCTGCATAGATAACTCAGTGGTCATGCTCAGTGATGTGGTATAAATGAATTTGAAGTGTCAAGGTGCATGCAGAGTTCAGGGCAGAGTTCAGCTGAGATGGAGGAAAACACAGGTATTCTGAGGGTCTTAATCAGAGTTTGGATTTTTTCAATTTCAAAACCTACTATTTAAGAAGCATAAGCAGAGCGATTTTGGAGGAGTACCAGTAGGAGAGGGCAAATTGAGATTTGAAACTCTTGCATGATTTGATTTTTTTGTGTAGATGCCATAACTTGAGGAGACTCAATACTGATTTTGTTTTCAAAGGGACAGAGGAAAGCAGGTGCAAACAGAAGAGTGGGGTAGTGAGAGGAATGTCATAGTAAACTGACAACAAAATGAGAAATTACTGAAGCAGGTACAAACTGAAGGTATTCCCATTCCCCCATATGGGACGAATTAGCTGATGCTGTTTTACTGGTGTAAATCCTTAGTGCTTTTGCATATTTTTAAAGCTATCTGAGGTATGTCAGACGTGGTGATCATCACACCACAGACGTGCCTTGTACCTGTTTTATCAACCAAACAAATAATTTGAAAAACCCCTTAGTGTTCTGCGCAGTATTTCAGTTGGTCCTCTCATTTTTCCTTGCTAAATTCTGTGTTGCTTTTGTGTTTCAGAGGCAGCAGCTTGCCTTAGAACTAATAACTGGTTAAAGAGAACTTCTCAAAAGCACAGCACAGGCTGTGCACGTTGCAGGGTGTCACAGCAGTTCATTGTTGGCTGCTTGCTCGTTAACCTTTTCAGCAGACAGAAATGAGAGCATTAAATCATTACTGCTGATACTCACAGCTGAAGCAAAGATTTAAACCAAGATAATAAGGGACTCCAGTGCAACGTGGATCCCCTGTGAAGTAGGGCTGTAAACCCAAGATGTGTGGTTTTGTATGCTGAATTTCTTCTGATCTGGCCAAAGCACAAAAAAACTGCTGCCAGGTTTAGTGGGTGGAGGTGTCTGTCCTGGAATTGTCCCCCTCCATCTCTCCCCAGGGTAACAGAGGAAGATTTGCAGCTAAGCTGGATATTCAGCTGCTGCTGTGCCTAAGGCAAATGCAATAAATATGTCAATAGGGGGAAAAAACTCAAATCTCAGTAAGCAAATGGTGGTTTTAGTGCTGTTATGATTGACATATGAATACTGTGTCAGGTATTGGTGTTTGCAAATCGGGGCAGCCACTGAAAGCCAAAACAGTTGGAGCATTGAAAAACTTGTAAAGATAACAAAATGTTTAGGAAAAATGGGCCTTTACAGTGAGGCACTTCTGCCTCTCATTCTACATAGCTAGTATATGAAAAGATTTTATTGAGTTGCATTGAAAATTGCCCTAAGAAATTGCCTTAATGTGAAATGATATAATAAAAGGTTGTTACCATTCAGCCCTGCAGATTGCTAAATTAGAAGTAGGTTAAATGTGGGTTACAAATGAGATGCACTTTTAATGATGAAGGGGAAAAAATACATATATGGAACAATGCAACTGGTGGTTTATACAATCTTTTAATCATTTTAATCATGTAAAACTTTTTAATAGCTTTTCCTTAATGGGTATGCTGTCAGGATGAATTCATTGTGTCTTCAGGGTCTTTGTTCAGTAGATCAGATGGTCGTGGATAAATCCTTCAGTTTCTCAACAAATGTTATTTTACAAAGCACTTTCCTTGAAAGATGACTTTTGTTTTCTGTTTTCTTATTCGATCTGTAAAAAGAAAAGAAATCTTTACATAGATGATGAGATCTCAACTTTGTTAAAGACTGGAGGAACACCCCTTGTAGCCTGCCAGAGAATATAGGAAAGGAGACTTCGAGGTGGTTGGATCCAACCTCTAAGACAACATCCTTCAGGACCAGCCACAAAAGGCTCAAAGCTGAATATGCATCTGTATTCCTAAATTATTTTTGGTGCTGTGGCTAAATAGGAAAACTGCATTTTATGTTGAGTCTGTGATATTCCTCATTTAGCTGGAAGGATTGTTGGCCAATGACATGTGCTGCTTGGAGACTGTGGTCTGTGGTTCCTCGTGTGCTGTGAGCCTTCACTCTTCCCTGGAAAGAGAGATTGGTTTGTGAACTGAGTATCTGAATCAATTTCAAGGGAATGCTGTTAGATTGGAGTCAGCCAGCTCCTGCTACAGGAGAACAGGATTAAATTTCTTGTGGTCTGCTGCTTACCACAGCTCTGGAAAGAGATCAGTGCTGCAGATGGGGCAGAGTCTGAGCCTCTGGAGTTGTCCACGGAGCCATATTCTCATTTTACCTTGAGGCAGGAATAGGAAGCTCACAAAACATTCCTGTTTTCGATGATTAGATGTTACTCTTGGAAGGAAGATTTCAAGTTGCAGCTCCATTTCTAAGAAAACATTTGGTGAAACTCTGCAATGTAGAATGCATAATTTTATAAAACCAAATACAGTGGTAGAGAGAGCTGGTCCTCAGGGCATCCAGAAATCCCAGAAAAAAACTGTTGGTGCTGGGATCCACACAGCCTGTTTGAGGATTGTAGTGCCCCAAACCATCTCAGTACATACAGAAGTAGTAGCAGTATTCTTTCTTTAAAATACTCTCCTTTCTGTTCCTCAGTGAATTCATGTACATAACTGGTTTACTTGGCAAGTTTTCTTTAGCTGAGGAACTTTTTTATTTTGTAGCACCTCTAATGTAATTTCAGCTTGTTCCTGGTCTGTTATAATCATCTGTGTCCAATATTACAGAAACCTTGCTTGGAAAGGAGCTCTTGAGGCCATCTGCTCCATCATCCCAGTATCTACATGGGATGAAACCAGTTTTCTCTGAGAACTGATTAGCCTTTACACAGTAAAAGTATGTAAAAGTTTGGCTATGATAAAGAATACGATGTGAAAGTAATTTTTCTTTCTGCCTGTTCAAACTGGCAGTTTGCTCCCTGCCAAGTAGCACAGTGAGATACTTAAGAATATAAATGCAGAACACGAGTGATCCCTTGAAAGGATCAGTAGGAGCAGAAGCACTTGAAATATGATTCATTTTAGATTTCACTTTGAAGAAGTACTTTGGAGCAGATAAAAAAGTAAGATTGGTTCATGTTGTACAGCTGCTGTAAATGTGGTTTGTGTGACAGCACTCCAAGCATTCAGAAACTGAGTTGTAGGAGAAAAGTCAGTCCAGGCCTCCCTGATGTGAATCCTTCCCAACAGGACAGCTCTCCAAAATGCTCTCAAGCCTCTCATTTTAGTCACAAACCAGATTAAAACCCTAACTTTGGGTTTTTTCCTCTTCAAATCTCAGCACTGGTTGAATTTCTCCTCTCTAGAGACTGAAATGCTGTAGTGTGCTTCAAAAAGGGGGAAGTTTTACGCAGCAGAGAAGGCAAGTTTGTAAATGCAACCTGAAATGAGTAGCAACCTAAGTGTGTACTCTCAGTTTACCTCTCCATGAAGGAAATTTTCAAAGTGTAAACAGAATCCACTCGTCTTTTTTCAGTGTTAGATGTTAAATGAAGAACCATATTTGAGAATAAAGCTAGGAGGTTTCAAGCCAGAAAAGATGACAGTGAGATGGGGAGATGGGGTAGACTCAAAGACAAGAAATTCCTAAGGTGACTCCACACTAAGAGGAACACTTGAAAGTTATGAACATTTCACTTATTGTTGTGGTGTCTGCATACACAGAGGAGTGGAACTGTTACTTTTGTCTTTGGAATCGTGAAATATTTATTTCATTTATGCTGTTATGAATTGACATTTCTGTAGAGGCTGGTGTTTGCTAGAATTAAAATACATCAGCCTATAGAGGACATTGTGCTTAATGGATCCAGTTGGAAAATACCATACAAGTAACATGCTAAGTGCATATATGCAGTTTTGAGTATACTGATACGACCTTCAGGCTTCAATTTCTTCTGTCCAACTTGTTTTTAAATCTAATGTATGTCAGTTAATGGTAGAAAACAGTCCCTTGCACTAAATTGTAATAGAAGAAGGTGCAGTTGCAGGAAGCTGTTCAGCAGACTTGTCCCAGAGGTGCAGCAGCTCTTCAGTTAATGCACTTGTGGGACTAATTTGCAGTGGAACATGGAAGTGAGAAACCTTCTCAGTGTTTGACTTAAATATAGCAGCAGTGCTGGTGGTGGCAGTGCCCCCTTTGGGAAGGTCCTGGTGCAGTACCAGGATCTGTGTGAACGCTGGCAGGGAGAGATCACAGCACAAACTGCAGCTCAGGTGTTGGGGACAAACGCTGGAATGTGATCAGGTTTTTTTTAAATTCAAAATATGTGTGTGTGTGTCTTAGCTGCAGAGCTTTTCCCTGTTTAAAATCCTGTGATGTAAATGGTTGTTTTCTGCTTGTGTGTATATAATAACAATAATAGCATATTTTTCTGGGGGTTATGTTTACTGTTATTTTCCTGGCATCTGTTGTGTAGGCATATTTAACCAAATAATCTGCTTCAAAAGTAATAATTGCTGTGATAAAACATTCCCAATACACAAAAATTAAAAGATTTTAATGCACTTTTAAAGTGTTTGTAGTAACTTAAATATTTCGATAGTTGTTAATTATAAATGGAATTTAGACATTAGTTTATATCACTGTAGAAAAATTAAACTCAAAAAATTATATTTTCTAATCCACAGTTTTAGATGCTTTACTCATGTGGCTGCAGTTACTGGTTTTGTGTAGCCTAGAGACAAGCAGGAATTTTTTTGTGACTTCGTAAGAAAAAGAGCATGGAAACAATTAAATTTATACAAACAGAAAAAATGATGCAACATTTATCTTCCTGTAACTTTCCAAATTAATTGTCACTGCAACATCTCTTTCTGATGGAAGAAAGCTCTGTTCTGTTTGTGCTGATTTGGATTCTGTGCAGGAGCTGTTGGGTTTTTTGCTTCCTGCAGTTCCTGTGTCTCCTTAGCTGCATTTCTCCTGTCTCAAGGCATTTCTTACCTGTAAGATGGTTTTGTTTCTAAGCAGACAGCATGATGAACATCTTTGAAATGTTCTGTCTTTTTATATGTATATGTATATTTTCTATCTTTTCTCATATATATATATATTTTAAATGTACTATCTTTTTTAATATTGTGTTCTACCAGACTAAGGCATTCAGTATTTTCCTGGGGGTTTTTGTGGTGTCCTGTTGCCACTTTGATTTCACGCTTTAAGTGTGTTTAAACTTTTTTGGTTGCTGTTTCATCATTCCAAAGTAGTGCAGTTCATTTTTGAAATTTTTAGTGGGCTGCCTTTAATTTCAGGTGTAATTCTCTTTGGTATTCAAGTTTCATCATGTTTCCAGCCACAGACATGAACTGTAACAATCTGTTGGTGAGAGCAGGGCTAATAAATTTATTAAGCCTTGTTATTTTTTCTAATAGCAAAGCAGTGACCATCTGCCCTGATAATCTCTGCATCTGGTTCAGCTCCTACACCTGTGGTTAAAGTTCAGTTTCCATGTGGATTTTGTACCCAGTGTGACAATTTATTACTCAACTTTGCTGTTTCCTTTAACCAAATAATTATGCAGACTCTTTTCTTAGGTTCAGTTCAGTTTTTCTTGCATTTGTTTTATTGGTTCCCCTTTCCCATCCCCTCCCACTTGTATTTATTTCAGTTTTCATTAACCCCTTGGTGTGTGTCCCCAGTCCATGTCCTTACAGACCTGAGTAATTCTTTCTTTCTAGCTCTTTGTGGGTTCTGGTTTCTGTTCTGAACTCTGATGGACACCTCAGGTCCCAGTCATGATGAGGTGCACTGAGATGACAAGAGAAAAGCAGGCAGGAGCAATATAATGACTTAGAGTTTAATATAATTAACTACATAGAAAAACTTAATGTTTTTTTTTTTAGTGTATAATTTTTAATGTGTTCTATTTAGATTCTGAGACAGTGGTCATTGCTTGCAGCTCAGGACAGCCTTTGCATTTACTACAAAAATATTCAGCAACTGTGTCTAACGTGCCTTGGTGACAAAAATCAGCATCCTTTCTTTTAATATTATTCCTTGTGTTCTATGCTTGTCCACTTGAAAGCTTGGCTTCTTCTTCTCTAATGATTTAAGAATAAAGAAAACATTCTGTAGAGTCCTGTTCATCTGCAAAGGCTATCCCTGACACTTGGAGCTCTGAAGTTCTGCAGGTGATGATGGTGAATTTTGTATGTAACCCTTCATTTGTGTGGAGTGACCTGTATTCTGCTGCAGTAATTACACTCATTGCCTTCAGTATAATCTTTATCCTTCAGTTAGGTGAGCAAAGCATAATCCTGTTAATGAACAGGGTGAGACAAGGAAAATGCTTTTGATTTGCATGTGGCGTTCCTGGCAGCCAGCAAATTGCTTCAGATAATGTGCTTTATTAAACAAGTATGGCCTTGCAGAAAAATTATTAGGCCAGTGCAATTGTAGAGCTATTTTTTTCTCCTGTGTCTAAATGTATTTCTTTATTGTTACAGATATTTCAAGACTTCCCTTGCCAGCAGGTAAGATCTCCTTTTTTCATTTATGTGACAGCAGGCAGCTTTTAAGGGCTTGCTTACAATACAGTCATGCTTTTATATAATCAGAATATTGGTTTTTACTGACACTGTCATGGTACTTAGTCATGTGGGGATCTGAGGTCAAAACAAAGCCTGTTGAGGTACAGCTTTTTTTCCATTTAATCGGTATATTTTGACAAGGGGAGGAGGTAACTGAGGTTTATTTATAGGCAGTGGTTAAATATGCCTGTGAGATAGTTAATGCTTAAAGAACTCAGCACAACGTGGGATCCAGCTGGCAGGGGAGCAGATTAGGAGCAGCCACAAATAGTATTAGAGGTGGTTCAGAGGGACAGTGTGCAAGGAAATGGGGAGGGGGGGTTATGGATGGAAGGAATTTCCCCAGGTTACAGCAGGGAAGTGACACTTGGCTGGAGTCACAGGTGACTTGTGTCCAAGCTGCTCTACTGGACTCTAATATCAGTGGTGTTTAAAAATTAAAAAAAAAAAAACCCTAAACATAAAAAAAGACAATAAAACCCACCAAAAACACTGACCTCACCAAAAAAAAAAAAGCAGCCCCACTGACCTGAGTTTTTAAAATAGCATTTTTTGTTTATTATTTGTTACGTTTGGTCTTTTACAAAGTTTTAAAATTCATGCGTTCATTTGTGCTGTGGGCTCGAGTTGTGATGCAAAGCTCAGAGTGAGGATGTCTCTTGTTCCATGGCAGATGGAATTTGTCCATCTATTCCTTGTTTGTAATGTGAATTCTGGAATCCTGACTGAAGTGCACTTTTATTCCTGGTTGATCAAGGGATTGGATATTTGATTTTAGGCCTGCTGCCTTTTATCCTTGCCTCTGCTTTGGTGATTTTGCTTATGTACCCATTCTTTCATTTCTCCTTGCTGATATTAATACCTGCTCTGAAGGTAGCTGCTCTTTCCTGTTGGAATCAAATGGCAATTTCATTTAAAAGCTTGATAGCTCATATGTTGTAGTCTTTTCCACAAGAACTTTAGAGCAGCTCTTTTGCAAAAAGAAAATCATGTTTTCTTGAGGCAGTGAAGAGAAATCTAAAGTGAAAGTTTTCTTTTAAGGAAAACATCTTTAAAGGGATTTTGAGTGCTGAGAGTGGTTGTCAGGCAGGCAAGTGTTTATGGAAAATATTGGAAAAATAAATACCTGGTGTTTAGGTCAGGCTGACAGGAAGATAAGTATTGTTGTAGGAGTTTTTTCTGCAGCTTCTAGGGCAAGGATGTGTGATGAAACAACTTCTGAGTTTATATTTGGGACTTGAAGAGTTTGGCTGGTGTGAATCTGAGTCACAACGAGATTATTCTTTTCAATTTGAGTCTGTGGGTGGGAGTGTCCTAATTGTACTCCTTAACTGTGTCTTGCAAGTACTGATAGAGGGCAGAAGATTTCCCAGGATTTCCAAAGGATGGGCTTTTCCCATGGCATGGCAAGAGGCCTTTAGAGAGGTTATAACTACATTTATATATATAATGTATAATATATATAATATATATATATAATTTTATATAATAGATATATACTTATATGTAATATAATATTATGTATAAATATTCTATAATNTTTTAAGGAAAACATCTTTAAAGGGATTTTGAGTGCTGAGAGTGGTTGTCAGGCAGGCAAGTGTTTATGGAAAATATTGGAAAAATAAATACCTGGTGTTTAGGTCAGGCTGACAGGAAGATAAGTATTGTTGTAGGAGTTTTTTCTGCAGCTTCTAGGGCAAGGATGTGTGATGAAACAACTTCTGAGTTTATATTTGGGACTTGAAGAGTTTGGCTGGTGTGAATCTGAGTCACAACGAGATTATTCTTTTCAATTTGAGTCTGTGGGTGGGAGTGTCCTAATTGTACTCCTTAACTGTGTCTTGCAAGTACTGATAGAGGGCAGAAGATTTCCCAGGATTTCCAAAGGATGGGCTTTTCCCATGGCATGGCAAGAGGCCTTTAGAGAGGTTATAACTACATTTATATATATAATGTATAATATATATAATATATATATATAATTTTATATAATAGATATATACTTATATGTAATATAATATTATGTATAAATATTCTATAATATAATATATAATATAGTATATAAAAACTGCACACCATGGCTTACCTGTAGCAGAGATCTGACAGTGCCCCCTGGTAAGGGAAGTAAGGAAACTTGTTTTAAAATCATGGCTTAAAATATTGTCAGAAGGGAAAGATGGAGTCCCACAGAGGTCTGAATTGTCCTGTGGTGTTACAGTATTTTTATTAATGAACATGAAAATGGACTTGATGTGCCTTTATCTGCCAGTAACACCAACACAAAAAGAGTTATGAGCACACTGGATGATGTGATTAAAATTCAAATGAAATTTGATAAATTGGAAAAGCAGCCTGGATAAAAGATACAATATAATTGAATAAAGATGAGGTTCTGCATTCAGATAGGAAATTTTAATCATCAGAACTCATTTTTGCAATAAATAATAGTATTTTCTTGTTTCAAGTTTTGAAGAACTTTTTTCTCCTGGGTGCTGCTTTCAGCAGTGGACAATAGATGTCACTAGAAATGTTCTCACTTTGCCACCTGGTTTTAGTGCTCTGAATTTTCATCATAATATGAGGAGGCAGGGGCTTTTGCAGTGTTTGAAGACTCTGCAGTAAGGAGGAGACTACATCAGGTGGTGTCTTTATTGTAGTGTCTTGTTTGAGGTTGCATTATACATAAATTTGGTATAGTCAGTGATATATCAAGGTCACCCAGAACACTTATTTCATAGCAAAACCTTGTAAAGAAGGATTGTTTCTGTGCTGGAGAATGCATTAGTTGATGAGGTCGTTAGTTAAATCATCACTCAGGAGAGTTATCCTGAATTAATCTCTATCACTGCTTTGAAGTTCATGGGTAACTTGGGTTTTTACTGCCTTGTAATTGAGGCCATGGAGATGAGCATAGAGGATTTTTGGAATGTGAACCAGGAGGGGCTTGGAGAACAATTTGCTAAAATATTTTAATTTTGAAGGTGGATAAAGAACACCGTTCTCCTGTCTGTAAGTGAAGTTCTTTTGCAACACAAGTGTGTTCACACATGCCTAGGGGTATGAAAGGCTGGTTTCCTCTGGTAAATGCAGTTAAACTTTCTCTGTTGACACTGCTGGGATTAAAAACAATCCCTCCTGGATTTTCTCCCACTCTGAATTTTAAACAGCTCTAGCATCTGTGTGATGTAGGTGACTTTTCCTAAGAGCTGGTGCTTTGTTCCTTATCCTGCAGTGCAAATATTCATTACCAGAATGAAGAAATAGTAAGGAAGCAAGAAACTGTATCAAAGAACTAGAGGAAAATAAGGACAAATATAAGAAATGAGCATATACTGGATTTTTGGTTAAAAATTCATTAAAACATTATGCCAAGATTGAGTCTCAGGTACAGTTATTTGTTCTTGATGACTCCTCCAGATTATATAAATAAAATCTTGCTGACTCCCAGCATGAAGTATCAAAAAATTAAAAGGAAATAACCATCCTTTGCCTAGTTCTAATTTCAGATATGCAGCATATTTTAAGTCTGATGGTTTTGTTTTCACTTTTTGCTGTATAATGTACAATTTAGGTAAGCACCATTTGCACTCTGTCATTGTTATCTTGAAATATTAAATGGTTTTGTAACTATTTTTACTTCCAAGTCCTCATTTAGGACAAAAAATAAAGTTACACAATTTCAGCTCAACCTGCAGTTGGTTCTGAATTAAAGGCATGTCCTCATTCAGTCTGTTGGTGTGTTTGGCCTTGTTGCTTACACTGAGTCTGCTCATGATCTGCTTAATAAAATCAGATTCATCTCCTGGCACTTTCCACAGCCTTGGAACAACCTCCTGCTACTCCTTCCTCTTACCCACTGGGCAGGAGATGGGCTGTTTAATGCTGTGCTGTGTAATAGATCTTCCTTACCCTAAATCTACACCTGCCTGTGTGATGAACTTAAATACAGCAACCAGAATTTCAAAAGCCCCACAGGGTTGGGTACTTCCTGTGATGTTAAAAGATGGAAAATGAAAGATTGGTTGAGGTATTGCCAGAGTTGCAGTAGGCAAGAATTGACAGAATTGAGGTTATGCAGAATTCTTAAAATAAATGTTCACATGTATTACAGAGGGTAATAAATTATGCAACGATTATTCATGCAGCTGAGAATAAACTCAGTAGCATGAGCAGAGAACTGTTGTTAATATCCCTGCTTAAAGGGGGGGGGGAGGTAACCAACTGTGTATGTAGCAGTAAAAAAATGTACAAAATAGTGGCTTTTTGATTTGTCACTTCAGTTTTAAGTAAGAATTAAATACAAGCTGCACTAAGACTGAACAGTTCCTCTCATTTCAGAATGCCTGGCACAGTGCTGAAGGAACTACACAAGGAAACCTGCACTTTTTCTCTAAAAGCTGGATTTTCAGTAATCCCTTCAAAAATCAAGCATTTTTTTCTTCTAGGAATCTTTGTGAATGTTACTAAGAATTCTGATTTTTATGCAATAGTAAATGTAATTTTCATATATTTTAATGGCTTGGGTTATAATGATTTTATTTATGTGATGAGGATGGAACTGAAGACATCTTAGATTATGAAATATTAGTGCTGTCAAGTTAGAATAGCTGCTTGCATGCCTTGTACAGCTCTGAAGATGTGAGAAGACTTTTCTTCTTTTGATGGAGATGTGCCCTATAGGTTTAATTCTTTTCACTACCTGTGAGGCACGAGCTATTGCTATAGATTTCCAAATTCCATATATGAAACTGCTATTACTACTGGATGAGGTTATTTCTTACAAAGCTTAAATGTCACTTGGAAGAAGTTTCTCTTGTTATCTGTGCATTAGATCTTCCTGTTTTAGAATTCCATTGAACAGTTTTAACAGGTTAATAATCTCTACCTCATAAAATGCATTTTCCCATTGTTGTCTACCTCTGATATTTGGAAAAAGAATGTATTTAGCCCTTTAAAGCTATCACTATTGAATATATCATTTTTTGTGTTGAATGCTGGGGGAGATGACCACTAAGATCTTGACATGAAATCTGTGTATTTGCCAGCTTTTCCAGTGAAACTTTCTTGGCTTATTTTGGCTGTGCTTTTGACACTGCCCTCTCTCCTGCATTCCCATCCATATTTTATAGCTAATTGCCCACACAGGGCAAGAGCAACATCATGGTTTGGTAAAAAAACATTTTTATTAGTGAGGCTGATCTAAGTAGGAGTACTGGGGTGATGAGATGTATTAAACACCCCAAGAAATTGTAAGATAGTGAAGTTCTAGTGTTTTTTCTTTAGAAATTTCAGCCTGATAGTCCAGACAATTTCCAGGCCATCTCATTGTCCATTTATTCAGTCCATAACTTCATCAGTTTGTCTATCAGGATGTTGTCATGGGAGACAGTGTTGAAAGTCTTGCTGAAGTTAAGAGAAATGACAACTCCTCATCTGCCAAGCTTGTATTTTAATCAAAGAAGTTCATTGGGTTGATCAGGCATGTTTCCCCTTCCATAAATCCATGGTGACTATTTTTGATCACCTTCTTGTGCTCATTTGTTTAGAAATTGCTTCCAGGGTTGTTTGTTCCATCACCTTGTCAGGAATGGAGGTAAGGGGGACCAGCCTCAGTCACCCAGACCCTCCCTTCTTCAAGTTCCATTTGCTTTCTTCCAGCTGTCAGGAGCCTCCCCCATTTCCAGGGCAGCCTGTGAAATGATTTATAGTTAAGCAACTTGCCCTGGCTGCCGAACATTGTTTTTCTGGGAGTGTGTGTAGGGATGGAGGAAAAAGAAGGAGAGAGGGTAGAAGAAAAGAAGTTTCAATATAGAGAATTGAGAGTAGTATTACAAAAAAAAATTCAGGATATAAACCAGGTGTATTGGGAATGATGTGGCACCCCTGGTATCTGCTCTAGTCTGATTTGATGCTCAAAGAAAGTGAAATTTGATATATTGGTCACTTGATGGGACTATGACATGATTGCATGAGGAGGGAGGGAGTGAGAGTTGATGACATGAAAGGTCCTTTGAGTCCTCTGCCCTGTGTCCCTATGAATGTTAACAAGCTGGATCAATAAAGTCTGATACTTCAAAATAAACAAAAAAATCAGCAGTTCAGCACATTCCTCTACCATTTCCTGTAGTTCTGACTCCCAAGGTTTTGGAGGCATCCACACTGCTGTGAGGATTGTTCTTGCTTATTCCTGGGCAGTCATCTCAAAATGGAAGAATTCCAATGATCAAGGGTGCATCATATGCAAATGTACCACTTGAATGTATAGTACCTAAGATATTTTTCTTTGTTTTAATTAATTTCTGGTTTAGGACAAATTGGAAACTTTTATCTGCTTCTTTAAAATTTGATATTACAAATGATGTCTTTAGGAATTACGTTATTTGGAGGAATAAGGATACTTTTCCTAGGGAAAATTGTTCTACTTCTTTCTGCAAATGACAGAAAAAGGTGTGGCTGCTCCACTCTGGATAACCTAAAATATCCTGAATTACAGTTATGCAGCTCAGCTTTGAATTAAGTCAGCTGCACATACTCTTCATTCTTTTAAGTAGAGTATGTGATTTTATTCCTAGTTTGGAAAGTTTGTTTTAGAAATAATTATATATATTTTCTCGCTGAGGATGATGGACAAGAAACTTAAGCCTCAGTGTCATGTGGGTACCTGGTGCCTCCTCAGTCAGGTTTACCAGGAAAAGGCTTGTTAGTCTTCCATCTGAGAGGTGGGTAATTTTTTAAGAATTATGTCTTGTGTAGTTATGGGTGTAGGGAATGGGGATCATTCAGTGCTTTATTTCAAACATACTAACAGTTGGCATTCTTCTTTAAAAAAAAAAAAAAGGCAAGTTTATGACAGAGCTTTTGGACAAAATATAAAAGAAGAAAACCTTGAAAATTCTTAAGGGTTTATTTTTTTGTGGGGGGGAAGGGACACCTAGGACAGAAATTGTTGAATCTGAACTACAGATTTTTGTTGGTACAAAATCAGAGGAATCGCAGCGGAACTTAGAGCTCTGTACTACATGCTGTCAAAAAATAAATAACTTGTAGTAATGTTTTGCTTGGAACAGGATGCTCATGTACTCTGAGAAGATGTTTACCTGTTTTGGTGTCAAAGGAATACAGAGCAAAAATGGTTCCTTGTGGGTTCTGTGCTAATTAGATATGGGTGGATATCCAGGACCTGGCAGTTCAGGCTCAGCTGAGGAATTCCCTAAGTGAGGGAAGTTCCTGCACTCTGTCCACATTCCACAGGGATGTTCTTGCTGGCAAACTGGCTGCTGGTGTTGTGCAGAAACAACTGGAGGGCTGTTGGTAAGGGTTATTCAAAGATATACTTGGAGATCTGAATTAAAATTTTTTCTGGACTCTTCCAAAGTTACAAAAACGGGACATTGTATGGTTGCAAGTTTTAGAAGGATTTTTAAAAGGGTTTTTGGTAAGTGGTTAGGAATTTCAGGATTGTTTTTTGCTTTTGTAGTAGCAGGTTTTTTGGTTTATGAAAGTTTTTGGATAGGCAAGTTAGGGGATTTGTATCTGCTAAGAGTGCTTGGAGAATTCATCTATCTTCTTTTACCGGGGAAAAAACAAATCCAAGAGCAGAGCCAGCCTCGCACAGGGAGGGCAGTGAGTTACATTCAGGGCATCAGGATATTGGGAATGAGATTCTGTTGCTCCTTTACAGCACAAAACCTTCAGTGGCACTCACTGAAAGTGTCTTGTTGTGGTGCAGAATTACTTAAGGAGAAGATGAAATTTGGCAAACTGAGGAGTCCAATAATCATGGTACCTAAATATGTGTTCTTTAGTCTGTTCTGCTGATGCCCATGATGCATTCACTCTGTTTTTATACAACTCTTGCACAGAAAGTGCATTTTCTGTGAATTTCTGTAAGCCCTTGCTGTAGTGTTGGAGTGTGTTACTCCCCAGGGTTTTCACAGCAACAGCTCTGGAGTAAAGGAAGGGTGGGGATAACAGTGGGACTGAAAGAAAGAATCTGAACATCAAGCTGGATCTTGTGTAGTTGGCTTATACAAAATGTTAGTGTGTGTTTTGTTCTGCAAGACCTGGGCTGGGAGTGGCTTGGGATCTTCTCCCAAAATACACATGAGCTTGTTTGAAGAGGAACATCTCTGACTACAGTGAACCAAGAGGAAAAACATTGCATGGTGAACTTTAATCAACTATTTTAAGTTACGCCTAAAATGACCATAAATAAAGGATTATATGATCTTTCCTTTAGTTTATTTTTACATCCTTGACAGCTCTTAATGTATAGTTTGAATGCTCTCCTTATGTCTGTAGCTTGGCTTTTTTTGCTCAATGGAAGACTAGGAAAAGGAAGTCATAACAAAAATTATTACCTATGGCTCCCCCCTTCCCTTTTTTATTTTCAGAAGGTCAAGAACATATTTAAGAAAGTGTCCCATCACCTTACAACAGCTGTGGTGTCTCTTGCAGGCCTTTTCCCTGGGGATCACTAATTTGAATATGAAAAACTGCAAAAATTATTTTGTCAGATATAAAGCTGGTGTTCCTCAGGTTTTCATATAGAAGGGTCATACTTAACAACAACAAAATCTGTTCTTGTAGCGAGTACATTTCTCCTCAGGACTTTACTCTGACGAAGGGTCAGGATAACAGAAGTGGGCTGTTAAATGCCTGTGCTTCCATTAGTGGGCTGGAATTACACTTGAGATGGATGTGAAACTTCCTAAGAAGTTCTTACATTGTTTAACTCTGGCACAAAGATGTTTTCCAGATTATATCTTCATGCACTAATCATTCCTTTAAGAAGATCTTTAAAGTTTCTAGTTACTGTCCATTCAGATGACTTACTGGAATGGTTTCACATGGTTTTTTGTGGTTTTCTTTTTTTTTCTTTTTCATGGCAATCTGGGAGAGTTAGCTGTGATAACTCCTTTTGTGAAAGGCTTAATACAGAACTGTATTTCCAGGATTAATAGACTTTATGTTGTGATTCACATTGTCTTCAGATGTCTTAGTGGAGCAAATTTTCATGGATTTGAAGAGCAGCTTAACTAATATTAATATCTCTGATCTCTACTATAAACCTCTTCTCTGGGGTGACAGTGACAGAACTCGAGGGAATGGCCTGAAGCTGAGCCAGGGGAGGTTGAGGTTGGATATTAGGAAAGATTGGGGACTGGAACTGTGAAATGGTCACAGCACCAAGCCTGACAGTTCCAGGAGTGTTGGGAAAACACTCTCAGGCACAGGGTGGGATTGTTTGGGTTGTCCTGTGCTGGGCCAGGAGTTGGACTCAGTGATCCTTGTGGGTCCCCTCCAGCTCAGGATACTTTATGATACTAATGAAAGGTTAGAATGCTGTTAAAGCTTTTAGTCCCAGTAAAAAATTATTGATTGATGAGCACTGAAATTCCTGCTGATGGTTCCCTGGTCATATACGTGTCCTGCAAGAGGTGGAGTGAAAGATATTATTGAAACTTGAGGCTTTATGATAGAGAAGGGTGAGGGAGCCAAATGATACAGTGAGATATTAGAGGCAGTGACTGCCACTGAGGTACTGGAAACATCAGTAACATAATTATTGAGATTTTTATGCCAAACTTCTACAAATAGAGTGTTAAGTAGAAATTTTAAGGGCAGTGGTCGGCATTGTCTAATGACCTGTGTCCTTCAAAACCTGAGGGGATGAAGGAATTCTGCCCTTCTACCCCAAGAGAGATCTGACTTAAGTCATTCCTTGAAGATATTTAACCTATTAAGATGACAGTTCCAGATCATCTTCTGCAATTAAAAAATTCTTACTATGCATTTATTTCAGAGTCCTTGAACTTCCCTACTCCCAGTTTAAGTTTATGACACTTGTTCTTCAGGTCTGTGTGGCAGGACAAGGTTTATATTCTTCCTCTGTTTATGCATTCACTGATATTTTTTTTTGTCCTGGTCTCATGTTCACTTAAAAGCTTTAGTACTGAGTCTTGGTTGAAATGCATCAAATGGGGTTGTGGAGAGCAGTACCAGAGGTTTTTTGGAAGCTGTGTTTTGCAGCCCAGAACTGTACAAGAGGTGAGCTCTTGGCCCTGTCAGATGCTGGTACATGCTGACAGTGTTGGCCCTGTGATGTTTGGTAAAGTAGGTCATTCAGGCTGCCATCAGAAAGGGGTTTTTTTGGGGATTTTTTGATGTTTTGTTTACCATCTGAAGACATAGGATATTTATTTAACTTCCCTTCCTTAGAACTGAAGAAGGGCTGTGCCCAAACATCTCTTTCCCAGCTGTATCAGTTGGTTTTGTACATCTTGGTCTTGCCTACTTTCATTTTTATAACAGCATTCTTGCACATGTGTTTCCAGCTTCACCAAAACACTTCCTTTTGTGCTGAAGTTGTCAAGTCAGTGGGTAAAGCTGACTACGCTTCAAGCTCAGCTGAGTTTGGAGCTTCAGAGCAGAGGCTGCATTGGTCTGCTCATCAATTTAGTGCTGTGAAAGGATGCAGAGAGGGGATATGAGCTGCCTTTGGCACAGTGAATGCTGTTCCATCCTGTTTCACAGCTGGCTACCTCAACTAACTTCAGCTGCATTTGGTGGTGAGCTCCTGGAAGCCTTTTTTAAAACTAAGCAACAAGTTCTTGTGTTTCTGAGCTCTTTGATACCACTCTGCAGGCATTTTCCTAGGTAAACAGAACTTGTTCAGCAGAACTGTGCAGTCTTGTGTAATTGGAGGAGCAAATGAGGCTATTTAAGGTGGTGGATTTTGCATTGAATAAAAGATTTTGTGTTAGCTGAGGATGACCTTTGATTCCCTGTAACAGCATAAAATGACTGCCTGAGGAGCTGCTCCTTGAAAGTTTATTGCTGTTCTCATGAAGCAGTGATGTAGCTGAAAAGTGAATGTCCCTTCTTGGTACAAAATAGGAAGAGGGGTGATTAAAGTGAATAGGAATTGAATTTTCTGTGGCTCAGAGGCTCAGCTACACCTGGCCTCTATTAGAGGTTCTCCTAAACAAAGCATCAAACTATTTTTTTGAATTTTTCAATCCAAATTTTGCTAATTACAGAGGGAAAGGGGGATTTGTACTTATTTAACAATATTTTCTTATATTTTTAATACTTTTTTCTTTGCTTAATAGCTCAGGCACGGAATTTGCTTGGTTAACAGAGCAGCCTTAATGTTTGTGTTATAAAACTTTAAAAAGATGTTCTGTAAAAATTAATAATTAATTTTTAATTTTCAGTTTTGTCAAGACTTGAAGAGTATCAGCACTGGCTTGTTGGTTTATTCTCTGACTCTGGAATTTTAAACTTAAATAGCTCTTTGTTTTAGCCTATAAGAGTTTGTTTATACATCAGGGATTTATGCTATGCTCATCCTTCATGAAGAAATACGATATGAACTGTTCCACCGGTGTGTTTTCATATATAAATGGAATAATATTGCATTATTGTGAGGTCATGGGTTACTGTTTTATTCAGTTTGTAATGGCATTTAATAGTTTGGGAGTCTGAGGAGTTGGTGATGTTACATCTGTGGTTTATGTAACACTGGGAGTCAGCTACAACTTTTTACTAAAAAGATGTTTGCAACTAGAAGTCTTTTGGTGAGCTGTTCTAACTTTGTATTTGGCATCTGGAGGAGAAGCAGGACAAGGTAGACATGTCCAGATGACACCATTTCTGGTAAATAATTGGGCCCCACATGACTGCACAGCTTTCTTATTTTCTTCTGTGCAATTGGTTCTTAGATGAGAGAGAAAACAGCCCAGATATGAAGAGACACTGAAGAGATTTGCTGACCCATAAGCAACTTCATTTTCCTATCTCCCTCTCAGAATATGTGGCTAATTATTTCTAGGTTATCCTTGAATTGATAAAGGTGGATTTTAAGAAATATTTGTAAGGTCAACTGATCCACTCATGGATCCCTTCCACTGAACAAAAGTAATCCTCACAGAATGCAATTCCTTTAACAGCATCAAAGAGCTGGGGTCCTTCCCCTTCAGATTCCTTTTACTGTGTTTACCTCATAAATGGAAGGTTTACACCATAAAAAAAACCAAGTTTTATAAGGTCAAGAAAGATTCTGGTGACCATTTGGATTGCTTTGTCTCATTCCTTCTCCAGTCACCCCACATCACAGAAGCCAAACTGATAAGCACTGTGAATCTGTCCCAGACCAAAATGATCAGATTTTATTTTGCAGTAAAAAAAGAAATACTGTGTGTAGGATTCACATTTTCTCTTTTTTTCACCTCTTCTCTCCAGGTCACCATTGAGCAGATTTTACCTTTAAGCAATGGAATAGTGAATGAACTTCTCAAAGATGTTTTGAGGATAGAAATGGTTTTGTTGGGTGGATTTTTTTGTAAATAGCCTAGAACAAGAAGAAACAGAGATTTTGAATCAGTGTCCTAAGGAAGGAGTAATTTTAAACTTTTTTCAGCTTTCATGGCATTGACTTTATCCTTCTCTTCAGTAAAGCCTTCAAAAAGTATGTGGAAGGAAGTGGGAGAAGATGAGTGGCTTAGTCCACCCACAAGGAAATCTGCTACAGCTTTCATGCCTGAAAACTAATACAACCCATATGGGTTTAAAAAAATGGCTAGTCTTTATTTATGGAATAATAAAAATAAAGTTAACTTAGTGGTCCTTTTAACATCTGTTGTCTTAACAGCATAGGCTGGGAGGCTGCATTGCTGTCTGCTCTGCTGCACAGCATCACAGGAGCCCTTGGGAAGGGGAGGAATGGGAAACCTCATTAACACTGCATTCCTCCTGCTCCCTCCCAACACCCTGTTTCTTTTTGCTCTCCACCTCACTACTACCAGTAGGTTAAAATTTGAAAATAAAACCAGCGAATTCTGTCAACTACTCAGATGATCATAAGGCTAAACAGGTGACCGTGGTCCAAAAGGTCACAAAGTGTTTTAAAACTCTGCACTTTTTGGGAATACCAAAGATTGTCCCACTAATAAGCTCACCAAATGGAGAAATGTAACAATAAATTCAGTATTGGACTGATTTTTTGCCAGAAGAATGTCTTAAGGAGAGATCCTCAGCAGTTTATATTCTAGAATGAGTTTATGTAAGTGCTCTCATCTTTTTTCTTCAGGAGAAAAATGGCCTAATGTATTCTGGAGCATGGAATTAGAGTTTGCTCATATTGCAAAGTCTAAAATGAATTCACAGAGGTGATGCTGCTTCTCAGATGTGCTGAGTCATTTCTGTTGAAAAACTGGGCTTGGATTTTGACACTCAAAATATCATTTTTCTTTCAGTTCTGCCTGTCAGAATGCTCATAGTTAAATAAGAAGGACAATCTCTGGTGGCAGGATGATGATGATGGAGCTTCTCAGTCTTGAGAGACCCTTGGAGGTCATGATGTTCTCTGTCCCCTTTGTCAAAGGGTGTTCAGGAGGACACTGAGCTAGAGAAGGTGTGGGTGGGAGGGGAAAGGGGTTGCTTGTGGGCAAGGATGATGGATTTAGAGACCAAGTAATCCAAGGTAGATTTCCAAAACAGCTTTAGCACACCTGAGTTTTTAGAGTAAGGCAGAGGTCAGGAGTTGTCATTTTGGAATTGTTGTAATGGTAATGCACCATTTCTCAGTAGTTCCTGTGAACAAAGATGATGCTTGTGTGACTTTTTGCTAAGGGGAAACTTAGGGTAGATAATATTTTCCACTCTTAAATAATGCATGCACCCAAAGAATAATTAGAATAATTAGAAAAAACCCACACAAAGAACTAACTTGAGTGAATGAAGATGAATGAAGGTTATGGTGCAGTTACAATGTCTGGACAGCATGTTTGGGGAGTTCTGGATACTAACATGGAAAGCAAATTAATTTGGATGCAGAAGATTGTCACTTGATCAATAAAAATGTTTTAATTTTTAGAACATTAATCAAGCACTCTCAGCTTTACAGGCTGCAATTGTCGTGGTAGAAAGCATTTGTGGCTTTACCAAAAAAATCCTGCACTTGTCCTGAGGGTAAACTTTGTTTGAAAACTTTCTTTATCATCAAGATGAATGCAATGAACTCATCTTCCATCTCCTACAGGAATATGCAGATCTCCTTCAAAACAATGCCTTTGTTCTTCAGCTTCTAGTAATTACTAGAGGGATAAACAGTAGCCCATGAAGTGGCTAAGACTATGAATTATTTGAGTCCAAAATAACAATAATAAACATCACCATCATCATCACAAAATGGTTTAGGTTGGAAGGGACCTTCAAGATCATCCACTTCCAGTCCCCCTGTTCTGGACACAGTTACCTCACACCAGACCAGGCTGCTCAGAGCTCCATCCAGCCTGGCCTTGAACACTTACAGGGATGGGGCATCCACAGCTTCTCTGGATGTGTCTCACCATCCTCATAATGAAGAATATCTTGCTAATACTTAATTTAAAGACATATTCTTTCAGTTCCAAGCCATTCCTCCTTGTCCTATTGCTATGTGCCCTTGTCAAAAGTTGCTCTCCAGGCACTGGAAGGGGCTCTGAGTCTCCCTGGAGCTTTCTCTTCTCCAGGCTGAGGAGTCCCCACTCTCCCATCCTGTCTCCAGAGCAGAGGTGTCTCCAGCCCTAATGCTGATGTCATTGCTGTGCTCTGGGCTGGAGCTCTTCATTTTTGTCATCACAATGGGCTGCTCATTTCTCTCTTGGAGATCTCTGTTGCTGATAAGTTCATCTGGTGGCTGAGGTGTTGCAGAAGAGGAATTGAAAAGCAAATTTCTGTTCTGCTGTCCAACACTGCTCTGGTACTGCTCTGTTTTCTTCACAGTGTCCAAATCCTGAGCTCAGTTTTGTTTCTCAGGGCAGTGGAATTTGGACAAGTATTCTCTGTTTGGTTCTGTCCTGGTCCCCTTCCCAACAGTGCTCCAACTTGCCAGCCAGTTTGATCAAGATTTGATGAATAGATATTAACTGATGAATTATGTTCACATCAGTTAATTGATATTAACCGATGTGAAAATAATGAGTTGAATAGCAGAGAGTTCCTAATGATGCTGTTTAGTGAGGGAGAAACTGTGGTCAGTTCTGTGCTGCTGAGATCTCTGGGACACCCCCAGGAGCTCTGGCTCTGGACAGAACTGGAGAAAGCCAAAGTTTGCTGGTTTGTCTGATGGGCGTTTTAGATCTTTATTTTTGTTTGGATAAGCTTGAGTGGAAAAATTAGACAACCTTTTTTGTCTCTCCCAATTGGGGGGGGGAAATAAAAAAATCTGTTTGACTCTTTGTTCCCCAAAGCTTTGTGATTTTTGAAGGCGACGTCAATAGGAGACAGGCTCAGCACTGCAAGAAAAATTAAAATAAAACCAAAATACCTTGATACAATTCAAAAAATGCTTCTGACTTTTTTCCTCCCCTTACTTTCCAAAAGCTGATGCTGATAATCTGTAGTCTTTAAAAGCAGGCTGAAATTGAGCAACCAAAATCGTAGTCACAGCAGAAAAGTCTTAACTTGAATTTCCTTGGGGCAAAATGCCATTTCTTAGCCGACCTTGGCCTGTCTGTTGTTATTGGGGTAGTCTGAGCTTTTTCTTTTTTTCTGGTTCGAATGTGTGCTTCAGGAAAATGGCCAGTGCTTCTACATGTTCTTAGTATAAAATCTTAAGCATTCTTTTTTTATAGTAAGTATTTTTTTAGGATTTTCTTTGAGAGCTGCTATCATCATTGCTTACACAGAGACTACTACGCAGATACTATCAGTGTGTGTCAGCAAATGCATCTTGCACAACAAGAACCAACGTTCCTGTTCCATAGCCCTAATTTCTGACAGATGCTTCTTACCTCAGTAAATGGTATAATCTGATTGGCATTACTTAAAACAGATTACTTTACATAAATGCTACTCAGATACCTACTTGAGAGCAGTATTTATAAAATGTTGTAAATACTCGATATTAAGTGTACTGGAGACATATTTAACTTTTCAAGTTTGTTTTTTACTTTATGCCTTGTGTGTTGTTCCATCCCTGCCTGCCTTCCTCCCTGCAACTTGGAATTTTGGGGTTTCTGAGTATTTCCAGAATATAAATTTTATGCTTCTGGCCTTATTTTTTGCACAGAAAGATACTATAATGTTATTTGACAGAAAAAAATGAGCATATATCTACTGTGTACTTCTTACAGTAACAAATAGATACTAAGTATTTCTTTAAAATCTTAGCATCAAGAAAGCACTTGGTTTATGTGAAAAAATACATATTCAGAGTGTAAAATGCTGGATAGCTTCTAAAATTGAATAAAAAATTCTCATGCTATGAAGTACTTAGTTTTCACCTTCATTTTGTAGTCTAATACAAAAACAAGAAGGTATGTCCTTGAGAAGAATGAATATAATACTGGTATTATATGAGCAGGCAGTATCTCTTGACACTTGGATTGATAATCTGTATTAGCCTCATCTGTTAAAAGTGTAAATAATACAGAGAGTCCACACATTCTCTTTATTAAAACTCTCCTTGGCAATGCACTTAGCAGTTATCTTTAAAGAGTTTTGTTTTCATGAGTAAAATTTAATTTAGACCTTCCCTTGTTTACCTCTTGATTTTTTAATCTGTTTTTATGGAATACATTTTATAGGAATAAACACTTTTTTAAAAGTATTTTACACCCTAGAACAGATCGAACCAATTTAAGGAAAACTGAAGTAGTATCTGCAGCTTTCCTTTTTCTAAGGAAAGAAATCTGACTTTCTCAAGGTCACCAGGGAAGCCCGTGGCAGAGCTGGATGTGGAAAAGCAGCTTTCCTGCCCTGCCAGCTGCAGTGAGAACCAGAGAGGCACCGAGCCTGTCTGTGCCCCTTCTGTACCCACACAGCTGCAGTAATTGGGGGTTTAAATGTTACTGTAGCATCTTTTGCTTGATTATGAGGTAAATATAATCGACCTTGTCACTAGAAGTGTTTGTCTATCTGTGTAGCACTGAGGGGCTTGGAAAACTTCGTGGTGGGGGGAGGAAGGCACCCAGGCATGTCTTCAGTTCCCTTTGGCTTTCTTCAGCCCCAGAAAGAGCTTTGTGCCTGAGCAGTGATGCAGAACATCTGATGGGCCTGCTTGTGGCCTAATCTCTCTCTTTTTTTTTTTTCTAGTGAATATTTTTTTCTCATTTAAATAGAAAAGCAGACAATACTTAAATGCAGTTGCTGCTTCTTTTCTTCCTCTTTTTTTTTTTTTTATCAAGAATTTTGACATACACCACTAACTCTGCAAGGCCAGTCAGTATATTGAGAAATGAGATGGCAGTAAAGAACGGTAATTAAACATATGCTGTAGACGAGTGCATGCTGCTACAAGTAGGCAGATAGGTTAAGTTGAAGGCTGCTGGCTTTAGATTAATTCCCTTTTGGTTCTAGTCTTGGATAAGCCTCACGCCTTACCGCTGAGGGCTGGGAGTGAGAAGAGATTACCGTGGAATATATAAAGAGCTTTAATGATAAGTGTGAGTCTTGTTCCTGTTGATTTTAATACGTATTTTAGCTGAATCAGTTATTTATAATTTTTGTGAAATACTTCGCCGTGAGTAAAACGGATATTTGCTTTATTTCCTCATACACATTCTGCCTGGCTGTGTGTTTATTATAAACATAGGCTTTTGCAGTGTTTATAACTAACCATTTTAAAAGAAAACTGTTTGTAAGCAGTTTTGATGGTAGGTGGTGCAAAGTTAAGAAGAAACAAAGGCCGTTCACCATCTCGGGGGAATGTTGGAGGTGACCTTTGCCTTCTGATGAGAAGTGAATAAAGAAGCCCCGGGTTTAGAGGGAGCTGGATGTGCCACTGAGAAAGGACTGGCGTGGGCTGCGATGTTCATTCTTTCGGGAAAACAGCACTGCCAGGCTTGTTCCATGCTTCATCTCGTGGAGTGAGGCCAGTGCTGATGGAGAGCGTCACCCCAATTCCTGCTGAGTTTGGGGAAGTTCTCCAGCGCTTGTAGGGAACTCCCCGTGCGCTTACAGGGGAGTTCTGCGCTTTTAGGATGCCCGGCGCTGGTGGCAGTAAGCGGACACAGCAGAGTGTAAAAGCGATGGCAGAACGCGGGTGCGGGGGGCAGGGGCGGTGCGGGGCAGCCGGGAACAGGAGCATCGGCGGCAGCGAGGGGAGGCCGCTCCGCAGCCGGGCCGGGCGGCGTTTCCAGCGCTGCGCCCTTGCACGGGGTGAAGCGGAGGCTGCCGGCCGCGGGCAGCAGACGGGGATTAGCATATTAATGGCAGCCGGGTAATCGCCTCCCGCCCCTGCCCGCCCTCCTCCGCAGGGCTCACTCCGCCTCGGCACCGCTCCCGGCGAGGAGGAGGACGAGGAGGAGGAGGAGGAGGAGGAGGATGATGATGCTCCGGGGCGGGGGGCGATGAGGCAGCGGCGCGGCTTCCCCGCTGCGGAGCGCGCTGGAGCCCCGGGGGCCCGCGCTCCCCCCGCAGCCAGGTGAGGCCGCACCGCCCCGGGAGGGCCGGGGCTCGCTCTGTCCCCGGGCTGCGGCTCGTCCAGGCGGCTCCAGGCTCCCCCCGCAGGAGCCCGAGCGCTCCGTCGGGACATTGTGTGCCGGAGCTGGCCGGCTTCGAGCGCGCTCCGTGTATGTGGCTGCTGGAGGTGGCCGGGCAGCAGCCCCCGAGGCGGGCAGGTGCGGGCTGCATGGAGAAAAGCGGCTGCAGCCCCTTCCCCATGTGCTGGGCTAAAGGTACGCCGAGCTTTTATTTCTGCATAACTCTCTGTGTGTATGTGTGTGTATGTATTTCCCTCTCCCTCTTGATTTAGCGTTTTACCACCTGTGGTTCTATGGGTTTTTTCCTATCAAAGGCAAGGTAGAAAATAAAATATTCTGGTCATGCGCTTGCAGTGCGGAGCTGCCCCTCTGCAGGAGCTGCTTCACCTGACAGCTGGGATGCTTCGGGATTTTTTTTTTCTCTCTCTGCCTTTAAGAATGATTTAAATGAAAAGAGCGCTTGAGCTGTTTGGTTTATACTTGCACTGATGTGAGAATCTGACGGCTTTGTTTGTGATCTTTGTATGTTTAAAGGCACTGCGAAGATGACTCTGCTTTCAGTCACCTTTTAAAAAAAGTAGTTTTTAAGTGTCTGATCCTGATCGTAGAGAGCGTTTACAGTGGAAGACTCACATATTTTTACTTGGTGTCTCTGAATTTGCCACCCCTATTATTCACCCCCAAACCGAGACAATAAGTAGCTACAGAGCATGAATTTATTACAATGAGAGGGGTTGGACTTGAAATTGAGGTTTAACAATAGTTAGATGGACATGGGAAAGTCATTCACGTGATAATCTTAATTTGCACCCCAAGACATTAATATTTACCGTACTATCATGTGGACATTATTTGTATATTGGAGTTGTGGGTGTCAGTGTACAGGGATTAAGGTCGAAATTCTGTTAGTAGCCAAAGAATCAAATCTTCCTTAGATGGAAAACAGCTGTAAAAGGTTGAGTGTTGCTTGTTGTAAGCATAACTTTCCTCGTGCTCGCTTTCATTTCAATGTACTTTCTTTTTTGGAAGAGAAACTGGCAGTGAAGTATTGCGTCACCGTAATCTTGGATCATGGACAGGCAGTTACTTCAGAAGTTCAGGGCAAACGTATCTGAACTGAGGATTTGATGGGCATAGTTGTAGACATAGCTGGTGATTAGTTGTCTTGAAAAAAATAGCATTACATTTATTTCCAGTTTTTATTGTCGAGTGATTAGGAGGACACACTAAAAAGCATTTAACACTGTCTTTGTCTTGCCTGTTTTCTGCACCTTGCAGAAATGTTCAGGCTAAACTTGTCCTTGCCACACGTTGAGATTATAGGAGCAGTTAAAAATGGGAGAACGTGGACCACCACACCCTGCTCTCATGAAGTGCAGAACCTGTCAGCTCACTGGGGAATAATAGTTAGTAAACAATGAGTAACGGTAGCTGGAAACAAAGCTAAAACACAGTGTGCTTTGCTTTTAGTAAAACTTGTTTACCGTGAAGGGGTAACAACAATGCCAGATCTCCGTGCCATAAATTGGACAACAAAAGCATTGGATGAAATTGGGATTCATCTCCTTGGACTATTGCGAGGGTCAGGATGAAGGTACCTCCCAGAAAGGAACTTTTAAAACTAGGGGAGAAAAACCTTCTGAAAGCAGAAGCAAGCTTTTGCCATCTGCTGTTCAGGCTGGTTGGTATTGAGGTATCAGTTTTCTCCCCCCTACTCCAGTCCCAGAGGATGCCCCCAGCAGGGCTGGGGATGGCAGCATTGGGCCACGATAAAAGGTATTGATTACCCCCCACCCATTCCAGCAACTAAAATGAATGAAAAATGATCCCACCTCTTCCTCTGGTCGCCTGTGTTCTCAGAACGTAACTTCAGGGAAGATTGCTTATCCATCCCCTCTGCCCCAAAGGACGGAGAGCAGCCCTGTAATCTCTTGTTTTCCGTGTTGGAGGGAGAAGGGGGACACCAGGAGTTGCATAAGAGGACAAAGGCACCGGGATCTTCACAGCTGCCAGTTGTGATGATCTCTAGAAAAAGCTACATCGCAGCCTCCCAAAAAAATAGGACAGATGAGAAATAGCTTGAGCTATATTTGTCATTGAATGGTGGCCATGCCTCAGTCGATGATTACTCTGTGTACTGTTCACCGGCTTAACCTTAGGGAAATGAGACGGATCTGGCCTACTTTGATAAGGGCTGTGAGATATCTGCAGTCCAAGAAAGGTAATATATTAATGAGAGAGCTATTTAGTTCTGATGTCTTTATTCCAGCTCTTTGGTTTTTCTCCTAAAGCTTCAATTTACCTGTAGCAAAAACTGATAAAACTTTTAAAGTGTTTTTAATGTCTTAAAGTGTTACCTTGATGTGTATATTTTATTATCCATAACTTCTTTCTAAGTGCTCTCTTCTCTTTTGAATGGGACCGATTAAGCTGTCATTGTACCAGGTGGGATCTCAGCAAATGTTTGTTCTTTGAAAATTCATATTTCAGTGAGTCTGTGTTCACACAGAGCTTCCACTTTTTTTTAGCATTCTTAAATCTGAAATTGTCAAATCTTCTTAGCGATAGCGTGGGATGACCTAATTGCAGCCAGTTCTGTGCCTCTGTCTGTAGGACTGCATCAGAGAATAAGATATTTGCTTGCTTTAGAAAGTATTTGTGTAAATCTCTGTTGTTGGTTTTTTGCCTCCACCTCACATCTAAATCTAATCTAAATAGTGATACTGAATTGAATAATTTGATCTGGACCTACACACTCCAGATTTGAGGGTATTCTGATGGATGAGTGAAGAGAAAGTGTGTATTTTGTTGGTGGTGTAATTCTTCTCAGTAAGTCTGTATTACTTTAGTGAGGATAGGAGTAAGATATTTTTGGCTGCTTCCTCTCTCCCATTAAGTAACTTGAAACTTAAAATGTCAGGTCGTGTGGAATAATCATCTTGAAATACAGTTACAACTTCGGGGGATGCTGAGGTGGGTGTCTTGATCCCTGAGCATCACTGCCTCTTTCCCAGCTAAGTGCTGAAACTTTGTGCTGGGATCATACGGGGATGTTTCCTTTCTGCTTATAACAGCACACTGGAAAGTAGTCATGGATCATTAAAGACTTTCCTTGAACATCTCTGAACTTTGTTAAGATCATTAATAGCATAATGTATTGCACTTTGACTTAGATACTTTTGCTGGTGAACTTTTTTGTTGTGTTTCCTGTGAATTCCTGCCATTTTAACCTTACACAATAACTGGGTGAAAGCAGTGTAAACGTGACAGCCAAGGGTAGTTGGGCAGCTCTGCTATAGGTCAGTGAATTATCCAGCCCAAGGAGGAGGAAGTTTCTTGAATATGTTCCATGTAATGAGCTCTGTTTAGTCATTTATGAACAATTAATTGATGTAGTTCAGTGTGGGCTGTGTGAGTTGTTAGTGCAGGGTGATCACAGTCCTTGAACTCAGCCCTTCAAACTAACATGGAAAGTCTATACTGGCTTAATATAATTAAGCCAAATTCCAGATTAAGTCAAAACTCTTGATTAGAATAAATATTAAAAATTTTTAACCTGTGTTGTGAAATGTATCTAATCTACTGGGAAAGAGTTTTGCCCTGTCTATTGCAAATGTTGCAATCTTTTCTAAAGAGAAAAGCAGTTCCAAGTTAAATGTTGTGGGTTTGTTTTCTGGTGAGCCCTGCTGGTTCAGGGGGTGTGTTCAGATGGGACCTGCTTGAGATATGGTGAATATAAGCAAGACAGTTGGATGCATAAGAGAAACGTTCAGAGCTGTTTCTTCTTCATCTCCATGTCATAAATCTCTGCTGTTTTGCAAACAGAGTGATAACTTTCAGTCCAGCAGGCCCGTAGGTTTTTTAGGTGATCACTAAAAGGGACACGGTGGTAGAAAACGGAGTAAGGGAAGTTGTTGGTACTGTGAAGGTTGTAAGCAGGTAAATAATCTCTAAAGCAAGATATCCTGCTTCTTTGACACAGACACTGTGTATGTACCATAGAAATATAATTGCTTTTGTGTGTTGGGAAAGGAAAAAAGCCACTCTGTTTGTTTGAGTGTTCTGCTGCATCTTCACAGTGAGCTTCAGTGGAAGTGACTGGAGGGAAGCACCTGCTCTTGCATTTTTTTGCTGATCTATAGGTGTAGTTTGGGAATGCCATTAAGTGCTTTTTCCTTGGTGTCTGAGGGTATTACAGTTAGGAAAATGTCTGGTCTGTTGTTCACTAACTACATGGCCTGCATCAGCCATTTCTTTCTAAATCGAAAACTTGCCTAAACTTTTGTTAAACTTAATATTAACTTTGTAGCTTCTTGAGCTGTGAGATTTGCAAACCGTGAAAAGCATCTCTTCAATTCCTGTGTGCCTGGGGTTTTTTGGAGGTTTCTGTAGAAAGAAGAAAAATAATGTTAATCTCATCAAACCACTAACTTTCAAAGGCAATTTTTAAAAGTTCATAGAATCACAGAATGGTTTGGCCTGGAAGAGACCTTAAAGATCATCTGTCTAGTTCCAACTTCCCTGCCATGGGCACAGAAACCTCCCACTAGACTGGATTGCTTAGAGTATCATATTCCTCATATGCCTGTATATATTTAAAGGTGGAAAATAATCTGGAAAAGCAAGGGGGGTTCTCCCCTTCGGTGTTACAGCACAGCGTGTGGTAGCTCAATATTCTTAAAAATACGGGAACTGTGCAGCTCCGGGAGTCTGCTGCATTCCCACCGGGGTGATTTGTTCGTATTCAAAGACGACTGGAATGGAAGATGGAGCTTGAGATACTTTTACGAGAAAGGAAAGTGATTGTTTTAAGGACTGGGGGAGCATTTGGTGTTCCCTGGGTAATGGAGATGTGTGATCTTATCAATTGTAGCACCTGGTAACGAGCCAGTGAACCAGCTTGGAATGAAATTCTGAGCTGCCTGGAAAAAAACCTAAAACTTACATAAGGAAAACAAAATGTTTCAATATTCTTTTAAAGAAGCATTAGAAAAAAAGGCCTAAGAGCAAAGTGTGGAAGTTGGCACTCAAGTGGATGTTTCATTGTTGGAAATGATGCATTAAGCAGAAAAGCTAACCAGGAGTTTGTAGCCTTAATAGCTTTGTTATTCAGTTTATATTTGAAGTTTTTTTATCCCAAGTCCCGTTGTGTATGTATATATTTATTTTCTATATGTAAAATACATCTACAGACATGTACATAATTTTCCTTGCCCAGTTAGCCTGGCAACAGTTGTAGTATTTCAAAATTAGCATTCTTAGATACCAAAGGTGATCTCTTACCTGTTTCTGTGTTTTTAGCAAATGCAATTCATTGGGCAGTGCCTCTTCCAGCAGAGCTTTTATTGGAAGAAATATGGTACTGAAATTAGCTTTTGTGACTGGTGTTATATTTGTAAGAAATATATGAGCTTGTCTCAATGCTTCACGTGCTGTAGTGTTGCTGCAATAGAATAGTTGCAAATTCACGTCTTGTAAAAATTTTGATGTGCCAGCAAAAAGTATGTACTTTTCATTAATTACCTGGAAAAAAACCCTCACTAGTATTCCTAAATTCATGACTTGATATGGAGTTCTCAATGTAATTATTAAAAACGTGATACATTATAGATTAATATACACTGTAACAGTACAGTAGGCAAGCCTGTACAAGCTGCTGCATTCTATAACCTGGCACAACAAACAAAAGCCAGACACAAGGAAATAGCTTTGTAAATGTTACATTAAAAGAAGCTCAAGTACAGGACATCAGAAATGTATTTGATTATAGGGGTTAGAAAAATCTTGTAGCATTCATGAAGATTTCATTGTCATGCAAAAGAAATGAGATCACTGCAGTGTCTCCTGTTAAATCCTTGTTGAGAACTGCCAATGCCAGTTTTTCCTGACAGGTTGTCAAGGACAGGGATTGCTGAGGTGTGGAGCTAACTGGGGATTGCCCAGCACTGGGTGATGCTGGATTTATTGGCATATGGAAAGAGGGTTGGATTTTCCTCTTCTGATATTTAATGTAGCTTAGCATAGATAATAAGAAAAGCATAAATAATAAGAAAAGTGTGTATTCAATCCTGCTGAGTCATTTCATTGAAAATAACCTGTAAACAAACTCCCTTTTTTCATTTGTTTATTTGAAACCAAGTTTTGTTACTTAGCCAGAAGGGAGATTGCTCAATCCTTTTCCCAAGCACCATCACTGCTTTCTGAAGTCCTGTTTCTCCTGCCACTGACTGCAGATCCATAACAGCAAGCACTAGGGGTTCATGCTGTCTTTTCATTTAAATTGGAATCTGCAAATGAAGCATTGTCCCTTGTTTTACTGAGGAAATATCTAAGGAGGAGCAGCTTTTTCCATGCCCTAAGCCTCCTCATCTTGAATAAGTAAAATCAGGAGTGTGACCTTCAGTTCTGCAGTGACTTGGGACAGCTGCTCACAGATCTTGGTATGTTCTGGACATGTCTCATGGGGATGAGTGTAAGGATTGAAGTGGGGCATTTGGAGACTGAAAGCTGAACTTTTAACTTCAGTTTGATGTGCTGTAGAACTAAAACTAAAAGCAGACTTTCCTCACTTGAACAATACCTCTTGATGAAGCTAAATTAATGACTTAATTGCCAGTATTTGGTCATGGATTCCCATACCGGTTGAGTTTTCTCCTTTAACATCCATATAAAGGTCATTGAAGCAAGGAACATTTTCATCATAAGTGATCGCAGGGTGAGTAATGGTCTGCGGTCCTGTGAAATCTCTATTTCTGGGAAGGAGACTGGGGAGGAACTGAGTGTGTTCCTGCAGCTTCTCAGCTGATTTTGGAAGATAATGGGCAGTAAGATTTAAACTCTTCTCACAAACTTTCTGCTAGTGTGTTTTCAACTCGGCAATGATCTGTTCTTGCTGGTATGGGGAGATAGTAGGAATCATGTTCCTGAAATCTCAGCGTGTTCAGCTCAAAGGAGGTTTTGTCTCCTCTGTGTCACGATGGTTGGTCAAGATAATCTGAAGAACTGCAACAAAGATACTTTGGAGTAGAGCAACCTTTTCAATTCGATCCTAACAAATTATTCCCATGCAACAAATTACATTGCCAGGGACTTGAACAGCAGCTTTTTGTGCATTCAGGTGTTTGGTTGCAGCAGTCTTGCCTCATCCTGGCAGAATTAAAACCAGATTTATGGTTGTATATAGCTGTACCTGTCAAGTGGGAGCGTGTGTGTGGTGCAGATATCCATCCCAGCCCCTTCCCGGAGGGAAAAGGCACTGCTCAGGTGGCAGGGAGCTGGGTCTCTGTTCCCAGTACAGGGCTAATTCCTGTGTCGTGTTTATCACACGAGCAGCAAAGAAATGAGGATTTGCACCCTGAGCTGTTCCAATCGGTGTCCTCTAGCACAGAAGTGGGATGGGCACGTAGTGGTGGTGCCTGTCAGGTCAATAAGTTAATTTTCTATCAACTGACTGGGTTTAGCAGCAGGTGGGCTTTTCTGGATGTGTTTCTGAACCTAAAATCAAGGGGATTTTGGTTTGGTTATAATTGTGAGGACTTAATGCATGGGGTTTTCTTAGGGTTGGGAGGATGGCATAGAATCCCAGAATGGTTTGGGCTGGAAGGAATCTCCGAGATAATTTCATTCCAACCCCCTCAGCCATGGGCAGGGACACCTTCCACTATCCCAGGTTGCTCAGAGCTCCATCCAGCCTGGCCTTGGACACTTCCAGGGATGGGGCAGCCACAGCTTCTCTGGGCACCCTGTGCCAGGGCCTCACCACCCTCACAGCAGAGAATTTCTTCCTTTTTCCTGTTTTGTCCTTGAAATAAAAGACTTGCCCCTTCAGTATTTTGTTTTTACTTTTATATTTTTTAAATAGATACACATAGTATTTCATAGAGTATATCGTATAAAATATAAAGTATATTATATACTGTAGAAACTGTTTTATAGACTTAGGATATATAAACTGAATATATGGATGTAAGGCATCATCAGTTCTTCAGTAGGAAAATATCCATTATTTTTCTTCTTTCCAGAGTAATTTTGGTGGTTATATAGGTTCTGGTTTTATGTGATACTGAACAAACTTTTTTGCTGGGTTGAGGTGCACTAATTCAGTTTTCCTGGAACAAGCTGTCTGACCTGCATTGACCAGTAGTGTTGGACTTCATGTTTGAAGTACCAAGATAGCACATCTAAATATAATTTAAATATTTTCTGTCAGTCTGAAGGTGCAATAAAAATGCATTTGGAATAATGCTCTTATCTGCCACATCTCACGTCTCTTCCCAACTCTGGCTGTGATACATTTGTGCAGTTTAGGTGCAGTGTCCCACACTGATGAAAACCAAGGTGCTGCAGTAGGAACAGGAGCACTGGCTGTCAAATAATTTCTGTGATAAACCCTCCTTCAAGTCCTCTTCTACTCAGAATTATTCAAGTCTTTATTGCTCATGCTGAAATCAGCCTTGAATCTCTGAAATTGCTCATCCCTAAAATTTGAAGGGAAAATAGTTGTGCTTTTTCTGTGTCTGGTCTGTTCTGAGAGGGAGCAGTGGCTGTTGGAGATGGGAGTAGGAACGAGCTGGAAATGAGAATTATCTGAAATCAGGAACAAGCACACCCTGGATACACAGCAAGGTCACGTTCACAATTCCTGTTTCATCCTGTAGGAAAAGCCAGGCAAGTTAAAACACCCTTAATGTTTATCCAGTATAGAAAAGCAATGGCAACCAATCACTTCTGTGTAATCCAGATTTATCTTGAGTTTGTTTTTTTAATGTTAAAAATCACAGTCAAGCCAATGTAAAATAAACCAAGGTGGGAGGTTTTGGGTATAAATATCTCAGGAACAAGAAAAAATCATCAAAATGGGGTAAAATCTCTCGTATTTGAAACTGGCTGTAAGATGGGCTCATACTTGGGTCTGTATTTATGAGTACACAGAGTTGAAAATTACTGGCTGAAGGATTTTTACATTCAGGTGTCTCTGTTTACTTGTGTGGCTGCAGTGTCTTGTGCATCTTCAGGAGAATGAGAAATGAAGGCAGCTTTGAAACTTGCAGTCACAAACCTTCTGTCTTCCCTGAGCATGGTATTGGGAAATTCAGGAAAGTGTAGTTTTTGGAGACATAAAAACAAGAGGGAGAACTCCAAACCTCAACTTGAAATGGTTTTTCGTGTCTGCCAACAATAATAATTTTATTTTATGGATCAGTCACTGATGCCTCAATCCAGTCAGTATTTTCCTGTTCAGTGGTAGGAACATAAACAAGAGGTTGCAATTTTTTGGAATAATGCTACATATTGGGAAGTGGGAGCCATTCTCTTTCCTTGATGTGGGAATTATCATGAATTTCAGTTTTGTTTCCATCTGTGGAATGGTGATGCTTCAGCCCTAGAATAATCACACAAAGCAGTAGTTAATCTATAACTTTTTGTACGTTATTACCATAAAATTCTTGAATATTTTTCCTTCTCTTATTACGGCTTTTCCTTGCTCTGGATATCCAGTCTGTGCTCACATGATTAACGTGGCTCCAGTTTCCTTGTAAATGGAAATAAAAATGTGCTGGTTGACTTCTTTTCTCAACTAGGAAAAGTATTTCTCAGATCAGGCTGTGCCCTTCTGTTCTCACAAGGACAACCTCCTGCACTGAAATAAAATTGCTCATAAAATGTGTCCTTTGTGACCGACAGGGCAGGTTTTTATAGGGCTGGGTCCTTTCAGGTGCTGAATGTTTCCTCCTTCCTCATCCATGTGCACTCAGGTATTCCAGCCCTCACACCCATCCATTCACACACTTGTGTATTCCAATCTGCTGGAAATCCATAAGGATGGGCATTGCTTTGCAGAATTAAAGCCCTACTGAAGAAGAAACGGGGATCTTGAACACTTTAGGTTGTTGATTGGTTAATTATGGCCTGTGTTTTCTTTGACATTGGTGGTACAGTGTAATTTGGCACTGAATTTTTCGATGGACTGTTATTTTTCACTTTAATTATTACTTCTTTGTGGGTTTTTTTTCCTCTTTCCTCTCAGGCCACAGAGGTGCTGTTTGTTTTATGACTGTGAACTGTTTTGTTTAGCATGTAAGAGAAGATTATATAAATGTTATAATAACTTGATTTATAAGTTCAGAGCTTTCTGTCAAAACAACATGTTCATAGACATAGTCCCAGCATAACTTGTTATCTCTCTTTAATCTTAATTTTGTTGCATTGAAACAAACAAGCAAGGAATTTAAGCCTCCTCCTGCATGATGTCCTATAAGAATTGACAAATAACACCCAAAATAATTTCTTTGTAAATACCTTATATTGGTATACACCTTTGCTAAGTGCTTTTTAAAACATCGAGATCAATCTGTACGTTTAATATATGCTGTACAACAATATATTGTCTTTTTTGAAATAGACTCTGAAAGAACAAATCCGGTTTTAAATTTATGTCTTACATCTGGAAAATGACAAAAAAGTATTTAGCATTTTTTTCTGGACATTTGTGCAGTTTATAAAAGAAACAACTCTGATTTTAGGTTGGTTTTTTGAATATCAGATTTTGCAGGTGACCAAACTTAACAATGAAGGCAGACACACCAGTGAAATAGTTTAAATTTTTTCAAGTCCTGTCCTTTTAAATGCTGTTGCAGTGAGTGAATTGCAATACACAAGGGAAGATGGATAAGAGATGTTTTTAATAAATTACTTGGTGTATCATAAAAGTGAAGTAATAGAACTGTAAAATAGTAAAACAGAAACTGAGCCAGGGTTGTGTTTAGTTTTGGTATTCGTTATCTAAGTCTCCGGAATCTTTATCTGTGAGTTTCTTTTGATTAATTAAAACAATGAAGAATCTTGAGTTGTCTAGTTTAAAAAAAATTCTAAAAACAGCGCATGGATTGGTGTTGAGAAAAGTCTTCCACAGTTCGAGTTGGCCGCAGAAATCTCAAATCTAATGAAAAATTCTTGAAAGAAATGGAGCTTTCTGACCTTGAGCGTGGTAGAGCATCGTTCAAATGAGTGGGGAAATGGGGATGGGCTGTGCTGCTGCTTCTGCAGTGGAGAAACTGCCGGGATCTGTTCCTGGAGGGTTTTTTTTCTTACAGCATCACCCTTTCTGTGCCTGTCTCACTTCTGCTCTAAGTGTCACAGTCTGTGCAGCTCAAGTTCTTGCTGTGAAAAATACATTTTCCACAAAGAAGGTGGAACAGGGATGTTTTCAGTCTCTATTAACTGACATCTTAAATGAGGAATTAGTGTTGCCCATTAATGCATCAGGATTTGCTCTTTCTTGAGACTTTTTAAGTGTGCAGCATTGCAGCAAGTGGAGTGTAGTGGCTTGGGGGTGTTTGTTTAGGGGCTTGATCTTGATTTCTTTTTTTTTTTTTAAGTATTTATTTTGCCTAAAGGGGTAGAGTAAACCATGAGGTCTCATCAAGTATGCTGCTCTGTACCCTGCTTTGTATTAGGGAAGTATTCTTCTGCTCACCTTTTAAAGTGGGAAAACTAATTTCCTTCTGGAGTGTGAAAATCATTTGCAGCTCATTTCTTCGGAGCAAATCGTGTATTAACTCTTAATGTCTCAGCTTTTCCTCTGAGTGGTGTTGTCTTTGACAGAAGAACATAACTGCGTTTTAAGTGAGCTTTTCTCCTCGAATTCCTGTCAGCCATGAAACTCACTTGCTCAGTGAAATATTCTGCAGCTGATTAAAATGTAATGAAATCGTGTTTCTGACAAATGCTGAGCATCTTTAAAGACCATACTTTGACATTTGCAAAATAATGGAAAATAATTAGAGGTTAGTTGTGCTTATGCTGCCGTTGACTGTGCCAGGCACAGCTCAAATTAACCTTTTCTTTACACTCCATTGTAGTTACTTGTTCCATCGTGTGTTCAGATGGTCTCTGCCCAAAAAGAAACACCACATTACCTGTTCAAAATTACCATCACCTCTTTAAATTCCAGTGCCTGGCTGAAGCCCTGTAGATGGGGCCATGATAGTCAATGATCAGCTGTTTTGTTGATTTTGGTGCAAATTACAAGTGTTGATCAGCTTCCTTCTGTCAGATGCAAACAAGCCTTACTTGTCTATCCTGTTCCTGGAGAATTCCATCAACTTCTGCCTGTGTTAAAGATTCTTGGTCTTTTTATTCACATCTGTCCATTGAGTTGGTCAAATTTGTCTGGGTACCAGCTAATAGTTGATAAATGGCTTTAAATAAAGAGGAAAAAAAGAAGGCTGAAGTTGAAAACGACATTCAAATTTTTAATGCTAATTTTTTGATATAATTTTAACCAAATTATTTTTGCCTTCTTTAATCATTGCAAGGGAATAGTTTCTCTTCCTCTTGTACCTGTTTTCTGCCCCCCCCCCTTTGTCTCTCCGCCTCCCTCTTGAGCAGGTATTGAAAATCAATAAATGTTATTTAATAGTTTAATGTTTGAGGCTCAGATACATCAGTTTTGGACTGTGAACCCCAAGCAAAACTAAACCTCCACCAAAAGCAGAAAAAAAGAAGCCTGGACTGATTTATTCTGTCTTAATTTGTAAAAGCAACTCAAAAATCATTTAAGCAGCAGCAGGAGGACTCAGAGGGAAGCAAGGGCTCCATGGATGGGAAGGGTGGATGAGGAAACCCTTGGCAGGGAGGAAAAGGGTAGCAAGTTCTGCAGCTTTGGGAGCAGCAAGGACAAGTTATTAAGGTGGTGAAGCAGCCTGTGGTGACAACTTACTTGCCTTTAAAAAATTAACTCAAACCTCTGTACAAATACACTCTTCAGAAATAATCATATATCAAAGTTGTAGCTTCTTACTGAGGCATGTCTGAGAAACCAGACAAATCCCTGTATTGGTATTTGGACATCAAACTATACATGAGAAATTAAGCTGTGTGCAAGAGAATATTTAATATTTTTAAAAAACCTGGAGAATACTGCATGAGTGATGGGACATCTTTAATTTTCTTAGGTTTTTTTTTTAATATGCTTATGTGAACCCTTTTAAGGATCAGAATATACAGTGTAGGCTTTTTGGATGTGTTCAGAGATGGGCTTTTTTTATAGGGTTGTTTATTTTTCTGATTTGTTCTATAATAAAACTGTTACTTGACTTCTTTTAGTTTTCTGACTCGATGTCAGGCTTTTCCAAGCCTGGAAATCATCATCTTGCACTGGCAGCTATTGACTTGATGAATGTAGTCTATGAGAAAGCTTCAGTATCCATTGCTTTGGAGACTTTTAGAGAACCTTTTAATATCAGTGTATCCATCCTCGTGGATTTTGTAAATACTGATCAAGCTCTCACCTGGAGTCCTGCCTTTCTCAGGTTCCCTTCACAAGGCTCCTGCTCTGCCCCTTCATTATTTTAGTTGGACTTTCGGACAGTGCACAAGGTGTTCTGGAAATTCCATTGACTTTTCTGTTGCACCATGGGGCTAAAATAAAAAAAACTTAATCCATGATTGTCTGCTGGCAAGGGGTTGTGTGATGCTGAAGATACTCAACACCCACCCCTTGCCTTTTGTAAGCACTGACAGAACCTCTTCCAAGTCAGAAAGATCCCAAAGACTCAATTTCAGGCTAAAATTAGTAATGTGATAAAACACTGTTTTATTTGGTTGGAATACTTAATAGTTTTATCTGTTTGTATAGTTTTTCCTAATGCTAGCTACTGTTCAGTTTATGTAGGGATTTGAGTGATTCTGACCTGTGAATTCCTTGCTGCATGTTGGCAGTGTGGAAGGTGTATTGCCTCAACAACATCCAAGTTTTGTGCAGAAATATTTTCATATGTATTAAAGCACACATAGTCCTTGCTGAAAGAGATTGTTCTTCTTTCTTCTCTCTAGCTACTATGAGGAATTTGTTTTAAAAGAAATTCAAGCATATTAAGAGCACAGATTGCAAATATATAAAAACTCTGCTTCCTGAAGCTCATGTGCAAAGGTGTTTTAATTGCCAGATCCCTTTGGATTGTGTTCTCAGGCCAAGTCAATTCAGCATTTAAAAACTGCATGTGTTTAGGAGCATTCCCCCCACCTCCAATTAATATTCCTGTATGTTCTAATAGAGACTTGAAGGAAGATGGATTGATAGCTCTGTGTTGGCTTACGGAGGTGTCTTGTTTGTGTAACACCAACTTAATTTATTACCACCTGCTGTTCCTGCAAATGGTGAGATTGTCGCACACAAATTGCATATTTCATCACTGTGATGGTGGGAATTGATTTATTGTTTCCAGGGAAATAATTGAATAGAAGAAAAATGCACTACAAAGTAAGTTGCATCTCTATGAGCTTCTTAATTCCTGTCCATGATCAAATGTATTCTGAAAAGGTGCAGTAAATTCTTGTGGGGGTAGTGAAACCTGCTGACTTGATGTCTTCAGGTTTGCTTGAATTTGTGATCCATGAAGATGTTAAATCAGTCACCCCCTGTCTCCTTTGATGAGGGGATGTGCTGCACTCGCTGGTGGTTTGGGACCCGAGTGCTGGTGGGTCTGAGCTCCTGTCTGTGCTAATTCACCATGGATGGGCTGTCACAGAACCCACCAAGAATCAGGTTTACTCCTGTTTTTGAAAGCAGTTGAATTGGATATTTCTGCGATTTCTGACCTCATTCCCTGGTGTTTGAAATGAGATAACTGCAGTAATGAATAAATATCTGGTTTTCAGGTGGGATGAGATGGAGTAGATGGAACAACCCAAACAGTTGCTTTAATGGAAGAGGTTGATGCTGGTTTTGGCACAGGCTGTGTTGTATTTATGGCTCGTGTGTTGCAAAGCATGATGAGGTTTTGACCCAGGATGTCTCCCGTCAGGAGAGGTTGGAGAGGAGATGAAAATAGTGCCACATATACCGTGATTGATTATTATTGAGGTGTTCCTGCATGATTCCTTCCACAGTTGGAAGTGGCAGAGCTGATGAATCTTAATTGTACTGAAACTTGCTGTAGGGATTGAACCCACCTCTTCCAGGTTCCAATTAATTTTTCTGCCACAGATCAATATTTTATCCTTTTAAGTATTAAATTTCACTTTCAGAGAACTTTCTTGAAGGAAGCCCTAAAATAAATGTATTTTAAATGGTTAATACAAGTTGGAATGGCTTTCTTCCCCTGTTTTAAAAACTTCAGGAAGTAGTGACTCAGTTGGAAGTAGAATGGTCTAATTGCAACTGTTACCTTACTGAGCTCAGAAGTTTTAACCTTTCTGATGGTTTGTGCCTCATGCAAAGCAAAATTTTTAACCGATGTCACATACATGTTGCAGATTGTTCTAGGAAAAAAAAAGAAAATAGTTTTTCTAACATCAGTTCTTTGGTAAGCTGTTGTCTGACTCCTTTCTCTGTTTACTGCACGTTGAGGAAACCCCCAAAACACACAGTGAACCCACTTTATATTGGAATCAAGTTATTTAAGTGAGAGCTTTCCCTTAAAATTGTGAATTCCTTATTTCTCAGTACAGTGTAAATGTCGAACTTAAGGACCTGTAGTATATTAAACATGCCTTAATTAATCTAAACTCAAGGAAGGTTCAGTAGCCCTGTGTTAGTAAATTGAAGGTAAAAGACTGAAAAATGCTTCGGGTGGAGGCCAAGGGTGTTTTCTTGGATGATGCCAGTTTTCAGAGCTTTTCAGTGTTGATGGTCCTATTCAGAGACTTAATTCTTCATTTCTGCCTATATACCAGTGGCTGTAGTTACTGGTTTTGGAAAACACCTGAGCCAGAATAGGCCTAAGGAAAACTTCTTGCAGGTCACTGAATTTTGTAATAGGCCATTGTCATGCAACAAACAGCAAGGTTGTTGTCATGCTGTCCCTCTGGAGCACTTAAATGCCTTTTATCTGATGGTTAACATTGTTAAGGAGGGTTAAAAATTAAAAGATAGTTGGAACATTTTGAATTACAGAGTGGGATGGTGTCATTGAGTAATGTAAAACTAGGAAAGCCAGGATAAAATTGTGGCCAAAGCCAAATGTGTGAAGCTTTGGTAGTGCCTAGCCAGGATACCTCACTGCTGTCCTCAGCTGCCTGTTGTTTCAGGCACTTCTAGTTTTTCCTTTCCAAAGCACATTTGCATCATCACCAATTCTCATTAATTTTAATATTCTAGAAAGACATTAAACTCTCCCTGCTTGTATTTGCTTCTAAAGCTGTCTAGAAGAAGAGCTTGGACTACGTGGGCCCTCCTTGGAGCAGTATTTCAGTCAGGAGTGTTAGAAAATATTATTTGAATTCATACAGCTTATTTCAGTCTCTTATTTCAGTGTTCGTAGGAAGGGCTGCTGCCAACAAGTAGTGCAGCTTCAAAACACATAGAAATTAATTTTAATCTTTATTTTAAAATTGCACAGTTGTTACTTGCTCATTTCTGTGGTGCCTTTTGAAAGAAAACTGCACCCCTCTAATTCTCTAGAGCTTGCTAGAAGCAAACAACAGAAAATGCAAGGGGAGATTAGTGTTTATTTGAATTTCAGTGGTGCCAAGGGACCACAGTGAAAGTTCAGAGTGCTGTTGAGAAATTAGGCAAGTATCTAACTGGATACTGTGCTCTAATTAAAGCTTGTACAGACATTGATTTTCTTGTATTCCCAACACAGCTGATGTTTCCTCACTATTTAATTTTTTAATATTAAAAATAGAAAATGGTGCCAACTCCAGAGGGAATTGCTGGTAGCGCAGATTATGTAATGTTAGAATAAAATTGGGTTAAACTGAGTGTTTAAAGGTACATTAGGACTTAATCCGGTGAGATTTTAGTGAGAAGGATGGGTGGTGTTTTGAATGTAGGGTGGGCAAGTACAAGACATCTTGGGACATTTGAAAAATTGTTTCATTGCTACTTGACAGGGCAGCAGTTATATTTTTATTTATTATTGATTTTTAGGGAGTTACACTTGCCTTACATTTACAGGCCCAGGATTGTCATATTGCTTTGCTTCATGAGGGTCTGGTGGTTCACGCTGCCTCTGAATTCCTCCTTCATGGTCCCTTGAACATTTAATCTACTAAAACATTGTTATAATTGAAATAAATGTTCCCATATTGGCAATTTGTATTGCTAAACTTGTTTTGACTTTGGTCTGTATTATCTTTGAACTGTATTGAGACATAGATTTAGTAAGTGTTCAGGCAATATTCCCTGAGGGGAGAAAATGGAATTGCTAGTACTGTTTTTCCATTTCATACTGATGTAGTGAAGTACTTGGTGAGATTATTTAGGCTAAAATAGGTAGTAAGAACTTGATTTTAAAATTGTTTTAATGAGTCTGGCTTTATACTTTGACCTGAGAACCTTGATAAATGCTTTTGGCTACAAATATTACACTTAAAAATGCATATATCTGGAGGAGTGGAGAGAAAGCAGTGACCAGGAGGGGATTAAAAAGAGGCAGCAAGAGAAATAAATAAATAAATGTTCTCTTGGATGTAGTCATAGCAAATATTACCAAAACCAGTGAACATAGCTGAAAGGCAGGGTAAAGTGGAACAAAGGATTGCTCCTTTTTTCTTCTGCTTTTGAACATCAGCATTAGCTGAAAGAAAAAGTACAAGAGAAATAAACTCAGCAGGGAACAAACAGGGACATTCCAACGTGACTTATGGAAACAGCTGAAATTACTGAATGTCTTTGAAGGCTAAAGTGATGATAAAAGGAAAAAATAGCCCTTCTTCCTTTCTTTCTACATTCGTCCCTAATTTGCAATCACAAAACCTAATGGTTTTCTCGAAGTTTCATCCTTAAATGTGTAACAAGATGTTGACACCACGGAAATCAAAGAACTTGTTGCACACCTGGCAAGTTTGCTGCTTTTTACCTGTGGCATAGATGTGTTTGTGTCAGGTGATGGAATACCAAAAGTCAGCAATGTGCTGACTCTTAACACAGGCCCCAAAAATACAAGCTTTGTCATGGGCATCGTAGTTAAAACTGTACTTAACACCTTTCCTGTCTGTGAGGTTGAGATAGTCAAGTTAATATTTGCAAGGTGAGTTACAGCAGGATTTCATACAAGCTGTGAAAATGGATTGAGCTTGAAGTGCATGAGATGTTTACTCTCTGATGTCAGATGTACTATGGATAATTTATGATTTTAGAGTGTGAAATAAATTCTGCATTTAGTTTTGATTGCCAAATGACAAAATTTCAGATGTTGCAAGGCACCTGTGGAGATTTGTCCAACACCTCTACTCGGAGCAGGGTCAGCTACAGGAGGTTTCTCAGGACTGTGTCCAGCTATAATTTGAATATCCACGGGTGGAGATTCCACAACCTCTGGGCAGCCTCTTGCAGTGTTCAGCCACCTGTGTAGTGCAAAAATTTTCTCTTAATTTTTAAAATGGGAGTTTCTGTTTGTCCCTTCATGGCCATTGCTTTGTCTCCTCACTGGGCATCACTGGGAACCCTCTGGCTCCATCTTTACTGGTATTTATACACATTGGGAAAACCCCTGTGAGCTTTTCTTCTCCAGGCCAAACCATCCCAGTTCTCTGAGCCCTTCCTTGTGTGACAGACACTCAAATTCCTGAATTGGCTTTGTGGTCCTTCTTTGGATTGTTCCATTATGTCCTTGTCTCTCTTGTACTGGGGAGCCCAGCACTGGGCACATCAATCCCACCAGTGCTGAATAAAGGAAAGAATCAGCCTGATGGTATCAAAGCCCAGGAGCCTGGTGGTTGCAAGGACACGTTGCTGGCTCATGGTTGGCTTGTTGTCCACCAGGTCCTCTGGAAAGCTGCTTTCCAGTCAGTCTGTCCAGTAAAGCAGTGTTGTTTTTATCAAAGGTGCAAGCAATCTAAAGGCTTGTATTTATTTTAATAATTATAGTATTTGAAAGTATTTTTAAGTCTTGCAGAAGGATTATCACACCAGGACCAGAGACAAAAGGAACTCTGAATTTTTATTGTGCTTTCATAGATTCTTAACTTTTCTAATAGATTTTATAGATTCTTGCAGATTTCTGTAGGTTTGAATTGAGATGGACCAAGTTATTTTGCAGAAAAGCCATCTGGAAGGGGCTTTAGCTCACTGATGTCAGTGCCTTCAAGCCTAAGATGGGGATCAGAATGTGGAGGTTAAGCAATAATAAGACTTTGTGGTATCTGCAAAGGACAACATGAAGTCACAGTGTGAATAATTACAGCTTGGTTCCTTGTAACATCAACTTATTAGTGCTGCGTTGTTGGCCATCAGCCAACACTAATAAGAGAAAGTGTTGTTTATTTTTTAAATTATTTTTTATTGTATTATCAAACTGCTGGTGTTGAAGACATTATTTGCATTGAAACCATTTCCCTTATGAGATGACTCTACTATCACTTTATTAACCAATTTGCAGTTAATTGATTTAAATATTTTTAATGACTTTTGACTGTCTCGTTAGTGGAAATGATTTAATTTCTGAGTACTCGAAGCTGGTAGTGAAACGTGACTTTGAACTTTGATTATGCTACTGGAAGTCGTAACACTGACTTCAGCAAATGTGGGAATGTGTCAGGAGGAGTCACATTGAGAGGGAATGACTTCTAGCAAGATGCAGCTTGCCTAAATCTCCCACCACAGTACAGAAAACCCATCTGAACAATAAATAATAATCTTATGTTGTAGTCTGGTAACAACTGAAGCATCTCAGCAGACTCGGTATCACCAGGCCAGGGCTGCTTTGCTTCGCTCCTCCCCCAAACCTGGAATAATCCTTGACATGACTGAGAAATCCGTGTGATTCTCCGAAGTGCAAGCACTGGGAGAACAATAGTCCTTCCTCTTGGAAGCTCAAAGGGATGCTGGCACAGAGCCTTGCATACAAAGATGTTTGACCATGCTTGCCTTTAAACCGTTAGCCTTTTATACCACAATTTCCAATAAAATACAGTAGAATCAAGTCATAGAATCATGGAACGGTTTGGGTTGGGAGAGACCTTGAAGATCATCTAGTTCCAACTTCCCTGCCATGGGCAAGGACTCCTTCCACTACACCAGGTTGTCCTGTCCAGAATTTCTGATTTATGTCTAATCCAAATCTGCCCACTTTTAGCTGACTGTAGCTTGTTTCTGGCCCATGGTAGCACACACTGCTTGTCTACTTAATACCAAGAGAACTAAAGCTGCTCATTTAAACTGAGATATGTAATTGCAGCATTACACACCAGTCTGGTTTGAATTTAGAACAGCCCAAATAAGCATCGTGGTGTTGTTATCTGAGCTTGCTTTGTATCATAAAACAACCAGGCAGCTCTTGTAAAATAGTTGTTTAACAGCAGCTGTGTTTTACAAAGTTTTGGCCTGGGGCAGAGTTTTACAGTCACATTACAAGCTCAAACCCAGGGGCTGGTTTTAATGGGAATGTTAATAGGTCCATAACCAGAGATATGGCATGTGTTTCTATACCTGGAGCTATCAGATTTATTGCTGTTTTGATGCTTCATAAAGTAAGCATTGGGCTTTTTAAAAGAAGTTGCAAGGAACTCAGCGATGATCAAATTCTGAAGGAAAACTACTATTCTGATTTTGTGGAGGGGGCTGTTTAACCTTAAAAACAGAGGTTTTAAAAACCTCTGTGAAATATAACCTTGGGAAAACTGACCCCATACCCAGTACTGTCAGTCTGATGTCTAATTCTACATTTTAATGAATATAGAAAAATAATAATAGTGTTTTGCCTGTCCATTGAAGTTGCACCTTGTAAGAGCACTTCAGTGTGTTCGTACTGGAGTCTTGCATTGCTTTTCTGTTTGCTGCTCACAAGGGATGTAGATTGTCGATATTTAAGCCTATGGCGAGACATCTAAATGCTTGGTTTGGTGTTTCCCCATAGCTTTTCTCCCTGTTTTTTAGCCACATAAAACCTGATGAATGTGTGTATTAAGTGGATGGAGTGTGGTGAATTAATACGAAAGCAGGCATGCTTTTGGTTGTCCTCTCTGAAAAGATTACTCATTTTGCTTAGTTTTTCCCTGCTGTTGGCTTATGTAAACTTTAAATAAAGCTCAGCAGTTTCACGAGTGACCTTGAGGTAGGGTGGGTTGTTCTGAAGGAGGCAGAACATCCTGCACAAAGTCAGCAGCCTTGTCTGAACCTGCAAACTGCAATTTCATTCCGAGCAGTTGGACTATTGAAGGGCTCTGTGTGCCTGAAAATGTGTCCTGGTGAAACTCCTCACCCTGCGGACCTTCGGGGTTTAGCAATGGCTATTTTAACCTTACAGGAAATGAGTCCTGCAGTTTGAAGCTTGCAGAGTCTTGTCGTCTTGGTGTTAGTGTGCCAGAGGGGAGATTTTTGTGCCTGTTTCTGCTTTAAAGTCAACGTTTGTGTGAAAACAGCTCGCAGGCTCCTTTGGTGAGAAGTCAAAGAGTTGCTGAGGGGCTCCCGACATTTTCAGATCTGTATCTGTTCGTGAGAGGTGAAGAGGAGGAGAGGCTTTAATGTGGGTGTAAAGTTGGCTTAATACATTTGTATTGATGGCCAGAAAAGAGGAGCAATAAAGATGAAGTGGTTTCTTGAGTTTTCACATAGATACGAAACTCTGGCAGGTGGGGGAGTCCCTCAAGGGTCAGACATTGGGGGAGCGTTTGGGAAAAGTATCTCCTTGTCTTCTTTTACCCTCTTCCCTGAGGGCAGGACATTACAGGCCTTTGTCTGTCCAGTGTTAAGTTCTTACAGTTCTGCTGGATGCATGCAATTCAACCATTTATTCAAGAGGTAAAGACATCCTGCCCAAATGGGCTCTTGTTTCTTTTTTATCTGGTGGGTCTGAATTAGATAGATGCTTAAGACTTCAGTTGTGTTTTAGCCTCGCAAATATTGTTATCTACACTCTGAAGATTTCAAGCCTTGATATTGCTGGTGCTAATTCCTGTTAGCTGAGCTCATGGTGTGTTTTGCCGTGGCTGGTGCGAAGACCAGCTGCTGCTGGGGGGGAGATGCTCTCTCTCACCCTGACCGCCGGCTGCTTCTGCTTCTCTTCCTGTTCGGCAGCTTCAGGCAGCCGTGGCATGAAACTGAGCCAGCCCTGCAAACCAAATCACCTGGTTTTATGTTTGGGGTTTTTTTTCCCCCGGTGGTTTCCTGAGGCGGGTTTTGGGGAGTCAGCAGAGCACCGTGGCGGGTGGCAGGGCGGTGGCTGGAGCTCTGAGGGGCAGCCAGGCGTTCCGGGAGCTCCGCTGGAAGCAGGGATCTCTCTTGCGCCTCTCAGTGAAGTAAACCAGGGCTCAGGCGTTCAGTTTACTACCAGGAAGGCGTTCAGAGCACTATGCCAAAAAGATCAAGTTTAGTTTATTTTTAACTTCACATTTTCAAAACTGCCTCCCTGCTGGCTGCTCGCTGTGAGGAGGAGGAGGAGGAGGTATGGAAAGCTCTGTGCACTTGTCCAAGCCCTGGAGCAAAGCCCTGCAGTCCTTTGCTCTCTCCAGCCAGCAGACTGGAATGATGCTCTAGACTGGCAGGCAGGGAGGGAGGTACTCTTTGCTCTTTTTCTCTTGGACTGCATTGATTTCGCAGACACCATCTGCTCGTGGCTGACTAATTAGGAGCAGTAGCCAAGAGGCAATTTTCTTCTCTCTCCTTTGACATGCAGACTCATACCACGGTCTGTGCCTTTTGCCATGGCACTTTGAAATCAGGCTGGTCTGGTGGAAGATAAAACTTCACCACTTGTTCAGGAATTGCTGAGAGGAGGGATAGCGGTGTTCTTAATGGCTCCTCACTGCATAATGAACTTAGATCTGGATGGTTTTGTGGCCCACTGGTTCCCAAAACAGCATAAAATGAGTGAAATTTTCAGTGTTTTAGCCTTGGAACAGGAGAGCCTGGTGTTGGTGTGTGCCTTCATAGTGGAGAACCCCCAGTTCAGTGCCAGGGTTTCCTTATGCCTCTTTAAATTTTTAAGACCAGACCTGGCAGATTTTAGGGATGGAAACTCCTGTCCAAACTGAAAGCTGGTATTTGGTCTTGAAGGCTTTGTCAGGAACCTGGGTTAGGTCATTGAGAAACAAGAGGTTTTGCAAAAGATACCACTTCTGGAAATGATGGTGTTGTTCAAGTTCAGATCACTTGCTCCAAGGGGCTTGCAGTTGCTCTGGTAGTCAGCTGGGTAGATTTTTATTTTTGTAGATATGCAACTATTTCAGTTGCCTTCCAAAAAGGAAGTGAGCCCTCATAGTTTTCTGGTAAGTGCCTTATACGAAGCAGTGTAAGATTCCCGTACAACTACAATTAATTTCTTTCTTGTTTCCCTTTCTCTAGAATATGACAGATACCTAGCATCTAGCAAAACCATGGCAGCAGCTTACCTTGACCCAAACTTGAATCACACCCCAAGTTCAGGTGCAAAGACTCACCTCAGTACTGGGATGGAGCGTTCCCCAGGGGCCATGGAACGAGTCCTCAAGGTTTTCCACTACTTTGAAAACAGCAGTGAACCGACCACGTGGGCCAGCATTATCCGGCATGGAGATGCTACAGATGTCAGAGTAAGTCTGTTTTTAGCATTTTTGTGCCATTTTTAGGTTAAGTGTTAACTTAAAGAATGAGAGGTAAAAATCTGGAAGCAAACAAACTAGAAGTTTTGTGGTTTATTTTAAAAGAATATTGACCTGTTGTATATTTTGAGTAAATTCAGAAGCTTTAAGTGATACCAAGCTGTGTGACACCTCAAGGCAGGAATGAGAGCTGGGATGAACATGACATTAAATGACATTTTGCATGTTTTAAAAAAATAGTAAGAAGTCAATGTGTTTAATTGTGAGATGTGTGTGTTTACATGTTTAAAATGTTTAAATGTAAATGTGTACATCACTTAGGGAAAAATACTGTTAGGAAACTTACTCCCCCATAGTGTGGGAAAATGGAGCTCTGAAGAGTCCCATTTTCCCCGGGAAAGTCCATTTGTCCATCCTCTCCCCCTGGTAGTCTCCTGCTGCTTGTATTTTTACAATACTGTCCTTTAGTTTGTCTTTGGAAAAAACCCAAAGGTTGTGACTTTTTAAAGAATAAGTACTGTAATCTTAGAGTTCTGTAGAAGTGTTATAAATGTATGAAAACACATTATTCTGAATTTATATCCTCTCTAATGCTGAGATCTTACCTTTTCTGCATTTATTCTTTCAATTTTTGAGGTATTGTGGTATCTAAACTGTAACGAAGCCCAATTTATGTGTCAAATGCTTTTGTGGTTTGCTTTTTTTTAATTATCCTCCAAGAGCAGAATCTTACAGGGTGGTAGGTGGTGTTGTTTTCTGCTGTGAGGTTCCTGCTGTAGAAGCAGGTTCCCATTGCTCCTTCCTTCCAACAGTACTTCAAATTCCACTACAAAGATGTGATTCTGCTGGAGGGAGAGAGTTGTCACAGAGTTAAGGAGACTTGTTTTCTCTTTTTGCCTCCTGTTAAGTTTCCTTTGTGCAAGGGAAAATGGAATTTAAAAAAAAAAACAAACTAAAGAGTTTTGAGTGTTTATCTCCCTTTCCGCAAGGGAAAATGGAATTTTGGCCTGTTTGTTTCCTATCGTGGCTGCTCCTGGGAAGGCCTGAGAGCATTCCTCAGTGGAGTAGGTCTTGTGATCTTGGTCACAGACCTGTGAAATCCAGGGATTTTCATTGGTGATGATCAGAAAATCTGTCTCTTGTCAATTCAGTAAGCTCATATCTGTGTTCAGGGATAATTTGGTGAGTGGACAGATCAGAGGTACAACAACAGGAAACATTATCATCAATTGCATACATGTATTTTACATGGAATAAGGTTTTTTGGGTGCCACTTGAAACGTTTTTGCTCCCTGGCTTAAGTACAATGGTTTGCTATCTCTAATCTGATTGATTAGTTTAATAAAGTGCATTACTTGGTACAAGAGGAGAGAAACTATGTCTCAGTACGTTTTTAACCTTACAAACCTCTCCTGTGAATAAATGTCCAGGGCTCTTAATGTGGTTCTTGAAAATAGAGGCTGTCTTTCCAGAGAAGTATGTAAAACCCTGGAAAACAAAAGCAGAGATTAAATCTGGTTTTTTTCCAGTTCAGAAATACCTGTGGTTGTGGACTTTAAGGATAAAAAACTTACAGTTGCTGTAAGAAATTCAGTGCTGGGTTCAGTTCACAGTTATATATCATTGTTTAAAGCAAGAATATGCCATTTTTTAATAAAAACGGGCTCAAAAGGACAGGCGAGCAACAGTTACTTGAGGCTTGCCTTAATTTTTAATTTTTACATGTACTTTTAATTGGATGGATGTTTCCAAAAGGAATGGGATTTTTGTATTAATTCTGTCCTGATAAAGAACTGTGATGGGTAGCTGTTAAACGTCTTCCTTTTAACAAATGTCCTTCTTTTGTTATTCTGCTAAACTGGGACAGTGACTGTTGAATGTGAATGTGCAGGTAGTAAAGGTCTAACACTGATGTATTACCATGACATTTATTTTAGAAACAGTAAACCCTTGTTGGAGTACAAGCCTACATTCCATTGGAATGAGTGCTGTTCGACCAAGCTGAATAATTTAAGATGAAAATAGCCTGTAAGGTTTTTATGCCTCCTTTTGTGGAGGAGACCGTCTGCCATAGAGCTTCCAGTTGTCCTGAATTACAACCTGAGGGAGGAGACTGGAGCTGGGTTTGTTTCCAAGGAGCTCTGAAGGAATATTCAAAGGTGAATGTCTTTGAGACAGCTCTGCAATTAAAAGGAAAAGAAAAAAGGTCTTTCAAGACTCCTCCCTGGTCAGCACAGCTGCTGGGGTGGTAGTGGGGGAACATCTCCAGTACTTGGGGTACATTCCCAGTGTTCCAAGTCAGACTTGGAAATGTCCAGATGAGCCAATTAAAGGTGTTTGTGCTGCTAAAGCCAGAGGACTTTATGGAATGTACCCAAGGAAAGTAAAGTTGGAATATTCTTTCTTGATTTGTGATTCCTGACATCTTCTGTTCTTAATGAAGTCCAGTTTGCCTTCTTGAACGAAAAGAATGTGTTTGACAGTCAAATCAGTGAGGAAAGGGCCTTTTCCTCTCAAAAAAAAAGGGGGGGGGCGAGAAAAGAAAGATGTGGTATCCTAAGAAGAGACTAGAAACAGTGATTTAGCTGTATGCCTTCTACACAATTCCTTGGTCATGCAGGGAAACACTTTTCATTAAAACTCAGGTGGTTAAGCTCATATGGACAGAACTCAGCTTTCTGTAGGAGTCCCTTAAAAGGCTTGACTGTGATTTCCTTGCTGTTTGTCTTAAAATATCTTTCACCAAGACAACAGTGTGGCTACACATCGGCTTTGCTTTGAGGAGTACTGTGGGCTGTGGACCTCTGCTTATTCTGGATGCATTTAGTCCCTCAAAGACAGCTGTTTCCTCAGAGAGCTGAAGGCTGTGTTCTGCAGTGGATGCAAGAGCAGCTTCTCAATTCTGGGAAATGCTTTCTTGGATTTCAAAGAACTGGCATGCTCTCTTTACCCTCTTTTTCTTTGGTGTTAGACTAAAGGCATGCTTCGTTTCCAAAAGAAAGAAAAGGCTTTTATGAATGTGCAAACAGTGGTCTCCTCCTGTGAATGTGTATGTAGACACAACCATGGATTTGCCAGGGGAAGAAAGGTTGTTTATCTTCGCTGTTTCTGTTGGTCTGGCTTGTTTGGATGTGGGGTCTGGGTGCTTATGCACAAAGAGGGATTTCCAGGCTTCGGGCTTGGAGAGAATGCAGGGCATGCTCTGCCCTGCTCCCAGCCTCAGGTGTGGCATGTGAGGAGGTGGCTGTTGCTGAGATGGAATTTTTTGGTCTCAAGTGCACCCTGAAAGTAAATACTGCCACCGGGTCTTGATCAGCACTTGGGAGAAAATCGCCTCTGTTTTCAGATGTGGTTGAAACAGAATTGTAACCATATTTTTAAAAATAAAAAAGAGTGCAATGCATTTAGCAGATTGAGGGGGTAGGGAAGATTTGGGATTTTTAGAAAACAGACATTGGCAAACCTTGTGTGAGCCCTTACAGGTGGCTTTCGGTGAAATGCAGATCTTCTGTGCACTCTCCTTTTCTACCCCAGAGGTGCCCAGCTTGCAGCCATTACAACTTTCTTTAAACTTCTAGCCTTTAAAGCTTGTCCTTGATTCTCAACTAGTAGTTGTGGGAAGTAAAGACGTTCTTTATGTGGAAATAACAACCACAAATCTCAAACCAGGTTATGGCCAGACATGCATTGTACCTTGATTCTCAGAAAGTGTTGTTTTCTTCCAGTTTTGTTACACTGTCTAAAACGTAAGCTGGATAGAGATAGCATTAAAACCTTTAACCTGACACATTTGTCCTTATTTTTGTAGTTGGAGAGAAGCATGGTTAGAGCTCTTGAACAAATAAAGATAGAGTGTTCAGGGTTCTCTTAACCTGTTCATAATTCAAATGTCTTTTTCTTCCTTTTCTGTGCAGTACCACCTTGAAATGTCAGCTTCCTTAATGTTAACAGAATAAGAACTCAAAAAGCTGAATTAAAAAAGACCATCCTTAGCTAAGGGGAAGGATATATCTAACTTTTAAAAAATTGAATACAAGGAGCATGGCTATGTCCCATCCATCTGGAAAAAGACCAGAGCAAATTCATCAGCTTCCCTACCCACCTACAAAATCTTACTTCTCACAGATAGAAGGCATTAGGTGCAGGTTGGAAGTTCATGTATTCCAGTCTGTTCCCTAAGTTGAACTTTTTAGGGAAGGGCTAAAGCACATTCAGCTGGGTCTTCACTAAAGCAGTTTATTCAGCTGTGTTACTGTGTTCATATGTGTTCCTTTTTTTTTCCTGTTTGCCTCTCCCATTCAATCCGTGCTGTACTTTCACCTGTTGGTGCAAGAGAGCAGAGTATTTGATTGGAGATGCAGTTTGTGGTGGAGGAATGGAAAGATCCTGTAGTGGAAAGGTCTGCAATTCAAATGCTATCCTAGTTCAGGCACGTGTTTCATCTGGCAGCTGTGCCAGCTTCCTTTTGCTGTTGGTTTTCTCATGCTGCCACCGTAGCTGTGCTGGCATAGGTGGTGTGACTGTTTTGGCAATCTCAGTCCAAGTTAAAATGAATGATTGTTTTGCTGTTGTTTTAAATCCAGATCAGTTCTGTAATCTTGTTAGCTGCATTGTCTTGCAGACTGACACAGCTGAGGAGGCTGGGGGCAGAAAGGAAATGCCTCTTTATGCTGGCACCGTGCTGTTGCTGCTGCACCACGAGTGAACAGAGCATTAAAGCCTTATTGATGAACATCCCTTCTCATCCACAGCAGCATTCCCGGTTTCCAGCATCTCCCAAGAAGGGTATTGCCTGTGCTGAGAAAGGGCAAGAGGCTTGTCAGTCCAGCCTCAGTTTCAGGAGTGATTCCACCTGCTCACCTTCATCTCTGTCCTCCAAGTCTCTCCCCCTTTTTCAAACCCGTGTTATTTAGAGCCAATATCTGGACAAAAGGTGCCAGACATCTCCTGTGGCTGCTCTGGAGCAGAGCTGGGCTGCACAACACTGATTCTGACTGACTGACAGGTAGCCAGTAGAACTCACTGCTACCCAACTGTGCAGTGGCCAGATGTGCTTTTATTGCTTCTCACTTCCTCCCAAGCCAGAAGCTTGAAGAGTTCTAGGAGAATGGGCATGGGTGCAATCTGTAAAGATGCAAATATATTAATTGGATAATTTTTTATCTACTGGGTTTCTCTTTCAAAGTAGATTCTTACTAGATTTAGTAACAGGGGTAGCAGGTTGGTCACACAAAGTTCTGTGGAAAGAGGCTGTGAGCACTGGCAGGACTCAGAGTTGGGTTAGTGTTTTTGGTGAAGTCAGCTCTTTACAGCACTGGCTTTGTATTCAAATCTTATTTCTACATGTCTAGAGTGATATATGTGCTTTGAGGCAGTGGAACTATTTGATGTGTAGAAACAGACTGGAGTGCAGCGATTCAAACATCAAATAGATGTGTGTAAAAATGTATAAATGTATAAAATCATTCCTGGTCTAGTATAAGAGCTAGAAAATTGGTAACATTTACCTTTTTTTTGTTCCTTTTCTCCACTGTGTGCCTGTATGAATTGTACCAGGTGACAAGGTGTTGTTGTATTGTTATTCTGTAGGTACCTCCCTTCTGAGAACCTGAAAAAGGTAACAAGAATTCAAAATTACGGATCTTGAAATGTAAATAAAAAGGTATATGGTACTGTGATAATCACAATGATTATAACAAGACAAAAGTACCCTTGGGCTTTACAATGTCTGTTTTACGTGTGCAAAATACTCACAATACCCTTAGATGAGACACACATGCAAAGTAACATTTTAAACCCAATCTAAATAGCCCTTTAACATTTTTCTGAAGATATCTTGATCTGTAGATGGCTTCAAGTCAACATCCTGCATCAATGTTTAACTGTACAAAAACTGGTCCCAAGGGGGCTCTTAGAGTTTGCAAGTGCATCTGAGGATAGGGAGTAGTGAAATATAGAATCACAGAAAAATCTGGGTTAGAAAGGACATTCAAAGGTTATCTATTCCAGCCCTGCTGCAACATTCTCAACGGGATCAGGTTGCTCAGCGCCCAGTCTAACCTGGCTTTGTGTGTTTTCAGGGGTGAGGCATCCACCACCTTTCTGGGCAACCTGGTTCAGTATTTTACCACCCTCATTGTAAAAAAACCTTCTTCATAATATCTTATCTAAACCTACTCTCTTTTGAATTCAGGCCATTTGCCTCTATCCTATCACTGCATACCATTGAAAAAAGGCACTTCCCAGCTTTCTTGGAGCACTGGAAGGGGCTCTGAGTTCTCCCTGGAGCTTCTCCAGGCTTAGCAGCCCCAACTCTCTCAGCCTGGCTCCATGGGAGAGGTGCTCCATCTCTCTGATAATCTTGGTGGCCTCATCTGGACTTGCTCCAACAGCTCCGTGTCCTTTCTGTGCTGGGCCCCCAGAGTTGGATGCAGCTCTGCAGGTGGGCTCTCAGCAGAGGGGCAGAATCCCCTCCCTCGCCTTGCTGCCCACGCTGCTTTGGATGTTCAGCTTCTGGAAAACTAAATTTATCATCAGCTTTTAAACCAGCGTTGCATTTGTTTGGGAAGTGTGCAGTGGGTTCAGAAAAGTGCTGATTAATCCAAGAAGACTGGAAAGCAGGGCTGTACCAGCTCTGCTCTGTCAGTGCTGTCAGCCCGTGCTTGGAAGGCTCCTTGTGGAATTCTGTGTGGGTGTGGAGAGGTATTGGGGATGACAGATCCGAGCATGGCTTGCATATGAAAGGCTCTGAGGCACTTGGGTGGATGTGTTGCTTGAGCCGAGGTGTCTCTGCTGGAGTGGTGACAGGATCCTGGCCACCAGGACAGCCTGAGTTCAGCCTGTGCTCGAGAGATGAGCTTGTTGGGCTTCAGGGGCAGAGTTCTCGTGCAGCCTCATCAGTTTCCCAATCTTGGTTGTCATATGATACACAAATGTGTTTGCTGGATAAGCAGAGTAATGAGAAAAAGAGGAATGTGGGCCTTTTGCTTTGACTGTCAGACATAGTGTTATCAGAGCACAGCCCAGATTTTGGTGTAGTGAGCACGTTCTAGAGTTCTCCTTTATGGAAATTATAAATTAGTTTTCATCAGACCTCTGCCATTTACTTCTGTTCAGCTTTTCAGTTAAGCCCCCCATATAAATCTGTCATCAGGAGTTACAATACTTGATATATAAAAAGTGTTGGACATATTTGAAATGCTACACAAACATTAGCACGCTGTGCCTATGTCGGAGTTGCTACTTAAAGACTTTTTCTGGTGCAAGAAACTTTCTCCTTCCTACTAAATAAGGAAATTAGGTTTGTAGTCACACTGGGAGTATATTATTCTATCTTCAATTTATTCATAGTAGCACATCAGTCTTGTTAATTTACAAGCAAGCAATTCATTTTGACTCATTTACAGAAGCATGAAGTATTATTGATACATACTGGGAGAGCCAAGGGTACCGTGTGCCTTTCAGCCTTTCTCTGGTCTGTCTTGATTTTTCAGCATTCTTCTAAATATACTGTACTGTAAATTCTATTTTTGGGCACATCCTCCTAATTTAGGGCAAATATTAATCTATTTTTTAAATTAGCTGTGGTGTGTATCTGTGGGTTCTTCAGACAAACGAGTAAAAATGAGTGCAGTCCAGTTTTCTACCTGTAGAAAAAGCAGTTTCTTCTTCTCTCCGGGGTAAAGGGAAGGAAAGGTCACCTATCCCTTGCCTCTTATTGATAGGAAATTCCTCTGAAGGCTTCCCAGTGCCTCATGCTCAGCTGTACTTGTCTGTTTTATGTTCAGGATGTAAATGTCAGCTTCAGAAACCTAATTAAAATCAATGTGGTTATGGTAAACCTCATTCAAGTGGCAGATGATTGTGTGACTGCCTTGCAGTTGTAGGGAGCTGCCAACAGACACATGGAAACTCCTCGTGGGAATTTGTATTCATGTAGGGATCCCCTGTACCCAGAGTGAAATGTCATTCTGGATTAGGTTTGTGCTGGAGTCAAGCTCTCCAACAAGTACTTCTAGCTGTGATTAATTTGAGGTCAGAAGTTTGTAGTCCAGGTTGAAACTGCTGGTCCTTACCTGTTTATTTTCCACTCAGTGATCTGTCTGAGGAGCTTCCTGAGCTGCAAGGCTGGTTGCAGTAGAGTCTGGAGAGATTCCAGATTTCTTTGGCCGTGCTTCCAGTTAAAAGATTGTGGTGACATGTCTCAGCAGGATGCTGGAGCTGCTACTGTGCAGTGGTTAAGCAGTTAAATTGTTAGTCTGGAAAGTTCTGATTAAGCATTCTCATCACTGCACAGAGAACATGGGGCTGCTTTGGCAGGGCTCCTCACAGAGCCACTGTTGAAGGCACAGAGGCTGTCACCCATCCTGGAGTGATGGCAGTGCCTTTGTTGACCACTCCAGGCGTCTCCACTGGGTCTGTGGAGGTTGCCCAGGACCTGAGGAGACACAAAATGTTATTTACTGCTGATGGGAGTTAAATGCACTGACCTGATGTTGGCTGCAGTGCCAGTGCAAGTCTTTGGGATTAATTTAGGAATGTTTGGAAAGAGCAGCTGGGGCTGTGCAAGTCCCTGGGGCTGGGTGAGCCACCCTGTTCTGCTGCTGGGTTATCCTGATGGGACTTGTGGCACTAAATGTTTGAAATCCTCTGGTTTATTACTAAAAAAGCATACAAGCAAATAGATGTTTTACTAGAGAGGTCTCCTCTGCAAACCAGCCATTTTGAGCATCTTAATTACCATGTTTCCTTAGTTCTCCGGTTTTTGGTTCTGACTGTGGGTTGACAGCATCTGGAATGAGCTCTGCAGCTTTCCTGAACAACAGAAGCACTTAATGTGTTTGTTTCACATAAAGCATCACTTCTTCCCTCTTGACAATACATGGCTTTTTAAAATATATTTTCCAGCCCTTGCACTTGACCTCCTTTGCACCCATTCTGCTGTCTCTCCTTGGTGTTTGTGCTGTCTTTTTTTGAGTTGCAAAACGTACTAATTTTTGCTAATTATTTTCTTGGGGTGACAGCAACTACCTTGCTACATACCTCACCCTTCTTACATAATTCAGAAAATATGTCTATTTTTATTATTGATTCTGTGATAGGTTTAGACTTGATGATACAAAAAGGACAGAAGCTTAAAATCTCGTTCAATTTTGGCAGAAATTAGGACATCTGACTTCTTCAGTCCTTTGGAAATCCCAGCCTGAAGACTAGGGAGGGTCTGAGATGTCCGTCTTGATTCTTTCCTGAGTAAACACTAATGGTTTCAGCTGAGCCTTACGCATCAGTAGTCTTAGTGGTTCATGGTCATAGATAATTTTACCATAATTTTTTCCTTTCCAAAGCCATTTCTTATCACAGCAGGCGTAACTATCATCTAAGAACATGTCCCTCCATTTTCATTATCAACTGGCACTGTCAGAGATGGGGGGAGGGATGGATTTCCAAAATGTAATGCTGTATGTTACATGCTCTGTGCAGGGTGCAGGAAGAGATGAAAATGAATGAGTCTCTTCTGTTTGCATATAGAAAAGCTGGCACTGTTCCCTTTGGGTGAGAGCTCGCCTGCCAAAATGTTAGGCTTTACTAACTAAGCAGAGATTGTCCTTTGGGTGAAGAAGAGGTTAAATCTGCCTCTGTCGCTTCTGAGAGTCCTTGGTGGTGGTGGTGTTTCCAGGGATACAGACAACTGTTCTCCTTTGTAGTTTGTGATACAAAGAGCCTCAAATGCAGGCAAGAAACAAACTTAAACAATTTACATTTAATTCAGATTTAAAACCGTTCACTGACCTGATAATAGACCTTTGGAATTGCTGGGGAAGGTTGCAAAAAGTGAACTGCTTTAAGAGGAGACAGGATGAGTAATTGGAAGAGTTTCATTGAAGGCTGGTGAATGACAGAAACAATGCTTGGCTTGGGAAATCCAGTGGGATAAAAATAGTCTGAGGTTAGGAGAGCACTTGGGGGAAGTGTTCCTGTGTGCTTGCCTGGTGTTGCCTCATCCCCTGGCACCCATCTGTGGCCACTCCGGTTCCTCCTGGAGTTGTTTGACCGAGGTGCCTGCAGGGAGTTCTTGTTTGCACCAGACCTTTGTCCTGGCAGCTCGAGCACCTTCTGGCTGTCGGGACAGGCTGTGGCTGGTGAGTCTGTGCTGCTGCCAGCTGCCTGAAAGCTTGGATTTGCCAGTGTTGTGAAGTTTCCCTCCCACACAATACTGTTCTTTGCAAGCCTCCTGCTTGCTTTGCTGCTGCTGTTCATCTTCCTTCAGGTCAGGGCTCGCCATCCACTTAGCACTGAATGTCCAGCTCCAGGGCAGGGGGACCAGGGAAATTGGGGCACTGTGGGTTCTGTAGCAAAGTGATGCTTCTGAGGATGCTCACGCTGCTGCTCTCGGACACAGGGTCCTGTTGGGCTTGATGGAACCTCTTCTAACTCAGTCCCCATGGACTTACTAAACATGGCTTGTGTTTCCTTCCTGTAGGCTTGGAAGAATTGTGTTTTACATTTCTCTGTGCACTGTGTTGCTTCTGAAAGATTATTTAAAGGTTGCAGTTTGAGGAGATGTGTGAGATGATTTAACAGCTTGATATCACCTCACCAACAGCATGATTCCACTCCTACACTTGTCATCTTCCCCCTCTATTCAGATTTAGTGTGCTTCCTTAATTCTCTTTTTGCAGTTAGTTTTCTGCTTGCTTAATTTGCAGAATCAGGGTTTTAAACAATTTCTTTGGGGTATAAAACAAATTTTGGGAAGCAATCACAGTGTCATTTAGGTTGGGAAAGACTGCTTAGGTCATCAGATCCAACTATGAACCGAGCACCACGACCAAGTTCACCACTGAATAATGTCCTCAAGTGCCACATCCTCATGTTTTTTGAACACTTCAAGGCATAGTGATTCCACCACTTCCCCAGGCCAGCCAGTTCCAAGGCTTTTACCCTTTTAGTTGAAGACATTGTTCCTAATACCCAATCTAAACCTCCCTTGGTGCAGCTTGAGGCCATTTCCTCTCATCCTGTCCCTTGGTACCTGGGAGAAGAGTCTGACCCCACCTGGCTGCACCCTCCTGTCAGGAGAAGTAGAAGCAATAATTCCCCCCCTGAACCTCCTTTTCTCCAGGCTGAGCCCCCCTCAGCTTCTCCTCACCAGACCTGTGCCCCAGACCCACAGTGTCATCCCACAGAAAACCCTCTCTCACTCACTCCAGAAGACCACCTCTGGCTCCTATAGAACTCCCATGGGTTATGTGGTGATGTTTTCTGGAATTCTCAGCAATAATCAGCCACGTGTGCATCTCTGCGTGTGTGTGTACCTATATGAGCGTTTTCAGTAGGAATTTTTCACACCATCACAGGCACAGAAGCAAAGGCCTGTGGATTCCTGAAAGAAATGTCTGGGAGCAGCGATAAGAGACACGGCTCGGCTCTGACCGGGTTGTGAGGGAGCAGCTCCGAGCTCCTGTGGCAGGGATCTCCTGCCTTGCAGAGACACGGCTCTGCTGTGACCGGGTTGTGAGGGAGCAGCTCCGAGCTCCTTGGCGGGGATCTCCCGCCTTGCACAGAGACACGGCTCCGCTCTGACCGGGTTGTGAGGGGGCAGCCCCGAGCTCCTGTGGCGGGGATCTCCTGCCTTGCAGAGAGACA
>VZRO01005132.1:96989-203913 GCA_013397915.1 Daphoenositta chrysoptera | reverse complement strand
CCGAGCTCCTATGGCGGGGATCTCCCGCCTTGCAGAGAGACACGGCTCGGCTCTGACCGGGTTGTGAGGGAGCAGCCCCGAGCTCCTGCTGGCTCCCAAATCGCGATAAGAGCGGACAGCCTGGCGCGCTGCCCCTGAAAGGTTGCTCATCCCTGCTTCTCTAACACATTTGATTTTTAGTTACTGCACATCAGACCTTTCTGATGTCTGACACGGCAATCTGCAACGGATTTATGTAAAAGGTTCCTTTCTTGGGCAAGAGATTCTCAAACTCTGAAATTTACCTCAGGGCAAACAACGTTTGTTGTGTTTGAGAGTGTTCCCAAATAATTGTTTCTTGCCTCGTTTTATAAGGGATCTGTGCTGAATTTCAAATGAGTCTGGAGGAGGGGGAAGGAAACCGAGGGGCTGTGGTGTGACCCATGAAATCCTGGCTGTTGGGGCGCTAAAGAGGATGAAAGATGATTTTCTGGTTCTTGATGGAGAGTGACTTTTAAAGGCCGCTGGTGGTTTTTTTTGTGAACAAATACATCTTGCTTTCATCCACAAACCTGCTTTTGATATTTTGGCTTTTATGTTATTCTGTTTTACATAGAGGAAATACTGGCCTAAATCTGATATGATGCACAGAACGTATTTACTGATGTTTTCTGAAGCCGTGCTAGTAAAATTTCAACAATTGTAACTAGTTGTGTGAAAGAGTAGCTGACAATAAAATATGCTTAGTATTTTTAATAAAGTTGCTACCCATGTGCTGCCTAGTATTTTGTGTAGGGTATTATGTGGTAATAGTTAAAATTTAAAAAGGTATCTGTTGTATTTTACACCTTGTAAGGAGTTTGTGTTTCTCTGTTTTAGGGGATAATTCAGAAGATTGTGGACAGTCACAAAGTGAAAAATGTGGCCTGCTATGGGTTACGGCTCAGTCACCTGCAGTCTGAGGAAGTTCACTGGCTACACCTGGACATGGGGGTGTCCAATGTGAGAGAGAAATTTGAACTAGCCCACCCTCCAGAAGAATGGAAGTAAGAGTATAAGTCTGTTCAATGTCAGTCATATAAGTCTTTCTGCCCTGTCATAAAAAATATTCTGTAATTTGTTTTACTAAGAAAGATCCTTTTGTAGTGGAATAGAGCTGATGGACTGGGGGAAAATAAACCCACCAAACTTTTCACTAAGATATGTGAGCAATGTTTTCTTTGCTTTAAGGGGTTTTTGTTGTTGCAAGGGGTTTCCTGCAAACTGAAGAGAAACCTGGGATTTAGAGGAAGCATAAAATAGGAACAGAAATCTCCTAGTCATTTGTGCTGAAATCTGCAAGTTTTGTCATACTTAAAAGTTTTAGGACAGGAATTGCTATTCCTAGTTGTGGTATAAGCACATAGCTGCAATTTTAAAAGGATAAATCTTGTTATTTAAATAAAGCCAAAAAGATATTGTTAAGTACTGGTTGTACTTATCTATAGACCGAGTAGGAGAAATGTGATTTGAAAAGAGTGAAATGCAGTCAAAAATCATTTTATCCCTCTGCTGTTGAAAAAGTTCTCAGTTGTTAAACTTACTTATATTGTGGCCCAGAGAAATAAGTGACATCTGCCTTCCTTCTGACTGTGATCTTCTCAGGAGCAATGAACAGTAGAAAGATAACTGAAGAATTTTGGAGTTTTTTTCGTAGCCTGGGCACATTTGCTGAGGTTTTTCATGATGCTGGTTATTTGCTTAAAAGCAGTGGCATGACCTAAGTTTCTTCATCTTTTTAGGAAGATAAGGTGGTGGTGCATGCTCAGGAGAGGAAGGAAGGGAACTCTGTCCATTTTCCTGGTAGAAGGACAAGAGGAAACTAAAATTTATTTGCAGAAAGACACAGTAGTCTAGAGAAAATGGGGAGCTCAAAGTTGTAAAATACCAATAAACCAAAAGAGATTAAACCAAAGAATAGATTACTGTGGTTGCTGGTTCACTGCAGGGGCGTTGTGCATCTCTTTCTGTGGTTTATGTTCATAACCACAATTTGTGCAGAAATTGCTAGTTGTTTTAAAGGCTGCACATACCTTCTGCAAAATTATTGTAAATATTCTATACTTAATTTCTCACAAGTTGAGTTACTGTATTCTAGCAGATGTCACAGTTGGCAAGCTTCAGTTTATAAATTCTCTCTAGGGTCCCAATTTTAACAGATTCCACAAAATCAAAGAAATGAGGAATGTTTAAAACCTGGGTTTCAAGAATGTTGCATATTCTGTTCTCTGCATGTTCTATTTTATTGTTTCTGTGATCTACATGGATATTTTCCCTCACAAGCAATTTTTCATTGATAGAACTGTGAAATCACATCTTAGAAAGGAGGAGATTCCTGAATCCTTTCCTTGATGATAGTGATGCTATCATGTGGTGGATGAGATGTGAATAATTTATGGTGTGGAAATTTGTTACCTAGTGTACCAATGTCACTTACATTTTTATAAGGCAGTACAACTTGCATGGTACACATTGCAGAACACATTTAATTGGTTTTGAAAACAAAGTTAGATATTGTTTTGAAGCTTGTGGATAGGAATTGTGTAAAATGCTCATGAAAGAGCTGTGATAAGATGTAAATTATTCAATACCTTTCCAAGTGTCATTTAGTGTGTTATCGAATACATGCAGCTTGACATACCTTTTAAACCCAGAGAGATTTGCTGTGCATAATCAACATGCTGCTGTCATATTTGTAATGCCATAACACAAAGTGTCTAAGATCATATGACAGTACTTGTAGAAATATTTAGATTACTAAAGGGGAAGTAGTCTTGGAATAGTTCTTAAATTAAAAGCTTCCTATAGTGTTAGTAAACCACTAAGTGCCTCACATGTGGTTATTTTATTTTTATCATCTGAATTAAAGGGTTGTGTCTTCACAGTGTTCAGAAATTAGATCTTGGAATTCTCCTGGACTAATCCAGGTACTAGAAGTTACATGGATTGTCAGTAGGTTGCACACAAAAGTTACCAACATAAAATCCCTCACCCAGCTGGATGAGCCAGGGTTAGCAGGACGTGGGGCTCTTAAATCATAGATAACACCAACCCCCATCATTTTATGTAATATTGAGCCTTGAAACAGCAGTCACAGCTGCTGTCCTTTATGTCTCCAAAACTGCTGTGTGCCAGAGCACTGCTCCTTTTGCTGGTCTTTCGTGTCACACAAAAGAAATACCAAGAGGTTCCCGTAATAAGTTGTGTGAGTTGGAACGTCCTGTTCCCCACAGGGCAGACACCTCTAGCTCTGCAACTGGGGTTTGTAAAGCAGGTCCCTGTAAGCAGGGGACATCCCAGCTGTGGCTCTGACAGGTAGGGGACACCCCAGTGCTCAGCAGTCCTGGGCTGTGAGTTTTGATGATACAAAAAGTGATACAAAAGCTCTGGCACTAAAACAAGGTCAGATCACCTGTGGGATGCTCTAATGAGTTGACCAAGTTGATCTAACAGATCTGTCCCTCTCCTCACTGCACTCTGTCTTCTCTCTCTCTGACTTCCAGTTACCCAGCCCTTTTCCTTTCCTTCTGTGAGCCTTAATACTTTCTCTAATCCTTCAGCGAGCTGGTTCACTTCATTAAACTTACACAATGCTTCTCCTTTGTCCACCCTTTTTGTTCTCATCTTCTCTGTTCTGGTTACTTTCCTGTTATAGGAACTGAATCAGAACCTGCTGGAGGCAAGGTTGGCACTGGTGAGATGATTTCTTTCAGTGGCACAAATTGTTAAGAGTTGGATCATTCTTTTTTACCAGCTGCCCTGGTAGTGCTTGTTACTGACAGGGAAGCTCCCAGAGCTGCCTGGTGGTGTTCACTCTGCTGTGGATGGGTCACTTCACTCTGTTGTGAACTCTCTTTCTGCCCACCTTAGTGAGGTGTGGCAGAGTGCTGCTGAACCCTGCTGGAGGGGCAGAGCAGTAAGCAGAGTGGTGATCTTCCAGGAATAACTTCCCAAACATAAGGGGAGTGATCATCAGCTGAGATGCTTGCTCCAAAAGCAGACCTGGTTTGTGACAGAGGGACATGTCATTCTTGTCATTTGGCTGCATTTCAAAGGCAGTAAATTCAGAGGATATTGAAAATCAAGCCCATCCTTGAGTTGGCCTTTGGAAGTCAGCTTCTTCATTCCCACAGGCCCAGGCAGAGATTAGGTTATAAATAGGTAATGAAGGTCACTTGTGGTGACTGTCCCAGCCGAGCTGCTTTGCCTTTCCTGATTTTCTCATGAGATCCTGTTGCAAAAAGCAGCACTTTCATGGCTGATCAGTTAAGAAGACACATCCCTGTAAAGGAGAGAGATTGATTTTCATCTGTTTTGGCTTTTTGTTTTTTTTAATCCCAGAGAGTAATGGTGTTCCACATCCTAGAATCACAGAATTGCTTGGGCTGGAAGAGACCTCTGAGGTCATCAAGCACTATGGTTAACCCAACTCTGCCAAGGTCACCACTAGACCATGTCCCCAAGTGCCACATCTACATGTCTTTTAAATCCCTCCAGGGACATGATGCTGTCACTTCCCTGAGCAGCCTATTCCAATCTTTGACAGCCCATGAAGAAATTTTTTCTAATATCAGATATCCAATTTTCTGATCTATAATCCAGTCTAAACCTCTCCTGGTGCAACTTGAGATGGTTTCCTCTTGTCCTACGACTTGTTACTTAGGAGAAGAGCCCCACTCCTACCTAGCTACACTCTCCTGTCAAGGACTTTTAGAAAGTGGTAAGGTCTCCCCTGAGCCTCCTTTTCTCCCTCAGCCACTCCTCATCAGATCTGTGCTCCAGGGGAGATTTAGGTTGGATATTAGGAGAAATTTCTTCATGGAAAAGAGTGTTAAGCACCAGAACAGGCTGCCAAGGGAAGTGGTGGAGTCGCTGTCCCTGAAAGTGTTCCAAAAAAGTGTGAATATGGCACTTGAGGACACTGTTTAATGGTGAATATGATGGTGCTGGGTTGATGGTTGGACTCAATGATCTTAAAGGTCTTTTCCAACCTTAACGATTCTGTAGTTCAAAAATGCACTGGATTATAGAGCCCTGAAAAAAGGAAGGAACTCTTTTATACAGACTCATTTTATTCCATGTCAGTCTCTGCAGTTGTATTCAGCAGTAGATTTTAGTGGATGTGGTAGAATAAAAACCAGGAGAGGCTCTGCTTTTCTGCAGTTGGATAATGTGCTCATGCTGCCTTCTCTCTGTGACACATAAATACCTGGAGGTGCAGCTTGGCTGATACCTAAATTTTAGTAAATCTGTTGGCAATCATGAAATTTAGAGGCTGATCTGCAATAAAGGTGATTCTGTGTTCCATCACAAATGAGAGTAATCTGTGAGAGTTTGTCTTCACTGTGACTTGAAGTCTTTTTTTGTTTATCTGTGTCTGTTTCGTTGTGTCAGAGAATGGTTTGGATTGAGAAGGACCTTCAAGGGTCACCTAGTCCAACCCCCTGCCATGGGCAGGGACACCTTCCACTATCCCAGGTTTTTCCAAGCCCCATCCAACCTGGCCTTGGACACTTCCAGGGCTGGGGCAGCCACAGCTCCTCTATGCCAGGGTGTCACCACACTCAGAGTAAAACATTTCTCATGTCCAGTGTAGATCTGCTCTCTGTCAGGTGTTCTCAGCCTCTCCTGCATTTCACTCTTTCATTTAAGAACATGTTTTCTGTGCACAGAAATTATGAAATATATTGCCATACTACAAGAAGACATCATTCTAATATTTTTTGTTTGTATACAGCATGTGTGTATTCACAGTTTCCAAATTTTTTCCTTACTTTAATGATTTCTAACAGGACAATGCATTTTCAATGATTTCAAAGCAAATAATATTTTATATTTTTTTATTGGATATTGCAGCTTCTGCTTGCAGTGGATTCCTAGGCAGTGCTTACCCCTAGTAAATTTTTACCAAATCCCCATATAAATCTTCCTTACAGGGAGCCAGATCACTTGCTGAAAAGAAGTTCTTGTCCTGCTGAAACCAACAGATTGAAATGTTGTAATATTTGCTCTTATCAGGAGCAGATTGTTAAATATACTTACTTTGGGAAGTACTGCTAAGAGTGTTAGGATATGCTGTGTTGGCACAGCCCAAGGGATGGAGACATTTATTATCAGACTTTCATTGAAGGAATGTGTCAGAGGAGGAAGCAAACAGTCTGTGTCAAACATTGTGGGCTGTTACCACAGGACAAGCAATAATACTAAATTTAGGGATTGAAAGCAGAAGTTCAGGACAAGAAATAATACTGAATTTAGGGGTTGAAAGCAGAAGTGTAGGTTTGAGAAGGGATACAGATTTGGTGTAGTTCGTGGGTCAAGGCTCATTCTGAATTTCCCTCACTTCTGGTGTACAATTACCTTAAAAAATACGACTGTCAGGTTCAAAACTGTTTGGCTTTTGCATGTGTCTTGATGATGAATAAGGGAGCAGGAAACCTTTTTACAGAGAAACCCCTCCAAAACCTGTGGAAAATCCAGAGGTGAATATTGAGCATTGATCAGAGAAGGAGCAGAGTCCTGTTCCTTGCTCTCCTGCAGGCTGTGGCTCCCTGCTGAGTGACACCGTTGTCACTCTGGGAGCAGCAGGATCAGTGTTTGAGGTACCTGCTTGTGAGACCCAGAGATAAAAGCTGCTGCCAGGGGTCCTGTCAGTGCTTCTGGCAGCTCATCTGTTGTCACCTGTCTGGGGCCTCCCTTCCCATGGATCTGGAGCTTATTTGCTCCAAGTCCTCGTGCTTTGGTCCTCTCTGAAGCTCTGAGAAGGCAGCAGGGCTCTAAGTTTGCTTCTGTTACAAAGGTCCTTGGTAAACATCTCTATAAAATGTCAGGTACAGATAAATTCTGGATAATTACAGATAATTTAGTTCTCTTGATTAACCAAAAAGGAAATTTTCCATTAGTTTTCTGAGTTTGTTCTGAGTTTATTCGTATTTTTAGGAATGTTGTGAGGAAATCTTAATATTAATTCTGCTCAACAGTCTCTTCTTCTTACTTTTCAGGTATGAATTGAGAATTCGGTATTTGCCAAAAGGATTTCTAAATCAGTTCACAGAGGACAAACCAACTCTAAATTTTTTCTATCAGCAGGTATGTTGAGTTCTACTGCTTTGTCTTTTGCTGATTTTGCTGAATTTAGAAAGCTCTGGGTTTGTTCATGTGGGTAGGATATTACTGCAGAAACAGAAAAATGGAAGAAATTTAAGGTTGCATGTATATAAAGCAGAAAGGACACAAAGCCCATGACATCTTTCTCCTTGAGAAGTTGTGAGGAATATGTTCCAAAAACAACATAATTCTGCAGGTAGTAATTGTCCTAACTCAGATGAAATTGGCTGTTGTTCCACTGGCTTCTTACAGTTAATTCACACTTGATTAAACTGCTGAATTTCTTTGTTTTTGCAAGTGTAAGTGACAATTGCACTACAAACCATCAAATGTTTTTTCCACTCACATTTTTAGGTTATTTTCTTGGGTTTAAAATCTCTTCTGAATTACTAAAAGTGTGTAAAAGTCAAAGTTTCTGCAAATTAAGCACTAAATTCTAATTTTATTTAGTTAAATGATTTTAACCTGCTTTTAGACTGACAAGCTCACAGTAAAACTTCCTGGGGATATTTTTTAGGGGAGTCAGGACTAAAATGTCCCCTAACTTCAACAATTGTGCACACACATTCTTGTCTTAGGTAAATGATTTTCAGTTTTTTTTACTGTGTGATGCAGTTTTTATATTGATATGATATTGATAGGATGAAGGTGGCTTCTGAAAAGACAGTTCTCTTGCAGTGCTTCTCTGGATTTAGCATTCCAATTTAAGTGATTTGTATAATGTGGTTTCAGCCTAAAAATGTCTGGGTTTTGGTGAGTTTTTAGTGTAGTGCTGCCAGGGGTTCTTGTTTAAACAACAGAATCACGTTTGTCCTTTAGCAGCAAGGAACTTCCTCCGTCCTGGCTTTAAACACAGGAGATTTGTGTTTCCCGTGGTGCAGAAGTGGGTGATGAGCTCCACAATAATTTCCTGAACTCCATCACTTACCTGTTCAACACTGGCAAGCCTGCAGTGTCCTCTCGTTTCTGCCTCAGGGAACGGTGTTTTAATGCAAGGAGTTTGAAATGCCAGAGGAGTATTTGTTAACTTTTATCTAAATTCGGAGAAATCGTTACAAACAGATACAAATGGCTCAGAATAGAAGGTTTTTGAAGGTCATCAGGACCGATAGGCAAAGCTGACAGCTGCCTGTATCTGACAATGCCCTGAACCCCAGTGCTATTATAGAGTGAAAATCAGAGGTTCTTGTCTCCTTGCTCTGCACACCATCCCATTTATTTTCTCTTCCCTTTCTTCTTCACCTTACAGTGAGGTATTTCTGAATCCAGTTCTTTAAAAGTCACTGCTCTTTGTTTCGGGGTGCTGTAAGGTATTTGGGTCTCCGTTGTCATGGAAATCAGGTGCAGAACTTTCCAGAGCTGTCATTCTCTATCCATGATTCTGCTTTGCTCCATAAATTTCACTTGTCCTCTTGGATAAACTAGGACAATAACTTTTATCTGGTAAAGTGTTAAGGCAGCAGCAATGAGGTATGAAAAGAAGACAAGAGAAGAATCTGAACAGTAACACTGCATCATAAACCAGACCTGCAAGAGAGGAATGGGTAAAAAAACAAGGAAAGACGATTTTTCACTTTCTGTTCCTATCTCAGTGTCATTCCTGCAACATTTTAACATCTTTTGCTAACCACTGCTCTCAGTCAGATACATCATGTTGTGTGTAGGCAAGAACAACAGAATGTGCAGAATTCATATGTGCATACATAGATATCCTGAGCTTTCTGCACAGAAGTACTGTCAGAGATAAGGAGCATAGAACCCAGTTACAAAATTTTAAAAATCCAACAGAAACACCACTTCTGTAGTTGGATTGGCTTTTGTCAGTGTAAAAATCAAAAACATTGCTGTCTTGCATGTTATAAATGAGTAAAAAAGGATTTTTGTGAGGACCAGATGCCTGTGACTTTCTTGTCAGGATGAGACTGGGAATGTTATTGCTAACTTGGTAACATCCAAACACATGTTTTCTGTCTTATTAAAAATGTATAGCATCAAATTTAAAACTTCATGGAGAAGGAAAAGAAACATGGTTACCTCTGTCACCCATGGATTTTGGAATTGTAATGATTTTGTTGAATCTGAGTTGCACAGCCACAGTGTTGTTGAGAGAGAGTTTAAATCCTTAAGTGATCTCCATCTTCTGGAAAAGCACAGAACATTTGGTAAAGATAACAAAATGTTACTTTAATCACTCTCAACAGACAAGGTTTATTCATGCAGCTCACCCAAACCACAATTATCAGGCTGTTAAACCCAGAGCTGGCACACGGTTGTGCCTTCACATGCATGACTACTCCCATTCACTTCAGCGAGTGCACTGCCCTGTGCAAATCGCTGCATTTCAGGCTTCTCAGCTTGGGCTTGGCATGTGAAATCACTATTTTCTCCTTGATTTTTGACTGTTTTAAAGATGCTGTGACCTTCCTTTGGTTTTGAATATTCCTGATCTTCAAGAGTCTCTAACAAATCAAGAACCTGTGCCCAGCACTGTTTGTGGCTTGACGTGCTGTGATCGTTCTGCCATCTGTGGTGGGCGTGAGCTGCTCTTAATTGCAAGTGTAAAGCAGGGCACTTAATGAGACCTTTCATTCTGCAATCTGTACAGCAAGGGATTAAAATTAGTGTGTGGGAGCAGGGGGGAACCACACAACTCGTTAATAACATCAGAATCAGTCCCACTAACGATGCCATGAGGTGCCTCTTGTGCTCAGGCTGTGCCTCAGCTTTGAGGCCAGAGATGGGGAGAGGCTGATGTTTAGGTCATTCCCCTTCACTGGAGGAGCTGTGTGTTCAAGTCATGTCACTTCACATCCCATTTGAGAGCTCTGATCAACAAACTAATGCTGGAACTGTGGCTTTTTGTTTTGTTACTGCTCTCTCTGGCAGGTGTCAGAGGTAGTGGGTGACAGGACTCAGGAGTGTCTTCTCTTTTTGCAATCTGTGGAGCATTTAGGTGGTGATTCTGCATCAACTGCATTACTCCCTTGGGCCCAACTGCTTACAGTTTCAGCCAAATTAGGCAAATTGGATCCCACCCAGTGCTGTTGGAATTGTGAGGCTGAAGTATTCAAAAATCAGGAAGAGCCAGATTTATGGTTGTCTGCACAGTTGGCAGATGCTCACCGCACAGGTTTTGTGTGCCAGCCTTCAGTTGTGTCCCGTGGTATTGAATACCCAAATCTGAACCAAAGTGAGCTCTAATCCCACCCACAAAACCTTGAATGTGAAGTACAGTGAATAAAAATACTGTAAGCTAAGTTTTATCAAGAAGTAGCATCCTTTTTTGTGTGTGTGTGTTCTGTTGACTGTTTTGTAAATCTCTAATGAAGATACCTGGTTTTTGTATGATTTTTTAACATTTTTCAGAGAAAACAAGCATGAAACTACAAAAGGAGAATAAAAAAATCACAGGTTTTGAGTAATGAAATAGGATTTCACCATTTTCCTGTTCTTTCTGGGAGCATTTTCAGTTACTTTAAGTAAGAGTTGGTGAAATTCATAGTGTCTTCCTTTCCCTGTGTTCCAGTGACATGGCTTTTGGGAAGTGGAAATAAAGGGGACAGGTTTCTCTAATTTGCCTTAGTAGCTGAGTGAGGAATGAAAACCATATCTTAAATCAAGATAGAATACAGCTTTTAAAAACATTCATGTAATGAGAATCAGACGTAAGCTACTTGAATTGCCTCCTTTTATTGTGGGACAAGAGCCTGCACACATTTATCCTTGAATAACATGTTAGCCTGCAGTAATTGGAGATGGTTTATCCCTTGATGAAAAGGGAGTAAGCATCTGTATGGGGGGTGGGGGCAGCTCTTGGGCATCAGCTGTTCCATTGTTGCTGTCCTTGTGCTTCAGACAGAAGACTTTTAAAGTAACTTTTTGGGTTTTTTTTTTAGATCCAGTGAACAAAAAAAGGTTGTTTTTATCAGGGTAGTATTTTTCTCTGCTGCTTTGTTTAGCCTGCAGTGTGGAGCTACCCTGGAGATGCTCATATATATTAAAAAGGAGACCACAGGACTGAACTGTGTTTTGAATTTGCTTTTTAAAATGAGCCAAAGGTGGTGTAATGCACAGGAGAAGGAATTGCAAGCAGGGGATGATCTCGAAGTTAGGGTAGGTCGGTGATGCCCTGAAAAACCTGAGCTGAATTCTGTGCCACGAGGGCTCTGTGTCTCACCAGGCAAGTACACTGCAGGTTCATTTTCATAAGAAAACTCTTTTTAAAAAGAAAAGAGAAAAAAAGATACTTCTTGTGATTAAAAAAAAAATAAGGGAAAAACATCCTCTAAAACAGAGGAGAAAAAGTTTATTGTGGACAATTGGCACTTCTTTTCTCTGTCCCTGTAGTGTCTATAAAGATTGTTCACACTCAAAATGTATTTCATTAAATGAAATATCTCTTTATATTGTGGCAGATAAATACATCATGCAAATTAAATTATTTTTATAACTCTGTCCCTGACACTTAGGAAATTTTAAGTCCAGGCAATTACTGTAATAACTTAATGATTAAAGTTTTATAAGGCTTAGGTGCATGAGATGTAATTTGAAATGCAGGCTGGGAATTAGACTCTTTAACCTAATTAAATAACAACATCTCTTACACCCTAATAAAAATAGGAGACCTAAAGCAAATGACTTTGACAGGAAAAGCTTTGAAGGAAATGAAGGACATTGGGAGAAAAGCTGGCATTGTTCCTGATGTTGGCAGCCTATTTGAAACAAAAAAAACCCAACAAGAAAAGAAAACAAACCACCCAAAACCCAACTGATCTTTCAGGAAGAGTTAATGGCTGAGACATAAACTGTGCCCTACAGGGAGGTGGCAATCTAAGAACTGCAGCTGATTAAAAAGATACGAAAAATGGATTTTTTGGTAAAAATATAAATCAAACTGAACCTCTCCTGTCTGCTCTTTACAGCTTGAAAAGACAATTACAAGTGAGATTTCCTTGACAGGGGTAGGTTTCTGAAGTTGCTGAAATTCACAATACCCCATAAAGTACTTTTTTTTTTTACTATAGAAGTTGATTTATACCCTCAAAACTGTGCTGGCATTCTTGTTTTAGGCTCTGCTGTTTGTATACTTGTGGAGCTACTTAGGCTACAAATGCTGTGTGCCCAATGTCAGCTTTCCCTTAGTGATTGTGAAACTTCCTTGTATTCCTTAACACCTCCTAAATGGCCAGCCAAGCTCAGGCCAAAGGGAAAGGGCTGCTTTGATTTAAAATTTCCACCTGTCAGCCAGAGTGGTGAAAATCAACCTTGTGGGCTTTTCTTGAATTGCTCATAATTCAGCATGATAAATTTAAAATGCTTGGGACAGGTTTCCATGTATTGGTGTGTGGATATGTCTGTTAGTAGTCAGGAACAAAATGTTCCTGCAATTAGTGCATGAAGTTGTGTATAACAACAAAAAAAGTTGATTTACGTTGATGCTTGGACTCGCTTGAACTGGAAACTCAGAATTCTGTGTTGGAGAGAAGTACAAAATGAGCTGAGAGCAAGGCCTGTTTAGTGGGTTGAGTTCTGATGGCTCCCAAGAGTCCAGTCCTACTTTTTGGAAGGTCTGGGAGGCAGCAGTGGCTCTTGCAGGGACATCTGGAGCTCAGCCCACTCGGACAGACGGCAGCATTTTTAGCTGCTCTGCCCCTAACAATGCCTTGTCAGAAGTTGGTTTCCCCCCAGCCCATCTCTAATGCCCTTATTATTAACAGAGGAGCTTCCAAAATTAGTTAGAGATGTCAAAGATCACCCCTAGATAATCCAGAGGCTGTGACCTTGGGACACGAAGAGGAGGAGCAGCTGAGGGCAGATGGCAGATGAATGTTATCCTGATACTGGATCTGGGCTTTTAACTCCCCTAGATGAGGCCTAAGCCCTAATTTTCCCTAATATTGACTTATCTCCTACAGCAAATTTAATACTATCAGATGGGTAAATAGGGGTGGGAACACATGTGTTTCCCTCCTGTGTGTATTTTAAAAACTACCATTATGATCATTAAGGTGGCTCCTAAAAGTACTGATGACATTAGAAGCAGGCATTGGGCTTTTGTGCATATGGGGCTTCATTCACAGCAGATGAGGCACAAATCTTTCAGGGTTAAAGCTGCATCAGATTTCTGAAGCTGTAGAAGTGAGGGTTGGGACCCTGTTCTTCCAAGCTGATTTTGTAGTGATGAAAATTTGGTGTCCTACATGAAACTGCTGCTGGAAAACAAGGATGGAGAAAGCAGTTTGTTCCTTACAAATGTCAGGATTTATACTGGGTGACTGTTCCACATTAACCCAATAATGTGTTTGTCNCAGGATTTATACTGGGTGACTGTTTTTCAGTCATGTGTTTGTTCTGCAGTGATTCTGTGGTGTGTTTAACACTACAAGGAGCATTGCAGCTGAAACCAGAGAGTATCTGAGATAATTCTCTTTGGGATTCCAGGGAAGGAGCTGTGTCCTGGATTGGGGTGGAATTGTGTGTGGTACCTGCTGCAGGTGCAGGGCAGAGCAATGTCCTTCATTTTGAATGGGAAATTGTGGGGAAAACAAATGTGCTGTATACTTGGATTTTTGTTTGGTCACAAAAATAGTTGCTGAAGATCAGTTTTTCCTATGGATATATTGAGATATACTGGTCTTTTCATTACAGAAGCTGGAACTGGTAAATTGCAGGAATAATTTCTCTTGATTTTGGTGGGATGGGAGTCACCAGAAGTGTTGTGTGTTAGTGTAAAACAAAGATCCTGTTTGAACTCTGTAGTGGCTGAGGGTGAGCTATAACATACAAAATCTAACACCAAATTACCTCCAGAGTTAGAAACTTGACTTTAAAAACAGGTGCCAGAACACACCTGAGCTGTTGAAAAGAAATTCAGAGAAATTGCTGTGAATAAATAATTTATTGCATATCCAGCACAATTAAGAGGAAGGTTGTATGTTTTTAATATAAATTACACCAACTAAGCAGAAGCACATCATTTCCCAACGTACAAAAGCACCAGCTAAAAATATTTGTGTAGAACAAATGGATAAGGAGAAAATGATGTAATATAAATCTTTGTTTCCATGCTTCATTAAATGACTGTAATTACTATTTGTGTGCTGTGTACTGAATGGAGTACAGAAGACATGTCCTTTGTTTGGTTGCTTATCCAAATATCTCATATGTTGTGATGATTCTTTTTGTGTATGGTCTTAGCTCTTCAGTGGGAACTTAGTCACTGAAGGGTTGTTTAAATGCAGTGTTCACAGCAGTGCAAATTTGGGAAAAAAATAGAAATAAAAAAGGACTAAGTTGTGTAAGTAGGTCATAGACATTGAAAGAAAAGCAAGAGGAATAGATTGCTTATTTTTAAACTGTCCTCCTGAAAAATTGGAGTTTATCCTGTGGGAAATTTCTTGGTAACATTAAGCTGGGAAAGCCAGTAGTGGCTAATTATTGGTATTTGCCCTTTTTGAGACACCATTTGATAGTACCATTGCTAAAGAATTTCCACAGTATTTATGCTTGAAAACTCAATGTCAAGTTTGATAATTTTATTTAGTAATTTATAAGGCTATAAACAAATTTAAACCTAAAATATCTTTTTAAGACGCAGTATCTAATAGCTTTTTTAAAAAAAATCCCTAAACTGGAAAGCATTTGCCAAGTTCAGAATTATTTTACTGTTGTTCTTAATAAAGAAATCTAAATCCAGCATGGTGTTTTTATGAACTGCTTGTCAGCCTGGGTGAACCTTCTTCTGAAATACTGCAGCTGCATAAAAAACTCGTGTGCAGGAAAATGAAGCAGATGGCTTTTGAAAGTAGCAGCTGGTATATAAAATACAAGGCCAGTGATAGATTTCTCCTTAAATCATAGCATAGGGCTGTTCTCTAATTTCTCCCTCTTCACAAACATGGGCTTTCCTCTGTTTCCAATTTTTATTTTAAATTGTTCTGTCTGGAATTTGCTACCCATTTCTGTAGCTGGGAAACTGCCCATTATTTCCTAGTAAATTTGGAGAAGTTACAAGTGACACCATCAGTAATTTCCCCATTCGAGTAAAAGAACAAATATTTTATAAGTCTTGACATCAGAAAGGAAACAGGGCTTGTCCTAATGTGCCCATCTTCCATGTGGGAGAAGCTTTTTAGTTCACGTTGTGTTCACCTCCTTTCTTTTGTTATGACTTAGGAGTATCTTTGAACTTTAGTGCCCAAAATACTGGAGACAGAAGAGAAATTTCTATTCTGGCTAAAAGATAAGGAGTGTTAAAAAAAATATAAATATTACTAAGAATAGAATGTATTTTAAATAAAGTGAATTGTTGAATATCAGGACAGTAATAAATCAGGAAATAAGGTGTAGGATTGCATTGGATTTCAAAATCCTTTTTAGCTTTGGATATTACTGCCCTTTCTGAGCATGTATTCACTGATGGTGATGTGTGTTCTGTGTGTGGGGGCAATGACAATTTTGTTTCATTTTTTATTTTATCAGAACATGTACAAGATGTCTTTTTCCTACTTCTGAGAGGTGCTTTTATGCTTGGCATTCCTATTTTCCCCACACTGCAGCCCTTTTTTTGTATCAGACTGTTTGTAGCTGTTGTGGCCAAGAAGTCAACTCCAAACGTGAAGTGCAGGTCACACTTTAATTCTTATTTGCCACCCTGTGAATGAGCAAATTTAGGTGGAGTTGCTTCCTCTGACACTGGCACTGCAGTAGTACTCGCCTGGAAGCCTGAAGCAGTTTTTATTTCCATTATTCCATGTTTAATGGAACTTAAGTAGACTAATCCTTTCCCCCCAAAGCGTGCACCTGCTTGACTGGAAATCTGATTTAAACTTGTTAGAACATACTAAAAAAAATCCGAGGGAAAAGGTTCTTGAAATCAACACAGCAGTTTGCAGCAATAAGTTCTTTTTGTCTCTTATCCTCCTTCAAACTGTTTTCCAATGTATTTTTCTCAGGGAGTTGAGATAAGCACATTATGTGGGAATACAAAATTAGTAAGTCAGTGGAACCAAATGTGTTACAAGCAACATGCACCACAGTGACTCACTTCAGCCATCATATTTTGGGTTTTGATTGTTACCAAACAAAATATATTTGGGATTTTAGCAGTGTTGATACTTGAATTCTTAATCCTAGTGTAAATCCAAGTGTTTGCCTTGTTGATCTTTATGCATTTTTATTGCTATAACGTTGTGACCATAAAGTTTGGGAGATAAATACAGACTTCATGTAATTTTTATTATTGCCAGAGCATCTGGTCTCTAGTATGGAGTATAAATGAAGATTTAACACGGATTTAACAGGAGCACCTTAAAGGCTTCGTTGGGCTCATGAAAGGGATCAAGGGCTGCTGTTCTGGTTTCTTGTTTGGCCACTTGGGTTTTTGGTGTTGCTTTTTCAAAACCAGATTTGTGTGACAAGTTTCTATAAATTACTTCTGTTTTACAAACTAGGTAAAATGAAGGTGTATTAAATAGCATCCTGCATTTTTTTGCTGGTTTAGCCTTTGGAGAGATCCCATTCTGAACAATTAAACTGAGGGGGAGATGTGTGGCAGTGGTGTTTGATCTGCTTGAAAAGGATGTGTGTGTGTATTTACCTATCTGTCTATCTATAAATAAATGTATTCTTCAGCTTCTCCAGGTGTTGCATGCTGTTAACTGAATTTCCAAGCCTTAGGTAAAGGTCTGCAGACTGTCAAGGAGTATGACAAACTCAGAGATTACAGGATCTCCAAACCCCACAGAGAAGGATTCATCCTCCCTCCTAACATACTTCTGAATTTGTAGTCAACAGAAAAGAGCTGATAGATTTAGTTAGATTTCTAAGAGTTCATTTTTTGTGCCTTTGTATGTATAGAGGCTTTGTGCTCTTGAAGATGGGGCCTTTGTTTGTCTAACCCAGAAAATATTCTCATTTCTCTCATTTAATTATATTAACAATAATAATAATAAAAGTTATAATTGAGCAAACACAAAAGACTTCTTGGAATACTATTCAATTGCCTTGTGACAGTGCATTTAATTACCATTAAATTATCTCTTATGTCTCTTCCACTTAATATTTGCTCAGGCATTTTCCTTAGGAGGTTGTGCTGAACCTCCTGCGAAATTCTTATCTAATCTCTGCACAGGCATTAGTTCATGCATTGATCTGATGCCATCTCAAAGAGAATAGTCAAGCAAAATTAAAGGTGATAAGAGAAGTTCTCATTGGTATTCTGGGAGTAGAAATTGAATCTGCCTTTTTTTTTTTTCTTGCTGAAATTGAAAGAAGAATGTGTGCAATGTGGGCAGGCAGATTTATGAAAAAAAGAGAAAAACCAAGCACCTTTGTCTATCCATAGTAGGACACTGTTAAATCCAGACCACTGGATTCTGGCCACAGGTTTCCTGAAGCTTATAATCTCTTTTTATAACTCACAAAATTTAAACACTAAAATAAGTAGGCGTATATAATGTAAAATATTTATTTTTCCCCTTCCATTTTATTGGCATGGGGGATGGTCTTTTACATTTCCTTAGTCAATATCTGATGCCTGTAGTCTCAGCATCAAACTGGGAACATGACTGGAAAGCTCACAAGCCACAGGGTAAGAGGAGATAAACCCCAAACTTTAAATATTTGGGTAATGTTGCTTATTTATTTATGGAATAGGAGGCTAGCAGCGTTTTAAAATCATGTTTGCATAAAACTGGAGATGCTCTTAAGCTGTTTAGTTTAACAAATCGAGTACTGCAGTACTGGGATCCACAAAGCAGTGAGTTGTGAAGATAAATAAATACACATTTAATCATGATACACTGGGCCTTAAATTAGCATCATTCCTGGAAGTGGAAGTTTTGTGTGTCAGGACTGAAAATCTACTTTGCTACAGCCAGTTCTTCGTGGTGTCAGAATACCTCAAGGAATAAATGGATAACAGCTCTGAAATTTCCTGGTGATACAAAATTGTTGAAATGGTTCAAAAAATTGAATCTGTAGTTTAAAAAAAAAAATTATTGAAATACAAAAATACAAGGGATGAGGAAATGGGTATTTGATTTGGTTGGATGTAAGGCAAGTTGGCCAAGGGGTTTTGTGAGCAGGTTTACTTGTTAGGTGAAGTAACTCAGGCTGTACAGGAAGGTGAATTCTCAGAAAAAAGCACATGAACATCTCTGGAATTTGGGTATTCATACACAATCTGAACTCATGTTCAACACTGCCTCTCCTTTTGAAGTCTCCCCACGCAGAGCTGAGGATGAGGAGGGCTGTGCTGTTGTTCATCACCCGCGTGTGTGTGCAGAGGTGATTTGTGACACTTCCCAGAATCACACAGGACCAGGAACCACAGAATCCCGAGGTTGGAAGAGACCTTCCAGATCACCTAAAACCACCTCAACTAAACCATGGCACTGAGTGCCACATCCAATCTTTATTAAAACACATCCAGGGATGGTGACTCCACCACCTCCCCGGGCAGATGATTCCAGAACTTTATCACTCTTTCAGTAAAAAACTTCTTCCTGACATCCAACCTAAATTTCCCTTGGTGCAGCCTGAAACTCCATTCCTGATTTACCTGCCCTGAGCTGGTGTCTGACAGTTTTATGCAGGACCAGTTTGATGTCCTTTGTCATGAACAGAGATCCTGCTGTGATTTATTACATTTTACTGTTTATAGGATCATAGAACTGTATAGGTTGGAAAAGACATGGAATATCAACCATTAATGCAGCACTGCCACAGCCACAACTGAACCATGTCCCCAAGGGCTACATCCATACTTGGAATGCTTCCAGAGATGCTGATTCCACCACTTCCCTGGACACTCTGTTTCCAATCCCTGACCACCCTTTCAGTGGAGAAATCATCCTAATAGCCAATCTAAATCCAAGTATTTAAAATTGTGAGCATAATGAAGAGGAGAATTATTAATTCATATTGGGGGTGTGATTACTATGGGAATACAGAATTATTATTTCCATATGTGTGTACAAATAGCACACTACATGATGCTGAAGGGCAATTATTCTCCTGTCTCATTAGTATTTGTAGGAATTGAATTGAGAAGAGTTAAAAGCTCATTATTTTGTCATGTTGAGTGCCTGTATGAATTCAAATGCAAGAAGCTTTTTTTCTCATGTTTCAGCTGTTGTAATAATTTATTTTCTCACTCTTGCACAGTTTATCATATTTCTTCTTTCATGTCTTTTAGTAACAAATTAAAACTTCCCATGCAATTCAGATGCAGGAAGTTTCTAGGAATTTGGTACTTTGTAGTTTGGAGCAGGACCCAGCTGCCACACTGGTGCTGAGGGAATGTGGAGTGGAGAACACCTCCAGCTGTTGGATCCATTGCTATCATTCCTTATCTTTTAAATTATGTATTTCATAGCAGTAGTAGTTTGAAATAGTTGTTCTTACAACTTGTCATCACTCAACAAACCCACTTGGTGAAGTGTGTTGCTTTCATAGTGCATCATCTCCTCTTTGATCTGCAAGTCAGACACGTGAATTTTTATGGTATTTTGGGCTTTGCTGCAACTTTAGGATCTCAATAGCAACTTGATGTTTTCATAAGAGGATACCAGGAGCTGCTAAGGAAAAGCCGTTGAGATTTGTTACTGGTGCAAGATTTGCAGAGTGAAGTTCTTGGGCACTGGTTCTATTCTCTCTTACTGCCTGGGGTTTTGTTGTTGCTGTTTGTTACTCTATAAATTGCTTACTCTAATGTGGTGAAAGTATTACCTAAAAACCAGGATTCTTCCCACCTCCATGTTGGTAAATAAAGCAAGTCCATGACGTGTGATGAAGATTTGAAGTGTTTCCTGCTGTAGAGGGTCATCATCCAGTTTCACTCGTGGTTCTTCTTGCTAGTTCAGCATTATTTTATGCCACAGTGCAGTACAGTTGTAACATACTACTCTATTTACTTCTATTTTTATTTTTACTGTAGTTCCCAGGTATTTATCAGTTTTATTTGTATGATTAGATCCACCTACACAATTAAATCCTGTTGACCAGGATGGTTCAAGAACACAGCCTACTTTCTCCTAGCTGCAGTGCAGGTACAACCATCTGCTCAGTCCTCTGTGAATTTTGATTATATTTAATAAAATGTAGCCAATATTGACATGAATAAGAAATTTTTCAATCAAGTTCATTCTGGTCGAAATATGTTTCTTCCCAAAGTGCAGCTCATTTATGGAGACTATGAAGACAAATTCTTTTTTCTCTTCCTGGACTGTGAATTGTCATTCCAGAAAATTAAGATGTATTCATTTGAAAGTTGTTTGGGGAGTGTTTTAGTCTGTGTTGGCACTGAACTGATCTTTCTGTGATGCCTACCTGCTTCTTTTGCTGTAGGTGAAAAATGACTATATGTTAGAAATAGCAGATCAAGTGGACCAGGAAATTGCTTTGAAACTAGGTTGCCTTGAAATCCGGTAAGCTGATGATTTAATTTATTATTCAACATCTTTCTGATAGAATATATATATTAATTTTGAAACTGCTTAAAGTTCATCAATTTCTGACCAGTAGAGTTGAATAAAACATCATAAGACTTCTTTTGCTACAAAGCAGTTTGAAGAAAAACTGAATAGACTGTATTGTAACTCATTTCTAGTGATTTCTAAATTAACATTATTTTAAAATTTTAATTAATTACATCTTGATACTGCCTTTTGGGTGAATTCTTCATCTGAATAATTCAAAGGCCTGTAGAGTACATTGAAGTATGCTTAAAAAAAAATGCATCTGTGGTGTTATTTAGCAAATAGTCTTGTGATTCTGCATATATAAATCCTACAGCTAAAGAATGTAATTATAGATAAATGCTGCTACCTTTCCTCTCTGTATTTACTCAATTTTTAATGTGCTGTTTTGAAATGATTAAATCTTAAGGATCCTTTTGGGTGTTTTTGGTGTTCTTGTCAACTGTATAGACAGCTGGAAAATAAAGATAAATATATCAGATTAAGAGATCCTTGAGAGAGTTCCCAGCTTTGAAATGCATGTGTTGGGTTTTGCTGATTTATGGAGAATTTCCAGCCTGAAACATTTGCTTCAGTTATGCTGATGTCTCGCACAGGGAGATTAGGAAAGAAGTAAAATTGATAAGAAGTGAATGACAAATGTAAACTTGTTAGGAGGGAACAAAAGTGTCCTTTGAACAGTACTTTCCAAATTAAAACAAAGTTTAGGCTTACGAAATTTTCCAGGTATCACAGGAGAACCTGATGCCTTTGTTATAAGTTCTGCTGGTAGCCCCAGAGAAAACAAAAATTCTTTGTGTAACTGCAAACTCCTTATGCACTTACAAAATCATTGTGCCCTATTTCAAAACATGTAATGAATATAATAATCCGTGATTATGTTGTCAGCCAAGTCCTGCCTTCCCTGGTCCTCAAGCTGTGGCTGTTCAGAACATTTTGATGAGCAATTTCTCATAGATGAACTACTGAGACTCTTAGAATGAGCATTGCTGGTCCATTTTCTCCCTGAAAACAATCTCAGCCCTCTCCCAACAAAGCTTTCTTATTTATTCATTTGTTTTTTAATGTGAACATGTTTGGATTGAAGCAGTTTTCATCACTGCCTGATTTTCCTGGTTCTCCCTGTTCCATGCACAGAGGACTCTCCCAAAGAAGGGCAGTGTGAGGTAGAAAGGAGCTGCTGAAGGACAAGTTAGGTCACTTCTTTTTGTAGCAGCACTGGTTTAAAGTCATTCTGAAAATGCAATTAATTTGTAAAATAAAAATCTGATCTGTTGAGGTAGAATAATGTACTTAATACTTACCTTTTAATTGATTCTGCCAGTGTTTTCTGATGCTGAGTGCAAGTTTTGATGATATTGATATTGTAGTTTTAGGCTGGATTATCCAATAATTGTTGCTTTCAAATATTTTTCCTGACTTCAGGAGATCCTACGGAGAGATGAGAGGCAATGCATTAGAAAAGAAGTCCAACTATGAAGTGTTAGAGTAAGTATTGTGTACTAGCTTGAGGTTTGAACTGTCCTGTCTCTGCATCAGGAACAAGAAATTCAGTTCAGTAACAGAACATTTCTGTTGTAATGTTTCTATTCCTCAAGTTTAAGATGCTTTGATTATATGAAAAATTATAAGAAAAAAATGATGGAGCCCACTGAGGTGTAGAAGTAGGAAAAGTGCTTTTAACTCTGGTCCAGTGAAACAGGTTTGGAGTTGTTTAAACTTGATCAGGAGGCTTATTATGATTTTCAGCAATTTTGCTAATGTTTATGGGGTTTGCCAACTCTGATTTTAAGGTGATTTTGTTCATCAATGTTTTTTCTGTGCCCAGTTCCTAAATATTCTTCTATGCCCAGCTGCATTCTTCAGTTGTGACTCATCTGTGGTAAAGGTTGAGTTACTTGAAAATGTTTGTGCTTTTGTTTTTCCTTCTGTTTGCTCCGTGTGGGCTTTTTCTGAGTTGTGACCTTGCAGTTAACAAGGTTATTGTTTATCTGTGTATCACAAGTTTTAAGGAGACCAAGGAGCATCCTTGTACTGAAATATTTCGTTCACTTATTCATGTTGGACAGGAGATGGCTTCAGTTCAAACAAGCCAAAGTCCTTTAGAAGCTTCAGGGATTGAAATCTGATTTTATTTGTCTTTATATAATGGATAAAGTTTCAGACATACATGCACCAATGTTATGCTCATCACCACTAATTACCCTTGTGAAAAGATGCTGTACAGTTTAACACAAAATCGGGATAAAAGGTTGGTGCAGCAGTGAAGTCTTTATTTTTTAAATCTTGTTTTTAATAACACGTGTGTGCTAACTTTTAGAGGTGTGAAATTAGAGCATTTGGAGGATGAAGTGAAGATTTTATACCACAATTAATAAGTTTACAAGGATTTTTGAGGAATCTATGGTTCTAATAGGTAAAGATAATTTTGAGGAATAGCCTGCTTATTTGTAGCAATAAGCATTTGTAATAATAAGTATAATTTTTTAATAATAAGCATAATATTTTAATAATAAGCATAATTCTGTGGTGCTCCTATTTTATGCAAATTTTTTCAAAGCTTTGGTTTTGTTTGAATTAGGGATTTTTTTAAATTAATTTTTTTAAGGACTTCAGTTTTTTGTCTCTAGCCACTAGCAGAAGTATCCTGGTTGAGAAAACACATCACAAAATGAGAAAGGACTAATAAAGACAAAGGGGATGAACAGACAGCCATGACTAAAAGGGGATATAAAAAAGATTTCAAAGTATGTGAATTATGGTTGGTACAGTTTACATATATACGTTCCAGTAAGAACTTGAATAAACTATTTTTAAGTCAGTTTTTTGGCAAGTCAGAAGCTACAAGCATTAGTAATTAGGTTAATGACTGTGGAAACAATGAGACAAAAGAAAGCTGGGTCATAACAGGTCACACAACGTATAAATTAATAATTGTAACAGGTGAGAGTTCCAGCAGGACTCCGTGTGGTGCTGCTTCCAGTTTAACAGTGATTTTTTTTCCTTCAGTCTCTGTGTTTGTTACACAGTGACTGCTTTGGCAGGAAATAACTGCATTGCTGCTGTGAAACACAAAAGTGAAGATAACCCTGATCTGCAAAATGGAACAGCTTAATGCCATGCAGAATTGGACATGGAGAATTTTGCATTTCAAGAGTTTTGGGGTTTTTTTGAGAAGCAGTGTGTGATTTGTGTGGGATTTCGCTGGGAAAGATGAAGGATAAAACCACCTTAAAGTGACTGTAGTAAAGATAATTACAAACTGGAAAGGGTCTGCAAAAAGTGCCAGTGATCTCCCAAATGCATTAATTTGATCTTACTGCCTTAATAACCCATAAATGTTAAACTACACAAGTAATATTTATTGCTCAAGTGAGGCCTTTTGGGTTTTTTGAGGGGGGGATTGCTAGTTTTAGTACATCATGAGGCACTTAACCAGCTGAGAGCAATTTTTAAATGGCCCTTTTTTGCATTGGGTGTGATTGCTCCTTGCCTGCCTTTGTTAGATGTCTATTTGATGTATATTTGTCTTTGATCAGATTGTCATACAAGAACAGATCTGGTAGAGAAATGGTGGATAGGATCAAGCTGTTAAGTAGCCTTTAATAGTTGGGCCTTCATGGAGTGAAAGAAGAATTTTTTCATAATAAATGAGAAGCCTGTTAGCAGAGAACAGGGATAATTACAAGTACAGAAGTGGTAGCTATAGGATGGAACAGGTGCAGCCACAATTTGGTAAAAAGCATGTTAAAGTCTATTATGTTAACCTAACATTACTTTTTTACAATTTTGTTGTAACATAAATTGAGGTGAAAAATACACTACATATGCTGCCTAAAGCTCCTTATCATTGTAAGACAAGCAATATCACCTATCTGTAGTTGGTGTTTTATTAATCATATTGAAATTTGTACATTTAAAACATTGAATTTAGATTTAAGCCCACAAGTAGGCTGGTGTAGATGAGGTTAAATAAAAAGCTGTAGTAGAACTGTATGAACCAGGCTGTCAGTGCTCCTCCTCTCTTGTTGGCAATCAGAGCCCAGATGTCCCGAGCTGGTGTCTCCCTTGTTGGCCATTCCACCCCCTCCAGCACAGCTGGGAAGGAGTTTGTAGGATTTTGTGTGTAAAACTGTTTGTATGTTCCCATTTCCAGTGTTTTTTCTCTTATTTATAGGTTGTTGTTGGCCATGGCATTAAATCTGTGTGGTTCTTTCGTTAAATTCTCCTCCAGTAAATAAATTTGCTGTCTCAGCTAAACACAGGAAATGCTTTATTAACAAGTTTTGTTAAGAGTTTTGGTCTGTTGTACTCTGCATAAGAATTTCTTCTCAGTTTGTTGCACCCAGATCTGTACAAAAGGCTGCTCTACAACTTGTTCTAGTAATGAATTAAATGAGACTGTGACTGTTAAGATGAGGGATACCAGGGTGATGGAAGGTGCTTCATTTCAGAAGCACCATCTTTCTCTCAGATGCTTAATGTTAAACTAATATATCCCTGTCAAAATGTCTTTGCATATTATTTAGATGGTAATAGTGTGTTAGATTCATTTAACTGTGTGGGATGATAAACCGAGTATCATTTGCATTTGAGAAGAAATGCATGGAAGGAATTAACATTTATGAAAGTTTTATAATCCTGCAGCTTACTGTCATTGCACAGATGCCAGTGCTGCACATGAACATTCTGCTCCTCCTGGTTGAGAATGTTTTCAGTATGAAATTGTCTGCTACTCATCTTCAGAGAGCTTTAAAAATACCCTGGTTTATTCTTCCAAGGGAGCTTTTACTCTTGGCTTTGTTCTTGTGCCATTAGGTAGCAGTAAATAAATCCTGAATATCTCCACTTGCTAATGGCTTTTCCTTTTTTTGCCAAATGTAAGAATCCCAGATGTTTTTCTGTGTATGTTCAAAGCGTGCAGTCATGGAAAGCTCGCTTTCATGCTTGTTCCAGAAGCAGATAAGAATGTTTGAAAGAGATGGTAATGTCCTAAATTTAAAGGAAAAAAGTCAATAATGCCTTTGAGCTATAAATCTTTTTCCTATTTTTACTTTTCTCTTACTTTTTCCTTTTTTACATGCAAGATTTGGCCCTTGGTTGTACAGTGGTGTCTTCTGCACTAACATATCACTGGCAGCTTCTCAAGCACTTTATTTGAAGCTGATGTTCAGTTGTAGAGACACAAACACATCAGACATTAACTACATGCAGCACATCAGAGCCATAGAAATATTTAATGGCTCTGGTTTTCAAACCAGGGGTCCAAACCAATTTATAAGTGTGAACATGAGCTTGATAAATTCACTTTGCAATATCTGAGCTCACAGTCACCTGATTTACAGTTGTAAAAAGTGAGATTAGTTGCAAGAAAAAGCTGGTAATTTTAATTTGCTCAGTATGAGGAAAGAATAAATAGTAGAAATTTAAACATACCCTTAATTGTAATGTTTCAAAGGGTAAAACAGCAGTGGAATTGCACTCAGCATGCTTAGTGAGGTGATATCATGAGTATTGCTCTATGGATTCCTGGATTCCTTAGGCCAAGTTGGAGCTCTGAGCAACCTGGTCATGTGGAAGGTGTCCCTCCCCATGGCAAATAAATGCTCATTATGGTTCCTTCCAGCCCAAACCATTCTATAATTCTCTGTTATATCTCCTACTTCATTCTAATAGAGATTTATTAGGGTTTTCCACTTTCATGTTGTTCCCTTCTCACCTGACTACAAGCTCTAAGAACATTTGTTCTATAGTCTTTAAATTATTAAAACATGTACAAAGAACAGTTTTATTCTCAAAACTCCTGTGTGCCCAAGCCAGCATTTCAAATAACAGACTTTCCACACAGGTACCTGCTTAAATGCAAAATCCTTTGGGATTTGAACTAGAAGATGCTGCTGTCCCACATTTGATGTGGAGTGGCTGTAGTTAGAGTTTTAATAGTACTGTGTTTGTTACACTGAGATTGTCAAGGACCTTGCTATGAAGATTGTTTAGTAATTGTACGTGCTAGTTAAAAAAACCAAAAAACAGACCCAGAACATCACTCTGAAAAGAGAAATACAATATTGCACAATGTTTTTGATATTAATGCTGTGTGTATTTTTTCTTTCAGGAAAGATGTTGGTTTGAGACGGTTTTTCCCGAAGAGTTTACTGGATTCAGTGAAGGTAATTCCAGCTCCAGTCAATCCTCTACTGCTCTAAAGAAAAAAGTGTCAGAAATCTGAAAATTGCATTACAGTTTTCACTGTACAGTCCTAAGGGAATTGCTGTGCAGTTTTGCTTTGTGAAGAAACATCCAAGCTGTCTCTTGGATTGGTGGGATCTAAATCCCAGTAATGCAGCTGGCAGGACAAGGGCAAAGTGATGCACATGGCCCTGCTGAGCTGCTGTGAGAGGGGCACAGCTCTGCCTCTCAAACCTTGGGGATGGAAGTGCAAAACAAGTCCTTGGAGCCTCTGGTATCAAATAAATTTTTTTTTTTTCCCCTAAAAGAAAAATGAGACTTCTGGAGAAAGAGGAAGGGGACTTGTAAGAAAAAAGAATATTTTACTGGAAGCTTGATAAACCATGTTCTGCTTTCCTTGCTCAAGACTGTATCCAACTTACTAAAGGATGATTTCCAGTAATTTCTGCTTATGTTAATCCTGGCTAAGACTATAAACATTACTTGAATCTTGCTCCCATTGAAGTCCATATGTTCTCAGAGTAAAAAATGCAAATTTTTCTTGACATGTTTTGAAAAGGAGGGATTAAGAATGGTCACCAAGTATTTTACATTTATAGCTGCCTCAATATGAATGTCTTGGTAAAATATCTTATAATTCATACAGGAAAATACAAATCACAAATTGCTATTTTGGAGCTGGTTTTGGTAAGCAGTGCTTTATAGAAAGAATAGAATTCAACTTCAGATTTGGAAAGAATCTGCATTGTGATTTAAATGGGTAAACACAAAAGATCTGTCATGACAGGGTTTTGTTTCAAAAGACTTTTGAAAATCAGAAGCTAATGAAGTCAAGTGGATTTAAGTAATCCCCTCTGCATTTTAATTTAAGCAATTATCTGAAACTCTATTTTCTGCTAACGGGAAAATTGTGGTAAAAGGCTCCAGACGTAAAAGTATGAATAACTGTCTCAAAAATAATACTATGGAGCCAGAAAACTGACTGACCAAGAAAACTGCACTTTGGAAATCCTGAAGTGGGCAGAAAAGAAGTAGCAAGAATTGCCAGAAGGTAAAGCTGAGTGGAACCTTGTAAAGACATGAAAAAAAAATTGTTGGACATACGAAGAAGAAAAACAAGGGAAGGAAAAGTGTGTCTGCTTTCCAATGAAAATGAAATCCCTATTCAAAATAATACAGGATTGGTCCAAATTCTTATATTAGTCTTCCACTTTGTGAAGACCAGGGAATTTGAACTGGCAGGCAAAGGAGGGTTCCTGATAGCCATGAAATATAAAAATACGTATTTCTCTCAATTCTCTCTGCCCTGAACAAACACAGAGGGAGAACAATGGTTCTTAGACATGCTTTTAAGAGCAAGTTTTCAGGGCATTTTACTTGAAGTTGCCATTTGCAGACATTTCTGATAGATGCTTCTGTTATGGAAGTGGTGTTTTTTGGGGGCTGTTCAGCCTGGAGAAGAAAAGGCTCTGGGGAGACCTGAGAGCTCCTTCCAGTGCCTGAAGGGGCTACAGGAGAGCTGGAGAGGGACTTGGGACAAGGGATGGAGGGACAGGACACAGGGAATGGCTTCCCACTGCCAGAGGATGGGGATAGATTGGATTTTAGGAAGAAATTCTCTGTGAGGGTGGTGAGGCCGTGGCACAGGTTGCCCAGGAAAGGTGTGGATGCCCCATCCTTGGAAGTGTTCAGTGCCAGGTGGGGTGGGGTTTGGAGTAGCCTGGGATAGTGGAAGGTGTCCCTGCCCATGGCAGGGGGTGGAACAAGATGCTCTTTAAGGTTCCTTCCAACCCCAACCAGCCTGTGACTCTAATGGACTTTCTGTCTTTACACCTTGCTCATGATCTTAAAATTTTAAGTGACCAGTTCTTCTTGGTGGACTGAAAAGAGCCAGATAATATATGCCAGTATTCCTGGCAGTAAAAGTGATGATGGAATTGTTCAGGAAAACAAACCATGGGCAGAAAAAGTAGCTTTCATTAACTGAGTGGCTGAAATACTTGGGACACCTTGAGCTGGCAAATTCTTTTTTGTTTTGTTGTGTCTTGCTCCTTGTATTTGCCAGTGATAAGCTAAGGCTGAGGGTTGCAGTTCCCTTGAAGTTGGTTTTCTCTGTAAAAATAAAGATAACAGGGAGGTGCAGTGGAGGGTGTTGGAGTCCTAGCAAAGCCTGAGGCAGCTCTGGGTGCACGAGGGAGATTTCCTGACTGCCAAGGACTTTCTTACCCTGTCCAGTTCTGCAGCCACCTTAATGATCCACTTGATAATTGGTCCTGCTAATTTGACACAGTAATCTGAAATTACACCGAAGTCACAGATCTCTGTTAATTTGACAACATGGTTTTTCTTCAACCTATATATGCATCATTGCAAAACTGCTGCTTTTGTGAATATGCAACAGCCTTGGATCAGTGCTACTGGAGTAACTCCTGAACACTCCACATAAACATTTCTGGCTATTTTGACTTCTTTAAAGGCTTTCTAAAACTGAGTGTCTAATCTGGCTGGAAGTGCTAACGACAAAAGGAAGTTGGTATTTGTGTGGTGCCTGGAGCTGTTAACAGGCAGTGTGGGAGAATAAAGAGTTTTACTGCCGTTAAAATGGGACATTCAGATATGTTTGGATGGAGGAACAGTGGGAATTCCTGTCTTAACCTTGACATATTGCAAAGATAAGCATGGTTTTGCTTTCTGTCATTATTGTTACTTGGAAGATGTATTAGAAATGGGTTTTTTAAGCCCATTCAGTCACTTTAGGCAGATGTTTTTATTCATAATTCTTGTTGGCTTGTTCAGTTTGGGGGCATCTTGGAGAGATACTGCTTCTCAGATACTGTTTTTATTTTCATATGAGTGGCTGCCTTTCCAGGGATTATACATTATATACAGGCAGATAATTCACTTTTTTTAAGTCTTAGTTTAGCTCTTCTTTGTTCTGCTCTAAGTGGTTATTTCTACCCTGAAAACAGTTAATAAAATGCTAAACAACATAGTTAATATCATTTATTTGAATGCTAGGTTTACTTTTTACATTCAGTCTACTATTTAAATTCCATCTTTTTATATTGAAGCTTTTGTGCATTTTATCAGACTGAAAGAATTCACTTTATTTTGGATAGTCTAAGTTATTGTGTGCAGAGATTAAGATACAGCTACAGCTGGCTGGTTATTACCAGGTAAGAGAGAGAGTGGTGGTTTAGGTTTAAAACCTCATCTGAAGGTATAAATTGTTGTGGTTTTGTGTCAGGACACAGTTCAGAAGGTGGGAGAAATGAGGAACCTAGAATAAATATTCCTGGAAGGGTTAACATGTGGTCTTTTATTATAACTTACTCAAAACATTATTAGTTAGATATCCTCTCTATAATGTAGCAGAAATCATTTTGATCCTAAGCAGAACTTAAAAGGAGAAATTGCTCCTTACATTTTGAAGCTTTTTTTTTTCCCCATAGAATTGTCTGCATTACACTGATAAGACACTGTTAGTGCTACTAAGTGACCAAAACTCTTAAAATGTCCCTCAGTGATTAAATTTAAAATAATTGTTCTCTAAATGTTTTAATGCACAGGCCAAAACACTACGGAAATTAATCCAACAAACATTTCGACAATTTGCCAACCTCAATAGAGAAGAAAGTATTTTGAAGTTCTTTGAGATCCTCTCTCCAGTGTACAGATTTGACAAGGAATGCTTCAAGTGTGCTCTTGGTGTAAGTAGAGGAATGTGACAGTCACAAGAATACATTCTGGAGTTAGAAATCTAATTGCTTTTCTACAATTGCTTAGTTCTACAATAATTGCTTGCTTAGTTCCTGTTTTCATATAGATGATTGGATTTCATTAGCAACAAATTGTATTTATTGATTTTAATTAGAGCTTTCTCCATTGACTGCTTAAAAGTATCATTCATTAGTTGGGTAAGAATTGTATGTAAATTTAAATATTTTTATTGGTGCTTTGTTTGTGAAAGTCAAGCACTTTGTCAGCTGTTTCCATGAGAAAATGAGATTTCTCTATTTCTGTTTGTAAATTTTCCTCTAATGTCTGTTAATCTCTACCTATTTCAAGCAAATTTTGAGGAAGGGCCCTAAGTCTGGAGGGTTTGTGAAAATGGAGACTACAACAGAAATTAAAACTTGAATATCAATGTCCATGAGAAGAGGAAATACAGGAAATCCATAGTTCTCATGTAGACCTCAGATAAAACACATGGAAATGCAGTTTGAGTAGCAGAGATCCCCAGGAAACCAGTCATGAGGGGTTTTGCCACTTACAGAATTACTTGATTTTAATATAATTTTAATTTTTTTTAAGAATTAAAAAGCTTGTAGATACTAATTACTATAACCTGTAATTATAATTTTGGAGGTTAGTGTTCCATAGCAAGGCCTTGACTTACTATTGAAATCTTGCCCTGTCTTTCTCCTTTGACTCTCAAGTCAAGCTGGATTATTTCAGTGGAACTGGCAATTGGCCCAGAAGAAGGAATCAGTTACCTGACAGACAAGGGTGCAAATGTAAGTTTGCTTCTGTTTTGTGGGGCTTTTTCTCAGTCACTGTTTTAACAACCATGACCTGCTGTGAACTGAACATCACAGAAAGGGGAGTGACAAGTCTGATCTCAGGGTTAAACACAGCTGAGCTGGGAGCTCAGCATGTACAGCTCTCAGTCAGACATTAATTTGGGATTTGGGATCAGAGGAGAGGCACTGGTGTTGGATACAGAGGCAGTGTCAGCCTTAGCACTGAATTTGTTGGCTTTTCTACCCAGTGAAGTGCTCACTTGCAGAATTTGAACCATTGGTGGGGACTTTTTACCAATGAAACTTGAATTACTCTGAGTTGTTCTCCTTCTTAGGAATATGTAAATGCAGAGCTTGTTTAACCAGTTTGTGTGCACATTTGTGCAGGCACTGCTTATTTACTTTCTTCCTTCCCTTCTCAGCCTGTTCCTTACCTGATTCCAGCTGTATTGCAGGATTTCCTGTGCACCCCCACGGTGCAAGGGAGCTCTGGCCAGACAGATCCTTCAGGGATCTTTACAGTCACAACTTAAACTGAGCCCATGTCCAGCTTTCTGTTGAAATGAATTCAGAAGCAGTGAAAAGATGGGGAAATTAGGAATACACAGCTAAGAACATACCTTTTCCAGCAGTCTGGAGGGATGCTGGGAGTGTGTCAGCACGGGTTCCAGGTGGTTTTTGCCTGTTGAGTTTTCTCTGTTGACATCCAAGAGGTTGTTCCACTTCAGTGTCTGGCGTTACTCAACAGTGACCTCTGTGGGCACAGTGGAGCTGGATTCCTCTTCCAGACACTCTGGACATTTCTGTGTTGTTAGCCAGTGGTAATGAAATTCTAGAAACAAGCAGAGAACAGATTTCTGCACGTGTAGTTTGGAGATCAAAGTCTCCCTGAGCTTTTGTAACCCCAGGGATAAAGGCAGGCTATTTTGCTGTAATTTTTTTTCCTCATTTTTTTGCATTGTCTTTCTGCAGCCAACCCATCTAGCAGACTTCAATCAAGTGCAAACCATTCAGTATTCAAACAGTGAAGACAAGGACAGAAAAGGGATGTTGCAGCTCAAGATAGCAGGTGCACCTGAGGTATGTTGTGCACAGTGGTGATAAACTTGCAGCTAACTTTGTTTTTCCTTGCAAGGAGTGGGCTTCAGTATACTCTTAATGTGGATATTCTCTATATTGGACTTTTGTTCCAAGTTTGGTTTTAAAACAGATTTAGAGTTCATTACATCTTTTAGGTTTTGCATCTGGTGCTTGTAGAACTTGATGTTCATAGAAGAAGCTTAATATAAAAACAGTAGCTCTTAAATACAATTTAATAGCAGCCTGTGCACATGTACTGCTTTCTAGAGAGGAAACAGAGCAATTGCACTTTTGTGTAAAGGGGAAATGTGAAAGAAGGAAAATTTGTTCCCTCATACTGCATGGAGGCAGTGCTGGAAGTGAAATCAAATCTTTTCCTTGGTCCAGTGCACAGAAAACGGTGGTAGAGCAGGATTGAGGGAAGGTGGCAGATCAGTGCAGAGGATGATGAATGTTGGTGGTATTAAAATTAATAGCTTGTCTGTATGTCTCTCATCTCTTTTTCCACTGTAAGTATTTTATTTTTTTAAATCTTCTTTGAAATTGGGAAGGGTTGTTTTTAGGCCAAGAATAAATTGCTACAGAGGGTGGGAAAAAAGATACCACCTGTAAGAGCTTTAAGGAAAAAACAGCTTCTTCAGAATTGTCTTAATTAGAAGCCTGAAAGTCATAGCAGTTGTATTCAACAGTGGTTCACACTTCATAAGCCCAAATTACCACTACATTTAGGTGAAGGGTTTTACCAGCTGTGCTTTCTGAACCTCCTGTTTGAAATTTACTGCACAAAAGGCAAAGCAAGAATCATTCTCTGGTGGTTCCCTGCTCACCCACATTCTCCTGTTTACGGTTTGCAGGCGTGTGTAAAGTTCTGATGCAATGACACAGCTGTTCCCCTCAGTGTTTGCAACTACAATAATTCCTCTTTGTTGGTGCCTTGTTTTCTTCCCTTCTGTAGCCTCTGACAGTGACAGCACCATCCTTAACCATTGCAGAGAACATGGCTGACCTGATCGATGGCTACTGCCGGCTGGTGAACGGGGCCACGCAGTCCTTCATCATCAGGCCTCAGAAAGGTAAGGAGAGCTCCATCCTCGCACCTACTCAGAGGTTATTTTGCATTTGAAAACGAGACACGAGGTAGCAGCAAAACCCTCACTTGGAGGGTCTCTTCTTTCTGGGAGGAGCCGTGAGAAGCACTGATAATAAATTGTCACTCCGTCAAAAATTGCTTCGTGGTTGATAATTAAGACTGGTTTCAGCAATCGCTGCTTTACACTGATTCCAAACTGATATTGCAGAAGGAAATTGTCATTGTTAAAGGCACTCCTAACAAGGGTGTGTTACCTTATAAAGTGATTCCCTAATATACAAGTGGAAGTTTAAAGAGGTTGGTTATGATGCATTTGGATAAGGTTCTGACTGGTGATAATTACTTGGTTTCTGCCTTTCTCCTAGATACTCAAAACATCTCCATTTAAAAAATAAAAACCTTAAGAGGTCTCATGAGTTTCTCTCATAAAGTAAAAGTAAAGCAGAGATACATTTTATGATGTCTGACAGTTGTTTTTGTAGCAACTCAGCAGCTGGAAGCAGTGAGATGAGGTTGCATGTACACCTGGTTTTAGAGAGAATTTAATTAAATTTCATTAGAATTTTCAGACAGCTTTAATAACGAAAAATTTTCAAGCAAAACTGTTTAAGAATGAAATTTTCTTCTTCCCTGTTGTTCTCATCTTTCCTCGTGCAAATTCATCCAACTTTCCTGCTTTCTAAAACAATAAACTATTTCCTTCTTCCCTGTTTGTAATACAAGAAAGGACATAAACTATCCCAGCATCTCTTCATTGTGAAACTGAGTCTCTTTTAGCCACCTTTTTTTTTCTGCCACAGGTTTTCCCTGGGGTAAAGTTGTTAACATAATTCAGGTCTTTTCCAGGTCCATCTGTAACATCCTGCCTGTGCATGGCTCAAAAAATCCCCAAGCTTACACTTGGTCATTCAGTAAAAAAAAAAAAGTAATCTTACGGTGTTAGATGTCTTGACAGCAAATGGTAAATGCTCAAATTATTCTTAAATTTGGTGTGTGAGAGTGACCTTTAGCTCCAACACAAGCAGCTTTATTAGAACCTGTGTTAGTTGTGCAGCCTTATCTCCACACAAATGAAAATCTTCCCTCAACACAAACTCAGCTCTCCAAGCCAACCTGGTGCACAACTCAGTGGTGATGAACCATTGGCCCCAAAATCTGGCACTAAAAGGATAAGCTAGCTATCAGTGATAATAATAGTTTATTGTTCTAAAAATAAAACAGGCATCACAATCCAAGATTTTCATGTCACTAGACTACTCTGTGAGTGTAGGTCTTTTGTGCCTCTTTGTTTTCTGAGAAATCCTGTTTTGGGGTTTGCTGCGATCCTTATTATTCACTCCCAAAACTTTCCTTCCAATGCCACTGGATTGGCTGTTTTCCAGCCTGAACTGTTGTAGCTACAGTTGATCTTCTAAAACTTTTTCATGTCTTTACACAGAACCTCTTCCCTGAATTAATGGATAGCTCTGACTCTGTCTCTGCTTTTTCTTTAGGGGCACATTGTGGATTTTGTCCAGTTTTTCCCACTTCCACACTGGTGCTGGTGCCCTTCAAAATTGACTTCTTCATTTGCAGTTTTTCTTCCTAATCCCTGTCTTGTTCTGACCTTTTATCAGCAGCTGTTACATCTTCTAGGCTCACTGAGCTCTCTGAGGGGCAATGTCTGTGATTGGGCTGTGCCTTGCACTGAGGTTTGCTGGTGGCTATGAATGCAGGAGAAGTCAGTGCATTTAATGCAAGGTGTTTATTTGTGTGCTATTCTTACAACACAGAATTTTAACATGGAGCAAATGAGCAGTGATTGAACAGGAACATCAGGGAGCACTTTGGGAATACTCTTCTTTATGCATATGTGAAGAGAACCCCTCTAGTTAAAATAAAGTCTGGGTTTCTTTTGTCTCAGGTTTCTTTTTTTGAAGTTCATAGCGATACTCAAGGTATTCATTAAACATTTCATGGGAGAGCTGTCCCCATCATCATCTGCATTCCCAGACCCCTCCCACAGTGAGCTTTGATTGTATAAGACACATCAGAAACAAATCATGTAGCAACTCTTGATCCCACAGATGTTTTATCCCTTTTTTGAGCTTTCCCATCCCCTCTGTGTTGTAAATTTACATTTACTGCAAGTCCTCCTCATAAATTGTCTTTCTTGATTACTAACAGAGCCTGGTTCTTTGATATCTGTCGTGCTATCCAGAATGATCCAGTTCTTCTTAATCTGGGGAGAGCACTTGGTAATATTCAAGACCTGGACAGTATTTGGCATTTTTCCATTCAGTTTGTTTTATTTGTCATAAATATTTTGATAGACAGGTCCCTTTAGACAAATATGGAAACATTACATTTAATATTTTTATTTCCATGATCACACTTACCTCTTACAGGCTGAGAGCACAAATGAAAAAAATCATTAAAACTTGAACTGATTATCAGCTTTGAGGTTATGGGGTGTTTATCACTCTCTACAACTACTTGAAAGGAGGTTGTAGCCAGATGAGGGTTGGTCTCTTCTCCCAGGTGACAAGTAACAGGACAGGAGCAAACAGGCTCAAGTTGCTCCAGAGGAGGTTTAAATTGGATGTTGGGACAAATTTCTTCACCAAAAGGGTGGTTAGGCATTGGAACAAGCTGCCCAGGGAAGTGTTCAAAAATACCAAAAATATAAATAGTAAATAGTTAATGAAGCTATTCACTTAAGTGCTTTTTGTTTCACACAGATTTACCCTGTACATAATTTTCATTTTAAGGGAATGGCAACATGTGTTCCCATTCTTAGGATACTGTAGTTTGACACCTCACTGGTTTTGCTTTCACAATAATTTCAGTAAGGTGAGGAGAATTTACATTCCCCTTGGTACCCCCAGCCTGGCTGGGACCACTGGAGCTGCCTGGGACCTGCTGTGTCCAGCATGGAGCTCTGCTCAGACTGGAAACACCTGGACAATCCAGTGGAAACCCCACTACAGCCACGAATATCCCATTTCTTTAAAAGAATCTAGAATTGGGCAAAAATGTTGTGGGTTTCAACTTGTGAAAAACAACATATGCCTTAACTGGGATGCTGTTAGTAAGAAATTTTGACTTCAGACCTGCAGGGGTCCTAATGAATATTTGGTATTTTCTTTGGGATATAAACTGTAAAAGGATGAGCACCAACTTGGGCAGCAGTGCCTGAAGTGAGCAGTTTGGATCCAGAGATCACGTAGGCGTCTGCCAGATCAGGAGTTCATGCAGATCCCTTTTTTCTTTAATTATAACCAGTGATAGAGGAGGCATAGAATCACAGAAGAATCACAGAATAGTTCAGCTTTGTGATACTTTTTAAGTTTCATCTAGTTCCAATCCTCTGCCATGGGCAGGGACACCTTCCACTATCCCGGGTTGCTCCAAGCCCTGTCCAAGCTGCCCTTGAACACTTCAGGGATAGAGCAGCTACAGCTTCTCTGCACAACCCCCTTCCTACAACCTCTGTGCACCTCTGCTACTACATGATGGAGTATGAGGTGTTTTTGGATGCCTGGATGCCTTTTTGTCTTTGTTTTTTTTTTAACATCTGCCTGCATTTCCAGTTTCCTCTGTCCTTTTCCAGCCCTGCACTTGACACACATCTCCAGCAGCCACGTGGGGTGGGTTGTCCCTCTCGCCAGTCCCTGCAGGCCACCAGGCTGTGGCTGCCAGGCAGTTCTGGCTGCTCCTTCCTTCTTCCCAGGGCTGAGGCTGCTTTGTCCAGGTCTCCCAGCCCCCTCAGCCCAGAGGACAAGGGCCCAGATCTGTTGCTCTGATGGCAATGAGCACCAAGCCAGTTACATCCTGTGGAATTCAGCAGGGGACAGTGAAAAGGGAGATGATCAGGTGGAACAGTTGTGGATATGGTGCTGCTTGGTTTCCCAGTGGATCTGGAAGCAAATAACTCATTTAACTTGGGTCACTCTTAGCTTTTCTCTGTCTATCCCTGTCTATTCCTCACAGCTTTCCAGACTGCTTCAATGCTTGTCACCTTTCCTTCACTTCCTTCACTTTTCCTTCAATTTCTTCACCTTTCCCTTGCGTCTTTTGATTTTCTTTGAACTCGTTGACTACATCATGCTACTACTCAACTTACTGTGTAAGACCACTTCTATTCATACTCTCCCTATCTCACAAAGTGCCTAGAAAGGATCTGCTACTACAATGGAATCAAGATTTGGTTTTGTTAACAATTTATTATGTTTTATTATGATCCTTGCTTTGCATTTTGCACTGATAGGAAGCTGTTCAAAAAGTGGAACGGAGGCTTGCAGGAGCAGAATGAGATTCTCTTCCTTAAGGAAATTTAATAGCACACTGGAAAGTCAGATTCTCTCTTTATCTCCTTTAGATCCTCTTTGATAGGTAGTATTTGACTTTGGCACACACTAGCAGTTGCCACCTGTGGTATTTCTCACTTTCTTTGGAGGTTGGAGGAGGGAAGAAGAGTCAGACCTGATCTGAGCTCAGTACCTTGAACATATGAAGCATTGTGGCCCTGCAAGTGTTATGAAATCATTCCTATCCAGTGTAATGAAATCATTCACTGATCTTTCTGAAGTCCCCAAATATGATACTCCAGAAAAAAAAAAACCCAGGGGAAATTAAAATTCCATCTTTAGAATGCAGTTTGAATACTGTGCAGTTAACATGCAGTGGAGCTACATATTAAAGAGCAAGGAGAATTATTTTGAATAACTGCTTATTAATTGTGCATCCATTACCTTGATTTAAAAATACAGAATGATAAGGTTAAATGTGCAATTTAATGAAGTTCTTTTAACACAGAGAGGGAGACTGTATGTTCCACCAGTAACATGTGATTGATCAGCACCATCTAAGCTTTAAATCCATTGCCAGGTGTAGGAGCAGCATTGAAATAACCAGCAGTAGCAGCATAAATTGGTGTTGACCAGAACACAGGATGATTTCACAACTAATAACTGACAGTTGTAGCTGTCACATAGAATTTAAGGTTCTTTTGAGTGTTTTCACAGCCCTGGGGAGGCCTGCATAGCAGTGAGCAGGCCTCTTGTGCCTGTTCTTTCGAGCCTGATGTCTTTTGCCCAGTTTTCATCCAGGTTGAATCCTCTCCTGCCCATTAGAGTCTCTCTTTTTTGGGTACCTGCACCCCAGTCTTTCTTTGCCAGGCTGCACCTTCATGCCATTGGTCTCATATTTGTCACTCCACGCTGCCTCTTAAGATCTTTGTCTTCTGTTTCCTTCCCCAAAAGGTATCATTTACCCTAACACATCACAGTACCTTTATCTCCCACCTGCTTGGATAATTTTACAGTCCTTGCTCTGCCCCCCAGTTTCAGGTGCTGCTCTTGTCACTTTGCTGAGCTGCTCCCCATCTTCCAAATTGAAGCATCTGGTTTCCCTTCTTTTCTGCAGCTTCCCTTTCAACATCCCCCATCAGACAGATCAAAACAGACTGATGTTGCTGAGCCAAATGGTGCTTTTCTACCTGTAGACAGCAAAAAAAAAGTCCCAAAACAGTGTATTTTGGCATGTTGAGTGTGGCTTTTTTGTATGGAGCATTTCTCTGCTCAGTCCCTTAATACACAAAGGTGAGACTGTCATTTATATCTATAATTCCTGGAAATTTTAACTTGTGAGAAAAACAAGTGAGAATTTACATCATTTTGTTAAACAATGTATATCACCAGTTTTTACAAGTGTGGCTATTCTCTCAGGTCACTTTATCAGAGTTATATTTGATTTAGAGGGTGAAACACATTTTAATTACTCATCTTCTCTCCCTCCCTGCATACTCCAATGTACTGAAAAGGTGTTTTGCTGGAGGTTTAGTAACTTCCCCACAGAAATACCAAGTATTTCATCAAATCCAGTAGGAAAAAAACTCTTGAATATGTACATCCAAGCTTTTATATGCATTACCATTTTGAAAGAAAGACTGGCAAGGATTTGAATATAGTGTACAAAAAGCTGATTTACTCCCTGGTACAAAACATTATTATTGTATAGTCTCAACCCAGTGTGAAATCAATATGATAATATGTGCTTTAATGATTTATTTCAGTTGTCTTACTTGGAAATCCAAGTTGGATTCAATTGTTTTATTTATATGTTAGCACTTAGGACATCTTGGAGATAAAAGGAAAGCATTTCTTACTAGGGAGATGAGATAGTGTCACACCTTCTGCAAGTGATTTATTGGAGTTATTTGTTAAGAATAAAAAAGAGCTTTTATATTCTGTGTATGTTGTTTCCTCAGATGAGAGTTTGCCTAAAGGTCTGTATCAGTGGGTGGAAGGAGTTGTTGATATGCTGCTCTTTATATATGTATAGAACATTCTTTTGAATCACCTCAGTTTCCCTGAGAGATTGTGATGATTATTGTTTCAGCCATGTATGTATTTCACTTTGAGAGAGGTTATTTGAAAACTTGTAAAAGCTTTAATCCTGTTTTCTTCTTGTTTACACAGAAGGTGAAAGAGCTTTACCATCAATACCAAAGTAAGTTTTGTACTTTCTTTTTTTACATATTAAAAAAAGTGTTTTGAAAAATAGTGATGCTTTTTGGAACTTTCTGCATGTTCCTGACTTTTATTGTTGCTTTTGGATTCCAGGATAAATAGCAGGTAGGGCATAAAAACCTGACAGCAGTATTAAACTACAAGGATACTAGAAAGAAAATCTGGGGAAAAAAGTGCATAATGCATCCATCATATTTGACAATAAGAAAAGCAGGATGTTCTGGAAAAGACTTGACTGAGATTCAGGCTATTTCTTCTGAGTCCATGAGTAAATTTAATTAAAGGAGGGATGCTGAACAGTTTGTGAATTGTGATTTCAATCTGTGAGTCAGTCTGTGGTCATCTTTTTCCTAATTCTCCCCTTTTTGGCTAATGTGAAATACAGAAAATGCTCTTTTTGCTGCTATCATAAATCTGTCATGTCACCTTTTCTTAGTAAAACTTCCATAATGGGGCCAGTTGAAGTTAGGATCTAGGTTCAGTGTAATAAAGAATAGCAGTTACTAATTTAAATATTTATATGGCATGGTAAATACCTCTTTATTGTTTTAAATATAGAAAAGTTCTTCTCCATTAATAATTGTGGATGTCTAGAAAACAGCAATCCTATGTCAGTCAAACAGAGCTTCATTTTTTCCCCTGGTTGGTTTTATGGTGATACCTTATCAAAGGTGTGCTGAGACAAGTTATCTGTATCTAATAATTCTTACAAATTATGCTAAGACACCTCTCTGCATTTTTCTTCTTCCCAGACTTTAAGGTAAACAAGAATAAATTTCTGATTTAGCTCTGATTTAAACAATTCCTTCTGTTGTTGGAGTTGGTGCTCTCTAATGCAGGCAAGCCTTCAGATCTTCCTGATGATTCCCTGCTCCCCTGGTGTCAGTGGCTGGGTCTCCATCCTCTCTGGAAGTTCCCGTGCTTGTCTCACCTTTCCATGGGTAGTGGCCTCCTAAACTCCAGTGTTTAAATCAAGACACTTCTTGGGTTTTTTTCCCTTTTTTTATAATCTGGCTGTTCTCAGTGGGCACATCCAGTTCAGAGTCACACCCAGCTGTGCCCTCCTTGAGCTGCATCAGGCAGTGCCAGCCCTGTCCAGCAGCACGAGGTGACTGCTGAAAACCCAGGGACATTTAGGGGGTGATGGGGTTTTACCTCCTCCTTTTTATTTTGGGACACAGGGGCTGTGCCTGCTTTGACCCAGTCACCTTGTTTCTTCCTTTATTTCTGGAAGGAGTTCAAAACTATTTTTATTACTTTCTTAACTACTGGATGGAGCTTGGAATACAATTTGTTCCAGAATTAGTGATTACACACAGGTTCTGCTGCAGCCCTCACTATCTGGCAGCTTTCTCACGCTGCAGAAAGAGAGAAGTTAAAATTCCTGGAAAAAAGTTGAGGCTGGAAGCAGTAAAATCAGTAAATTTAGTGTGCACTCACAAAACAGGAAAACTTCTATTTACTTAAATAGGCACAAGTGAGAAACACAGAATAACATTCTAATTACATAAAGCTTAACCCTTGTTTATTTGTAAGGATTTCTGGGGTAAAATAAGGTTTGAAGGAAAAACTTCTTCTCATTTTTGGGGCAATTTACCAAAACTAAATTTGTACACTTGAGTCTGTTTAACAAGAGCACCACATCTGCTCTGAGTTGGGCAGCAGAGCTTTTATCAAATACACAAAACTACCAACCAACAGCATCTTGCATCTGGGAAGATTTGTCTTTGCCAGATGAAATTCCTGATTTCTGAAGGCATGAAGTGCAGTGCTCTCCTGACAGTTAGAAATTTTGGTTACAAGTGATGAAAAATTGAGAATTTGTTAGAATTTTTGATCCTTACGAACATTTATGTGTCACATAACATATAGATAATATATACATAACATAATGAACATTTATACATAGTGAGCAATACATTTATAATGAACAATATATAATTTATACGTAACATAATGAACATTAAAACATAGCTACATTTAAATGCAGTTGGTTTTCTTCATTTAGTTGACATGTAAATGAATTCAAAATAGCACAGGATCAGTCATCTTACAGACAGAAACTCAATTCATACTCCCTTTCCCCCAGATCACACAGAAAGTAGAAGCACAGTCAGATTGCCCTCATCAAAAGCGTGCACAGTTTGGGTTTTGTGTTTTCCTTCAAATTCGTTGCTTTCTGTGAACGGTTGTGCTCATGAAAATCCACTCTCACTCCCCCAGATGGGGTGAAGTGGTAGATTCCTCTCTGCCTTCTCTCCGTGGCTGGGGGAGGTGGCTCAGCCCTGCTAATTACAGGAGGTGCCTGTTGGGATGAATTCCCAGTGTTTGTGCTGAAGAATGTACAGCATTCAGCGCTTCCAACCTCTGTTTTCCAGGCTGGCCAACAATGAGAAGCAAGGAGTGAGGTCTCACACAGTCTCTGTGTCAGGTAAGGCTCATCCAAACCCAGGACATCTCTGGAGTTCATTTCTGGAGCTGGCAGATGTGCAGGCAGCTTTTCCCACTCACTGCTCCTCCAGGGCTACTGACTGCCCCAAACTGGAGCTCTGCTGCCTTCCTAGAGCAGTTTCTAAAAAGAAACTTTTATGCAACAGCCACATCTGGGCAGTTACTTCAAAGCCAGGCTGCTTGTCAGTATTTCCACTTAACTTTGTGATGAAGTAGAATGTCTTCGGCTAGAACTGAAATTACCTGAGTATGTGCTAATTGTGAAGGAGCAGCTTTGAAAAGGGAAAATAGGCAATTAAATATTAATCGTTGCTTTACAGAAAGGAGAAACTTAATAGCTGTTTTTCTGTAGCTGTTTAGATAAAAGCATTTAATTTTTGCTATTGAAAATGACAAGTTAATTGAAGGATGGGTATGTGAGGTAATACGTGTTGTTTCTGTACCTTACAGGCTTCTAAGATTCCTCTGAGTTACTGTGGGGTTTTTTTTGTTCTTGAGAGAGAACATTTTTCTGTTACAGAATCTTAAATAATTTTGAAGGATTGATTCAGTGTCTTAGTAGAAAATGTGTTTCTAAATGGGTATAAATAATATTTATTAAGGGAATTTTAATGCAAAAATGTTTTTATATTATGATCTATTCCTGTAAGTTTCTAGTTTTTGGCCACAAACTTGAGAAACCAATACTGTGACTCAGTGGATTTCCCACCCCTGGCTTAGAGGGAGGCTTCAGCCCCACTTTAACATTTACATGTGCTCTTAGTGGCAAACACTCACAACCCCAACATATTTCATACAATAAGGAGGAAAGATATTTGACTAATTTCCTACTTCTCAGATTCCTTTCCCCACCCTTACCCACCTCTAAAAGATGTTTGAGATTCACTCCTTGACACAGCAAGCCCAAGTAAACAGACGTGGCAAGAAAATAGGTGAGAGAGTCTGGAGTTAAAATGAGGATAAAGCTGCAGTGGGGTAATAAAAAGCTTCACCGGTTCCTGTGGCCTCTGAGAGTCAAATTGCAGCTCTTCTTCCCTCAGTGCCTGTCAAGCAAGCATGGTAGATCAGGTAGATAAGCATGAAGCATGAGCAGCATGTTCTCCTTTGATTCTTACCTGTGTGGCTCATTTTAGCTGTTAAAAAAATTGAAATTTCTGCAGTGATTCGCACTGTGCTTTTAATTATTCCCCTCGCCCTCAAAAAGGCTAATCTTCAGGACAATACCATCATTTTGTCTGCAGCCTCAAATTTCCACTCCTTCAGTTTTTCTGAGAATGCTGGTAATAGTTTAAATAATAAACCAGTAATGAGTGCTGACTTCATGATTCTTTCTTGCTGTCACTCTGACTTTATAAATTTAGGTATGTTCTGCTGACGTTCTCTTGTGTTTCAGAGCACAAACACTTCTCTTTTAAAGCAACATTTTGAAATTGGTGTAGGGAAATTAGTTGTGATAACCCAGCTCTGGCATTCAGGGCATCAGATGAAGGTGGATGAGGGGGAAAGGAGAGCTTTGCTGTAGCACCACAGAAGCAGCAGAAGTTGCAGTGCTGGAGGTGAGCTGGTTGTTCAGGGAATGGCAGGGACACTGAGCTGCAGAGCTGGCTCCTGTTAGCAGTGCAATAAAATTAAACCAGAAAATGTAATTCTCATTCTTGCCAATACCAAAATCAAAACCAATTAGGTATTAATTCTGGTGTTGTAGGAATGTTTTATATCTTCCCACAATAAAATTATTGTGCTTGATGCTTGTTTTTATACCATGTTACAAACCACTGCAAACACTGACAATGTTGGAATGGTTCAAGCCAATGCATTTAATATTCAGTCTCGAGGGTTTGTTCTTCTTGTAATAAAATGACACAGAACATGTAAATACTTTTCTTGTTGTTGGGTTTTTTTCCCCCAAAGTTATTTGAAATGCACTGAGTATGTCATCCTATTAAATTTAAACCAGAGGCAGATTGCTGAGATGAACTGAGATGACAGGGATTATTCTCAGGAGCTGCTTTCTGTAAGAATCTCTTGAATCCCCAAAGGAATCAGTTTGCTATAAATGAAGTAATACTCGATGAAGATGAGGAGAAGTGTCACTCCTGTTGTCAGATGGAACCAATCCATCAGTGTGGAACAAGGGAGGCACTGGCTGTGCACGATGCTCAGCTCAGCCCAGTCCCAGGTCAGCAGGGCCTGACACAGCCAGGGCAGAGCCAGCTTTAGGGTGCTGCCATGGGGTGCAGAACAGGAGCTTTTCTCTGGTGACATTGCAGTGGTCAGAGCCAAAGGTTTCAGCTAAGATGGATTTTTGGAACTCACTGATGTCTGTTACTGCTCCACGCCTTTGATGGTTTAAATCGTAAATTAATTCTGCTGTTTGATTTCACTGACATTGCTCCCCTTTGTTTAGACCTCTCCTGATGCTAAAGATAAATAGCAAAAATCTAAAACACAGATTTCAGCAAAAAAATCAGGAAGTCAGGTATATTTATGGTATTAACATGCTTAGTTCAAACGGGAAGTTTCACAGTGAGTTCCTCACCACAGTTTGGGGAAACCAGCAATATCCAAAGCCAGTGTGAAACATGATTTGGTGGTCTGAAAGTTCTTGTACTTGTCTGAAGCCTTGCAGGTTTAAAAAGGAATCTGTTAGTGAAAGACACCTTGTCATTTTGAAATATTTATTAACATACCCTAGAATATTTCTTGTCTAGTGAAGTGAAAACTTGGTCTTTTCCAAGTGCTCCAATATTCCAAAACACACAAAGATAGAAGGTTTGTAAATCCTCTTGATTTTTTTTTTCCCTCCTCTAAATAAAGGCCTTTTCAAAGCTAGTGAAGGATGAAGTTGCTTTCAGGAATCCAAAGCAGCAAATTGCTGGATTTGGGAATCTGTGTGTCACTGAACCAGGTTTCACCACACACCTCCTGCTGCTTCTGTTTCTTCTGGTGTTGCCTGCCTTGCTTCCTCAAATTCTCTGTTCCTGCAGTGGACACTGTGCATCTGAGATGCCTGCCAGATTTCCCCCCTTTTAAAAATCATAGTAATTTTATCCCTCAACATATTTGTGTGGGTATAACATTATAAATAACTATAAATAAGCTGAATTAATTGTTGGATTTTAGATTTCTTTGGTAGTCATCTGATGTTTCGGCTGAAGTTGCTGTGATTCACTAGAAACAATGAATGTTTTAGCTAATAGGTAATTGCAGCTTTTACCTCCTTCTCCCTCTACATCTGTCTTAACATTAAAAAAGAGTTCTTTGTACTTAGCCATGAGTGTATACTCAGGAAATGGTAAGGCTAAACTATTTGCTCTGTGCAAATAGTATATCAAATGTGTAAGAAGCAGCACACCAGTTAAGTCTAATTTTATTGACTGTATTTCCACTGTTTGGCTTGGAGACACCTTATTAAAATGCTCTGCTCTAGTCTAAAGGAACTTACTTTGGCCAGCAGTTTGTTTTTAAATAGCAAACATTAACCTTGGTGTAAGGTGATCTTATACTTCCAGATACACATATTTCCAAAAATAATACCTGATCAGTTATATATTACAAAAAGTTCTTCATAAAATGAAATCAGTACAGCAGTAGTTGCTTGCTCCCTTTTTACATAAATTCCTTCTGACACAGAGTTCTTTGGTTTCTTCTGCCCCTTCCGTGCTTATGTAAATTTGACTAGGAAGAATAAATATGCTTTTGCATCCCTTGGCTAATTGCTGTGCCTCCTTTGCCCTAGAGAATTCATGAATTTTTTAAATCCTAGCTCAAATGCTATTTTCCATGCAGTGCACCAGAATATGACATTTCAGGCTCGTGTGTTTCAGTGAGAGTTGAACAAGCAGAGCATTGAACAAGTCTTGGCAGGTTCTTGGCAGTGCTGGGTTAATGGTTGGACTCAATGATCTTAAGGGTCTTTTTCAGCCCAAAGCCTCCTGTGATTCCAAGCAGTCCCTCCTGGCATTTGGATATTCAGGTACTGTTGTAAAATGATGTTTTTGTGGGGAGGGAGCTGTGAGTGGGAAGGTGACAGGAAGGGAGAGATCAGCTCAGTAGCCAGCACAAGGAATGTGTCTGAAGGGGCTTTTAGGATGTCCCACAGGGTTGGTCCTGCTTAAAGCAGGTGCTGATTTTACAGTATGGGCATTTTGGGTGAAGGAAATTAAAAGGTCTCTGAAAATATGGTCCCTGTTTCAGCTGATAAAGCAAAGTGTTCAAGGCACCTGAGCAGCAAACCCCAGGACACACACCCTGAAGAGAGAAATAGGTACATTAAAGAGAAACTGGGCTGTTACCCTGTTCCCCAGCTGCTGCAGCTGCTGTCACTAACACAAGCAGCATTTTAAACTCAAAGGGGCATAGCTCTAATCATGAGACGATGGCAGGAGTTTCTAATAATTCTGGTTGTGCCATTGCCTCTATCCCATGGTTTAGATACATTCAGTAACATGCCCTGTGAAGGAGAAATTTGATCTCTTGGAGCAAGTTTCTGTATAGGAGCTGAAGGATTTCAGTGTTCTGAAAGAGGGGCTTCTCACCAAGTGTCCAGGTTCTGCTTTAAAATCACAAATTCGTGACATAATATTGTTACACTTAAATCACACTGGGATTAACTCCTGATCATGGCAGAGAAATGAGAGTTCTTCTGTAAGGTGCTGCTGAGGATCAGATCCTGTTTGAGGGAGCTGCCAGTTTCGTAATGACATTCAGCTGAAATTTCAGTTTGAATGGAAAAAAAAAACAACCCTGTTTTGAAGGAGGTAAGCCTGATTGAAGTGAGATTTTATCATGCAGTAAAAAACGTCTGTGGTACAGTTTGTGAGTAAAAGAGACTTTCAGGAGGTTTCCTATAGAGCAGAAGCCAAATGTGAAAACACAACAAACAGGAGAGGAAAAAAATAATAAATCTGTTCACCTGATGTCAGTGTTACACCACTTCAAAGTGCTGTGAATGAAGGAGATGTTGGCTTGTGAAAGGACCTGTCTGTCCTGGGGTGAGGCAAAGCTGTGAGCAGGGTGGAAAGACAAACACAATTTTCTTGAATCACTTCTGCTTGCAGAGCACAGTGCAAGCTCTGTGTCATGGTTCCTGTGCTCCACATGAAGCTCTGCCCTGTGCCCAGGTTTGAAAGAGTTTCTTGTGTAGGGCTTGTATTTCTTAGTTCCTTTTGAGTTAGTTGGTGGGGGAAAAAAGTGTCCTTTGCTTGAGGCTGAAAAATTGGCAGTCTTCTGGTGTTCATTTTGTCAAGACACTCCAAAAAGACAAAGCTGAGAATTGTCAGTAAATTTTTAGATGCAAAATTGTATCTTGAGCATTTCTGTCTGTGTCTGCTGGCTCAGCTGTGTTGTACTGCTCAGCTCACTTCTGAGAAGAAAGACTAAGAGTCTTGCCATAAATTACATAGTTATAAATTCAAATTAAGTAATTATTAAGTAATTTGAGCAATATAAAGACTTTGTTAGAGCTGTAGCTCTGCCATATGGTCACAGCACTGGGAGACATTCAAGCTTAAGGTTTACTGCAGATTAATTTTACAAACCTTGAGCAAGTCATTAGTCTCCAGATTCATGGAGGAGGGAGTTGCTTCTTAACTCACCCAGCTATTTCACTGATTAATAAGATAATATAGTTGAAAATGCCCTTAATGCTAATAAATCGCAGTATTTCAAATTCCCATCACAGTTGAATAGACTGGTGCTGTTATTTTCTTCTATTTCAGCCTGACTAAAAGGCTTCTTTTCATGCATAAAAAGACCAGAATGAATTGTGGTGACATTCTAAAGGGATTTCTTCCATATCAGTGTCCAGGAAGTTCCTGCATTGATTCCATCAGTCCTGGTTAAGCAGTTTTTACTCTCCTGGCAGTTTTTACTGTTCTCTCAGTGGATTTGAGCAGACACTTGAGCTTTGCAAACAGCAGCACTGTAGTATGACTGGAGAAATGTGCCATGCAGGTTTGGGGGTTTGTTGTTTATGTAGAAGCATATTTGATGTCACAACCCCATAGTGCTCATTTTAGTTCAAAAGCTCAAAAATCAATAGATTTATTCTTTCTCTAGGTTTTTTTTTTCCAGGGTTTCTCCTCAGACTGGTTTAAGAATGTACAAGCAAAGTAGAATGGGATATTTCCAGGTTCAGCCTTCCAGTATTTGCTGTCTGCTCATACAAGGAGCTCCAGTAACTGCCCTGTAAAAAGAGGGCAGTAAAAGCCTGGTTTCTTTCTTTCTAACATATTTATTGCATAGCAAGTCATTTTTTTCCTTATTTTTTTCTTTTTTTACACAATAATTTTAGTGAATACTGAGCAGAGGAACTAAATAAATAAGGAAGTCCTGTGCAGTTTTCAGCAGCATTCTTGAGCACCAGTGATATCCTGGCTGGAAGCTGGTGTGGAATGGTGGAAATCCTTCTTAGTAGTATTCATTTCATTAAGGTATTTTCTAGACTTCTGGGAGAGTGTTGGAACTTCTATTTTTTTAAATTTAAAATCAGCTCCTTCAAATTAACATTCTTTTGTAGCTAGACTTGCAGATGTGGTTTAAGACATCTTCGTTTAAAGCATCTTCCATTCAGTGTGGCAAAATAGTTGAACTTCAGACAGTAAATCATAAAAGCGAGTTTGAAATGCAAGGGAAGAGTGGGACCACCACATCCCAGGGCATCAGGGCATGCACATGAGGAATTAAAAGCACTTTTCCCTTTGCAATGTGCCCTTCATTTGAAATAGGTTAGTCAGGTTTCAGCAGCTTCTGCCACCCCCCTGTCAGTGGGAGGGTGAGCAGCATTTCAGCACTTGAGGCTTAAATTAGCTCTGGAGCCTGAGCAGGCAGGTCAGGAGTTGAAGCATCTCTTTCCTTTTGGCTGGCTTGCATTGCTTGCAGTGACTCTATACCTGTTCTTCTGTTTCAGTACAGAGTGTTGGGTTCCCTCATTCTCACATCAACACCTTTTCAGTAGTCACTTAAACTAGCTGCAGTAGTTTTTCCTTTTCTTTCATGGCATGTCTGAAGCTTTTTATGAGTGTTACCTGAGGTTTGTGCTAGAATGACAGTGCTGAAAATTGTCTGTCATGGGATGGTAGGAAGAGAAGTCCCTTGGGAGTATCAAGGGGGAGAACTCAGACTGTTCCCCTTTAAATTCTTAAACCAAGACGAATGGAAATACTGATACACTGACTTAGTCAAGAATTTTGCCCTCTCCTTGCACCTCTTTTGGTTTTTAGCATTGAATCTGATTAATGTTCTTTCTCTCTGATACGAGTGTTTTCCCACTGGATTAATGATTCCTGTTTGCTCACTCACCCAGCAGTTTTTATGATGGTAGTTTTTGTTGGTTGTTGAAGTTATTTTTATTAAAATGTAATTCTCCTTTCCTACCCTTCCTGCACTCTTCCCACCAGTGACTGGTTCACTGTCCCAGTAGTGCTGCTGTGGTACTGGGCTTCTCTTTTAACACCTGAGCCCCCAGCCTGTGTAACTCCAGGTGGCTGCACCTCACTCTTGAGTTTTGGCTGGGAAGAGCTACCAGCAGCAAGATGCAGATTTTTTATTTAATTGACTTTTTAAACCACTTCTCACATTTCCTTGGAGAGAGGAAAAAGGGGAAAGCAGAGAGGAGCAAATAGGTAACAAGAGAAATAAAAGGAGCAGGTATCCTCGGGTGCTGAGTGTCATCTTGTGTCCTTCTCACCTCATTGGAATCAGTTGTGGCTTCTTTGTATTTTTTCCTGCTCCAAAATTTCCCTCATCCTGATAAGCATTCCTGATAAGCACTTGGGTAAAAAATGCAGTGGGGTGACTGGGAAAGGGGACAGTGAGGACAATGCCATGGGGTGTTCACCCAGAGGTCCTTGCAGAGCTAGAATATCCATTGACAAGGCAGGTCTGCACTGGGAATAAGACTCCAGTGGCAGATTTGAGATCATAAGATCTGTCAGTGCTGTATTTCAGGAGATAGAGAAACCATGTTTTTCCTTGTTCTGTGTAACCCTGCCGTGTGCAACACTTCTTTTGTGTTGTTTTAAGGGTTCAGGTAGTCCATACAAATGTGTTTAAGTCTGGTGACTGCCGCTTAAACTGGAATATAGCTGTAACAGAGTCTGTCAGAACTCAGATGGGAACCTTGGAAAAGCAGGTTGTACTTCTGGGATAGACAAAGTTCTTTGTGTTGTTAATGAATGGTGTTCATAGTTGACAAAAGCTGACTTTCTGATGGGTTCTAGTCTCACTTTTAAAAACTGAAATATGAATTACCGTAGAAAGGAATTTGAAGGAAAATACCGAAAACACTTTAGAGTTTCAACAACCTTCGCATTTTCATTTGGGTATACAGAATTGTAATGTAAACCTTTATGTTCGTTGGTTGTAGATGTTCTCTTCAGTCTCTTCTCTTTTATTTCCAAATAATTTGTTTCTGTTTTTTTTTTCTCTTCCCTTTTCTTGCCTCTTTGTAAAGGAGTCAATCACTGTCAGCATAAAGTAAAGAAAGCTAGACGCTTTCTGCCTTTCGTCTTCTGTGCCCATGAGTCGCCGCCCAAGGGTACTGCTCTGCTCTTTGTCTAGGCTGCCTTATTAACCCAAAAGCTGAATTTACTAACTCAGTTACTGTTTGTAAACTACTTTAGCCTCCACTAAACAGAGTTCCAAGAATCATTGTGTTCTGTTTTCCTCCTGTTGAATTGGATTTTCGTGCAGCGTCACCAGCTTGCTGGTCCCCCTTTTAATGGGGAACTTGTTTTCGAGCATCACATGCTACAATGACAAATATAATAAATTATTTTCTTTATTTAGTTATGCAGCCTTGTCTGCCATCTTTTTTTTTATTAATATATTTTGACTTCATTCTTGGACCCCTGATACAGCATGCTTATGGATGAAACAGAATAGCAACAATAAGCATCAGCTGACATCACTTTGAATTAAACACGGAGTACAGCGATGCTTTTGGCTGCATACTGGTCCAGCACTGGTCTGGACCAGTTTGGCTTTATTAGGGGTAAGAAGAATTTCCTATTATCTATAAAATCTGTCTAAAATACTTGCCTTAGCTTGTGCTGTGGGGTTTGGTGTGCAGTAGGGCTGCTGCAGTACACGTGGAATCCGGTGTTTGTTTGAAATCTTCCCCGTAGATTTGCTCCCTTTGCCATCATTTAAATTTCAGCCTTGTACAACTGCACAATGCTCTGTGTCATTAAAACTGAGATGGTTCTATTTCTTACTCGTGTCTTGGTGATGTCTCAGGAGTGCATTTCTTCTGGAAGAAGAACACCAACTCTGCTTATCCAAAGTCCTCAGTGTATGTGCAGAGTCAAGTTGAGCCAATTCATGTGGCTGTAGGAGAACTGCTTTAAAGTATTGAATAAATTCAGAAATTAAATTTTCTTAACAATGCATTAAAATAACTAGTTCCAGTTCCAAATTTAATTTTTGTGTACCTTTGTGTTTGAAAGTCATTAACTCTGTTTCATCATAAAAGCTTCTTAGAGCATATCTCTGTCCCTTGGGTTTTAGGTGAGAAGTCTTAAATTCTGCTACTTTTCTGGTTTCTCTTGAGTCAGGTATATAAGATAACTACAGTCTGAATACTTTTGGATTACTCATGAATTTAATAGTATATTTTCCCCTCCCCCTTCTCTGTCCCCTCTCTCTCCCCCTCTTTTTTCTCTCTCCTTGCATGCCACCTGGATCTGCAGATGAAATTAGTGGGGACGGTAATATGTTTTCTAGTCTGTGTGTTACTAACGTGCAATATGCAACTCTTATCTCCATACACCACTTAATGCACATTTCAGTAATACATTTTATGCAGCTTTTAGTGTTAAAAAGTGGTCTGCTTTGGGTATTAGATGATAAATACTGTACTTTACAGGCTGTGCAACTAATGCTTTCTGCTAAGCTGGAATTGGAAAAGGAAAAATTCTATTTCAAACACACAGGGATGTGGTGGTGCATGTGTTTGCAATGAGACTTGTGGCATGATGCAAAGGTTTAGAGGTTTGCAAGAGTGTCCAGTTTGATTGAAATGGTTATATCATCATTAATTTGGTCAGTGGGTGAGATCAGTGGATGTAACACCTGACAAATGAGTCTACTGAGTAATGCTTTGAAGGCATCAAAGTGCTCCTTGCATTAAAAGAATCTGTACAAGATAGATTAATGCAGATTGAATACATGAATATTAACCAGGTTTCAGCTATTCAAACTAATAATTTTAAAGACAGATTTTAATGTTTGGGGTTTCCTTTAAAAAAACTTTGAAACTTAATACAAAATATTTAACTTCTGCAGACTTTGTATGTCTTTTTTCCTCTGAAAACAAATTGGGTTTTGTTTTTATAAAAGAGCTTTTAGCTATTTTTCTAAAGGATTCCATCTGATGTTGGGAAAGAATCAAACTGCTGCTGCTGATAGCATATGTATCTTTATTCTTCTAAGGAGGAGGCACTGAAAGGGCATAAAAGCAATATGCAAAGGAGGTGATAAGAGGAAATAGAGATCACGTCTTGAGACCTTCCTTTCAGTAAAATGTGAAGGGGGTGTATTAACTTTTCATCTCCTTTCCTTCAGATAGAAACTAAAGATAATACCACACAATTTTCTTTCTTTTCTTTAACATCAAAAGGACATTTTTGCTGTCGTAAATTTAAAAATTATATTTCAGATACTACCCCTACGTAGCTTTTTATTGGAACTTACTTTCTTTTATAAATTACAAGCTTTGATAAATGGGAAAAATAATGAAAAAGGGAAGTTCAAACATGTGGTTAAGGTCATGGATAAGCTATTATGGATTTAATACCCTGGGATGTTTCTCCCTACAGTTTAATAAATGCATTCAGACTTAGTAAAGCTCAAATTGGCTCATTCATGTGTGTGACCACCACTACCTTTTCCTGAAAGCAACCTGTTCATTTTGCCATCTCCAAGAATCACAACAAGTAATGCTGCTGGGTTTAAAATGTGCAGGAGGGCAGCAGTGATGAGCCCTGTTAATAAATCTGAGTTTTTCTAGGCTTCCCAAGGACATCTGGAATTGCTGCTTTGCTGGGAGTGTTCAGCTTTCACATCCTCCTTTGGGGAGCAGCCTGGAGAGCCTCACCCAGCTCAGTTTTGCTTTAGGCTCCATGTGGGTTCTGGAATATCTCAAAGCAGACACAGTTCTGGGTTTAGGAGACCTGGTAATAGTCTCAGCCTATGATTAATCCTGGGCTCAAGCCCCTCTGTGAGGGAGGTCAATTCTCTTTATTCCAGAACACTTGGAGCCCATCAGTGTGGATGCCTTGACTGAATTTTCCCCTGAATTCCCAGAAATAATGCCAGAAATACAAAGGAATTATTTTTTTATACATTCCTCTCCAGAGTGCTAAATATGGAACAAGAAATATTTGTTTAGTTAATTGCATATACTTAATTTATTTGGCTTGATTATGAAGACACTTCTGGTTTCGTGATGGTTTTGGGCAATGTATCAAAACCATGTAAAATGCTCTGTGCTGTTCTGAGAATGTTTTTAGTATTAATGAGCTCATTAATTTGAAATAGAGAGATGAACAAGCCCTGCCATTGATCACATTCTGAAAGCACTGTTCTGTAACCTACTGTGGCAAGTGTGTGGGGTTTTTTTAAGTGGCACCAGTTTTGCTTTCCAAACTTTAAAAATTTTTCTGAAGTATGTTTACAGTATCTTTCATCCAGCCCATTTTTTAACATTAAGAACTTTCTGATACCCTCAACAAAATCCTATCACTATATTAAAAGGAAGTAGAGTCATTTATCCCCATCATGTTGGGGATTTTCTTTTTTTAAGCTTATTTTTTAAACCAAACTGAGGCTTATTTTTACAACAACATTAGTTTATAATGTAGGGAAGAAAATAAAATACCAAGAAAGAGATAAGTGCCTCTGGAGTGTGCTGCCTGTTCAGATTTGTGCACTACCTTTATAATTCACTGCATTTATATTAGGTGATTGTGTTTTGCTATGTCCCAAATAGAAATTGCATAGCAAAAATACAACTGTCTTGGAATTTCACAGTTCTGCTTTTACAGCACCTGCCATATTCCTACAGGAATTCCAAAGGAAAAGCAGCTTTAATTTTATTTAAGTAGTAAGAAACTAGGATCATAAAATTACACTGACTCCCTGAAATGTGTTGAACTTCAGAGGTTATAGGCAACCTGTAGTTTCCTAATGGCTGAATATTCAGTCTGCCTGAAAACTGAGCCTCTTGCTCATCTGTGTGTGTGATATTGCTGAGCTTTGCTCTGCTTTCAGGGTTGGCCTGAGCTGAGGGCCCATCCCATCCTTCTTGCCACTCACTGTGACTCTGTCCCAGCCCAGGCTGTCACTCTAGAAGTGGTGCCAGGGAGCTGTAGGGATGTATCCATGTGCTCCAGGGCAGATGGGGGAAAAGGGGAGGAAATACTGGCTTCCAGAGGCTTTCCAGTGTGTGATCACCTGGAACCAACCACAAAAAGTAGGTTTGAAATGAGTCTGTTTGAGAACCTCTCTTTGCATTTGAAGTTGGTGAGTAGAATTTGACAGCCTTGAAGTAAAAAATGAACCCACTGTTGTGGACTGGCTTTAAAACCCCTGGAGGAATTGATTTGACCTTTAGGAAATGACCTGCACACACTGGAAGTTCTTCAGGGCAAGAGAAGGATCTTCTGATATGACTTGACACCATTTAAACCATTTTGAGAACAGATGATGTAAAAGTTGAACGTTTTAAACAGAGGAAGAAGTGCACTGTCATTTTTCTGATCATTTTGGGAAGTTGTTTCCAAAACCTGTCCATGAAATCTTGATTCTTGACAGCAAAAGTAGTGATGAATCTCCACTAAACAAGGAAAATTGCAACAAAAATGGGTGTGAGAGTGTGGCTTAAAAAGATCTTTGTGGCTCTAGAAGACTCTGTGGTAAATAACTCACCTGGCCACACTGACAGTAGGGGGATGCTGCCCTGGAACATCATTGGTGTCTTTTGCCTGTTTGACATAAAAAATAGCAAACTGTTATTCTCACTTTATTGAAGGTAAAGCAATTTAACACATTAATAATTTTTTCTTCTTACTGGAATGGAATTTGCTGTTAAAAAGATTCTAATTCAACAGTTTAGATGGGTCCCAATTGCAAAACTTGAACTTTTTTGAATACAAATGAATCTTCCTTTCCTTCTTTGTTGAGTGTATCTCTGTGATGTAATACAGTGGGCACTGAGGTCATTATCATACCATGAATTATGCATGAGCAAGTTTTAGTCATGCTGTGTTAAATGGGACCCAGCAATGCTGAACTTGGGGGTGGGACATACCAGCCTTGATAAATTGGAGGTGTTGTTCTGGAGAATTGTTTTCATCTGCTTTTCCCGAAACTCTTCACTTCCTCCTTTGCAGAGACTGATGACTATGCAGAGATTATAGATGAAGAAGACACTTACACAATGCCCTCAAGTAAGTGCTGTGGTCAGCTTGGGAACTTTCCTGTCCAAAAGCTTCCTTGGTTTAGCAGGGACTGAAATATTTCAGCTTTATTTAATAAATATGCAAAGAAAATGTTCTGGTTTCCTGCTATCTGTGATTTCACAGTGAAATTCTTTTTTTTGTCACAAAATGTGGAGTTCTTTATGATTGTGATGGTGAACTTAAAGATTGGATAAGATCTCTGTGATAAGAGCAAACAATGTGGCAAGCTCTGTGTGTTGCTGGCTGACTGTGTCTGACCTTGCTCTGTGACAGACCTGGTGCTCTCCAATTCCAGGAGAGGGACACTCAACGGTACCACATGCAATTTTGTTAAAGATGAAAGACTGCAGGAACAAAAACAAAAATGCAAAGTTCTGCTGAGTCTTCATCTTTTAAATAAAAATAGTGGTGCTGTAGCCACCACGAGGATTTTGTGTTGCAGCCTGTTTGAATTATGGTATAATCCTAAATTATTGAATTGTCAAGGCCAATTCATTTTATGTGAATTCCAATATTCTGATTTAAAAGCTGCATCTGGGAAATTCCAGTTGCATTTGAGCAACCAAGGATTTCTCTGGAAGCAGGCAATCCATTGATGCACAATCCTGCCAAAACATCAGGTTTGGTCAGTGTGAGAGGGGAGGATGGTGCTGAGCTGGGGCCACATTCTGCTGAAGGACCATGAACTTACACAGATTTCTGAGCTCACCATGGGGCAGAATGTTTCATGATCACTTCAGGGTTCACAGCATTGTTTCCACTACTGTGGAAAATCTTTGAAAAGCAAGAATATATGTTTTGCAAAACATATATATATATATTATTTTTTGAACATCAGTATTTGAAAAGCAAGAATATATGTTTTCCAGAAATAAACAGAGCATTTTTACTGTCTGGCAGTTAAGTCACGATATGATTCTATTAACATCATTTCAGGATCAAGACATACTGTGATAAATTATGTCCTTTAGTTTTGTTAACAGATTAACTTTGTGTAATTTATTCCCCCCCCTTCCCCCTGATCTTTTGATTTAAATTCTTGTGGAAGTAATTACTTGTGGGCCCAGCCCTGGATGTGCTGAACACTTGAATATGGCTTCAATGCAAAACCCATGAGATGGGCTGTGGAGGGAAATTCATGAAATGCTTTGCTGGATTGAAGGGGACTCAAGTGTTCAGCTCCCAAAGGACTGAGCCAGTAAAGATCACAGGAACAGACCTGTGACTTCTGCTAATGTAAACTTAAAATTGCATCAGTATATTTCTTCTTTTTTTTCTTCTTTAATGTTAAAAATGTTTGTCCTGTCTTGATTTTGAGAAGCTCTAAGTAAGCATTTGATTTTTCTCTTAATTGCACTGCAGAAAGCTATGGAATAGATGAAGGTAACAGGAGACCCTTTACCCATCCCTGTATGCTTGCAGTTTGGAATGATGTGGAATTTTTAAGCTTACTATTCACTTTCATTTAATAAACATTATTTATTTATAGTTAAACCAGTTAGCTTTGGGATTTTAAAGAGGAAAATGCAGTACTTAAAAAAAGAGATGAAAAAGTCATTTATCACCTTGTTAGCCAGCTCTAGATGACATTACTTCTGTAGTGTTAATGATGTCAAATTCAAGGTTATGAAGTTCTAAGCTGGTTGGTTATATTTTTTTTCTCTGAATGATCCAAGTGAAGGTGAAAACATATACTGTGCATGCTTTTCTGCTATTCCTGAAATATTTTTCCATGACTGCTAGAAATTAAATTGCAAATGAAATCATTCAATTGCAATTGATTAAATGTTTTGCTGAAGTACTGAGCCATTTTTATCAGTAATATTCTCAGCCTCTTAAACCATGACGTTAACAAAATTGCATAAGGCCACCAAACATCTCAATTCTACTTCAGTTGCACACTGGCAGAAGTGTAGTGCACTCAAAATTTTGCTCTTTCATTTTATCTTTAGTTGCCATGCTCTTGTTCCTGTATTTTTTGTCTTGCAGTTACCTCTTTAAAAGTTCTCCGGGCTCTTTTGATGGTTCCAAAATCTAAACTACCACATGGTGGAGTTCTCTTAAACAGCCCAAGGGATGTGTGCTGAGGCTGTGTTTAACATCATTGGTGTTGCCCTAAACTGTCTGTGTGCTTTGTCCTTCACCAGCTGTAATTACAAGGGATTTAATTACATTTATTGCACTGAAATAAGTGCACAGTTAATTTAACAATGTAGATTTCACAATTCCTTTCCCCTTGCTTTGGTTCAAACTTTGAAGAGGTTTGAGAGGTCTCCACTGTGTGTGTGCAGCATCTCTATAGGTTGGTGTGCAGCAAATGTTAATCTTAGTTATTCATATGTGAAACATTTGAGTGACTTACTTTGAGTTTTGTGTCTTGTGGATTATTTCCTTGCCCTTCAGCAGAAACTTAATATTTCAAGTGCGTTATATTCTTGTAGCCAGAGATTATGAAATTCAAAGGGAGAGGATTGAGCTGGGGCGCTGCATTGGGGAAGGACAGTTTGGAGATGTGCACCAAGGAGTTTACATGAGCCCGGTAAGCCTCACTTCTCAAACAAAAATAAACAAGAAAACTTCCCTAGGTTAAAAAAAAAGAAGTGTATTCCTTAGAGATCTTGGTCTGAGTCTTCCAGAACGAATAAAAAATTGCTCCAGGGACAATCTCACTGTCTCTCTCACAACAAAACCTAATAAAATTTCTATGTTTTCCTGAAATAAAATACAAAATACTTGGACACTGATCCAGCAAAATCCCAATGCACAAGAATCACCTCAGTGAAACCAGGAAGGTTGGCAGGACTTGTGTAATTTAGGATGGTGCTTATGAGTTTTTCTAGAAAGACTAAGATTTCAGTTTAAATAGATTAAAAAATTTGTGTAAAAGGGCAAGAGAAAGCTGCAAAAAATAGTTAATTTCAACAGCTTTCAAGCTTATAATAAAATAAATATATGATTGTAAAATAAAGATTTATTTCATGTTAGAAGACATTGCTGGCATTTTTGATAGATGATATAGGAATTCTCATAGACAATAATCTAGTTCTAACTTCAGAAGCAGCTGGTTAGGTTCCTAGGCTTGGTGGGTTAAATAAATCTTCAATGCAGTATTTAAGTAAATAAAGATAAATGTTCTGTTTCAGACAAGTTTGAAGTCTGGTCTGATACCCTTATTTAGAAAGCACATCTGACACTTCACATTGTGAAAGATGCTTATTTTTAATTTAATTCTGTCCAAGTTAACAGGAGTACCAAGGAGTAATGTTTCACTCACTTGGGGCATGGTGGATAAGTCTAAAACTAATAAAAGACCCTTTACTTAGGGACTGTTGTTTTGAAAATGTTGGCTGTCTCTCTTCTTTTTTGTGAATGGGAAGACAGATTTCACTCAGGCATCCTGTGCTGACATTTTTAAAGAACAGCCTGTTGATTTCTTGTATTAATAAAAATTTACTACACTTAAGACACTGGAATATGTGAAGGTGAAAGAGGACAGTGGTGGCATTAAATTTTAATGTTCTGCTCACAGAGTGTCACTTACACTCTGGGAAGAAATCTTACAATCAGTGTAAGATCAGTTCCAATAACATGGTAGTGTTTCCTTGTATATCTTCAGCTTGAGAGCAAAAATAAGGGGGTATTCCATGCCTCTTGTGCTAGCTCAAAGCTGAATCTCAGAAATTCCATTTATCCCTGTTCATTGCGCTTGCAAAGTCCTGATTCTGGTGCCTGTGCAGCACCCACCTCTCCTGGAATGCTGCTTTCTCCCAGATATTCCTGAAGGATCTCAGCCAGGCTGGAAGTGTAGGATACTGAATGGAAAATGGGTGTATGGATACAGGATCCTATTGCTATAGGCAATCCCAGCAAGATTGTCTTTAAAGGCTGATTAACTGTGGAATTAACCCAAAGTGTTCTTTAAAATACCATTTGCTGCTCAGTACAGAAAATGTCTGATACATCCTCACTGGTTTGTGTCCTTATCCAAAACCAAAAGATTAACAAAACCCCAATATCAGGCTTTTTCCAGTGTTTATTCTGCAGAATGTCTTTGCTGGTTGCAGACACTGAGATTCTTCCTTTTGATGCTCCTGTTGGTTAAAGGATATTTCAAAAACCTGATGTGTAACAGCAGGAGAGGGATGGGTCTGGCAGGCATCCAGAGGTGTCCTCCCCAGGCTGATTGTTCAATCCTGGTTTCATAAGGGAATAAAATCATGATTTACCATCAGGTTTTTTTAGTTAGTTTATGGACATTTGATGTGTGAGAAAAGGATTTAATCAATGTTTTCCTGCAAAGTCAACTTGAAGATCTCGTTTGTGAGCAACTTTGAAAATAAGATGTTTAGCCTGCAAAATATAAATACTATTCTAATTCTGGTAATGTTTGTCTGTAAATAGATTTAAAACAGAGCAAGCATGAGCAGGCATAGAATGTAACTCTAAATCTTCATCTTCTACTGGACTTAAAAATTGGATGGGGATATTGAACAAGCCCGTATCTAATGTAGAAATTTGGTTTTAAAACATTTCAGCTGCTCTCAACCCATCAAGAACTTCTCATTTTTCAGTATTTGGAGGGTGAGATATCAGATAGGAAAGTCCATTTGATTTTAAATACATGTTGTTCTGTTCAACTTGGTTTTAAAGCCTTGATCTAACTGATTGTGATGATAATATGTAAAAATCTTTGATTGACATTCCTTTGTAGTTTGAGTTCACAGTTACAGCCGGTCCTTCCTCTGAGAGAGCCACAAAAACTCCTTCATTTGGCTTTCTGGGTTTCTTGCTTGTATAAGCCAAGTGTGGTTTTTAGCCATTATCTCATTTTTTCCTCTATTTTTGCTAAATATTGTCAGGATTTTACCATCCTCAATAACACAAAAAAGTTTACAATACTATTCAGTTAAACTTACCAGCTTTTGTCATAATTATCCACAATTTAACATAGTTTAAAACAGATTAAATATTTCCAAGACACATTAGATGTAAATGTTGTATGCAAGGTGTCTTGATTATAATGGTATTTTAACACTGAAGCTTTCAACATGTAATTTCTCAACTAGAGGTATTTTATTTAATAGTCATTTTTTCCAAAGTAATTTTGCCAGAATTTTGAAGGACCACTTTTGGTGGGCTGGGTTTGGTGGGTTGGATTTCATCTATTTCTCAATAATGTCTTTTAGGAAAATCCAGCTATGGCTGTTGCAATCAAAACATGTAAAAACTGCACATCAGACAGTGTTAGAGAAAAATTCTTACAAGAAGCCTGTGAGTATTAAATTACTTCTTTTGGGATCATTTTTGTAACTGCTCCTTGCAAAGACTGTGGCCACCTACACCAGAAACTTCTTACACTGATGTAAATTTTTTATTAATTGATGTAAATTATTTATTAATTACAATGATGTATATATTTTATTAATATATTGCCTGATGTTTTCCCCTCCTACAATATGTGCCAGGGGGCTGCTTTACATCCTTGCATTACTACCCATGAATATGATTGGATGTGGGTTCTTTGATTTTCCAGATTGAATGGTGATACCTGACTCCTGTAGGTTTTTAGAACCAATTTTGGAACATGAGATCTGATCGTCTATTTCTTTCTTTTTCCTTAAGGACTAAAAACAATAGCAGTTTCTCCAGTTTATTGCTTTGGAAGGTCAGGTAGTTGTCTTTGCTAGAAGTGTTATGTCTAAGAGAGATCTGCTTTGAAAATTCAGAATTAAAATCTGTGCTAGAATAGACGATTTTTCTCAATAATTGCCCACAAATGTTGCATTCCTCAAGTAGCACATTTCATGTATGGAGGAAGGCTTTTTGTTGAGGTGAATAGGAACAGAAACTTCTGTAAGAATATTAAAGTTACTGATTCCTCTATTGTTTGGTTTTGCTAGCAAATTAAGATATGGCACTTGGGCCTTCATTTTTACCTATTTTCCCCTGCTATTGTATAGCCCTAAATGTATTAAAGGTATTGTATTCTATCAATAAAGTAATTGGTTGTGGTCAGATGTTACAGTATATTTTATTCACTATTCCTTTATTCAAGGATTTTTTTCAACTTGTTCAGATCTGTGTTCATAGCTAATGGATTCTTATTTTTGACTGTCAGACTTTTTGTAAATTACTGTAATTTTTTCCATTGCATTTCTATCTGTTGAAACAGTAAATACCATTGCTTACAGTAACAACTCAGCAGTCACAGGTAGGCTGCTGTCTCCTGGCAATGTAGAAGATAATTGCTTATTCAATGCTCCTTATTATGCTTCAAGTCTGACAGATTAGGAAATGCCACTGTAATCAACATGTAAATAGTACTTTTCAATTTTGATTTAATAGTTTTGCCATTTCTTCTTCCTCTTTTTCATTCTAATTCCCATCTGTTGCCTTTGTCTTGTGTTCAGATTGCAAACTCTCTCAGAACAGTTGATTCACTGAATTAATAAATTTATTTCCTACTATTTTAATATTAGGAATATTAAGATATTTTGAGGTTTGCCTGTGGTGGAGTTCTCAACGCTGAAAAGATTTAGCAGCTGTTATTGCCTGTATGACATTTCACCATGTTGTTTATTCCCTTTTATTAATGTTTTAAGCTGTGTCAATGATGGGGATGTTTGCTTTATTGCTTTCTTCCCTGTATTATTCATAACATTAATATTTTAAAGAATATATTATCTTAAGTTGAAGTTTCTTTGCAGGAAGATATGTTACTAAACCAGTATAACTTTTGGCCTTATAAACAGGATTGTCCAAGGATTTTTGTTGGAGTTGCTGTGTAGCCATGTGCAGAAGTAGAATTCAGAGCTCACCAGGGTAGAATCCAGAAACACCTCCTGGTTTTTAGCTTGTGGGTGGTTTAAAATTAAAGCAGAAGAAAATGGGGTTTATTCTTGCCTAACTGGAGGCAGACTGAAGCAGACTTGGCAGTTTGGTAATTGCTGTGTATTTCTGCTGACACTACAGACTGTGAGTGTAGAAGAGAAGCTCCTGGAGGGTCAGGTGAGGGATATTTGTCAACAAGACACAAAGGATGGGTTTGCCATGCCTGTGTTGGAAGAGATTCTGCCCCTCTGCTCCTCTCTGGTCAGACCCCACCTGCAGAGCTGCATCCAGCCCTGGGGTCCAGCAGGACCAGGAAGGACCTGGAGCTGCTGGATTGAGTCCAGAGGAGACACCAGAGATTCTCCAAGGGCTGGAGCACCTCTGCTGTGGAGCCAGGCTGGGAGAGTTGGGGTGTTCAACCTGCAGAAGGGAAGGCTCTGGGGAGACCTTGGAGCACCTTCCAGTGCCTTAAGGATGCTACAGGAAAGATGGGAAGGGGCTCCTTTTCAGGGAAGGCAGGGACAGGACAAAGATGATGGATTTACCTGAAAGAGGGCAGGTTTAGGTTAGATTTTTGGATAAATTCTTTGAGGGTGGTGAGGCCCTGGCACAGGTTGCCCAGAGAAGCTGTGGCTGCCCCATGCCTGGAGGTGTTCCAAGATCAGGCTGGATGGGGTTTGGAGCAAACAGGCTGGAAGGTGTCTCTGCCCAGGGCAGGGGGATTGGAACTGACTGATCTTGATGGTCCCTTCCAACCCAAACCATTCTGTGATTCTGTGACTCATATGTCATACTGCATAAAACATACTGTGACTGCTCTGCCAGGACTGAAATTAACTCCATGGAAAATCAAATGATGTAATGATTAAATAAGATTTTTCTCTATGTCATAATCTGGCAGACATGTTTTTTCCAGTAATTGAATTATACAGTTGTTTTTTCCTACCTCCTCTTCCAGTAGAAAGGCACAGGTTAACTGGTTGTGCAGTGGTTTGACAGGGTATTTTATTCACTTAGAGGCAGAGCCTGACCTGACTGGCAGCTTCCACAGCAGTTTGCATTTTTGTGAGTGGAGAACAGCACAGCTCTCAGTGTTTCCTACTGCCCTGGGCACATGGAATGACCAGATATTGCTGCTTGCAACAGTTGTTTCAAGTTATTTCAAGTCCTGAGATGCTATTTTCTAGCCATGGGCTAAATGCTTCTTAACCAACAGCTTTGTTTTTATTTTTCAAACCGGTTTTATGTACCACACTGAATTCTGTGATTCCCTTTCAGTAACAATGCGTCAGTTTGATCACCCTCACATTGTGAAGCTCATTGGGGTTATTACAGAAAACCCAGTCTGGATAATCATGGAGCTCTGTACGCTTGGAGAGGTATGAGAAATCCGTGTGCAGCTCTGGTCTCCTCTCTTTTTGCTCACTGAAAAGGCTGAAAAAACACTTCACAATACTAACACATGCTATCAGGCATGATCTCATACTCCTTTGCAGAGTTCTGGACTCAGAAACAGGAGTGGCAGCTTTTGACCTTCTCCTCTACCGGGAGAGCTGCATCACCTCATTCCAGAGTGATTGAGTCAGTTTTCAGAGCATTCAATTGCAGTTACAGAGTGAGAGCATGACCTCTGTCAAGATGATGATAATGTGATAATCAGTGAAACAGCATTTACAGACACACCTTCCAGGAGTGAAACTGTCCATCTTTTATTCTTCCTCAGTAATGCTGCATTTTTCCTTGAAACATTGAATTTTTTACTTTGGTTTTTTTTCCTGTAGAATATCTGCAGCAGAGGCCCTAGATAATATGACTTCCCTCATTATTTTGTTTTTTGGATGAATGCTTTAAAGAAAACTAGATCTCATTTTCTAGAATCGATTAGTTTTCTTTGAGCTACACGTTTCTGAAAATGGGAGCTGCAGTGAGATTTTATACAGCATTATATGATTGTCATTGCAGTTATCAAACTGCAGTACATTTTCAAAAAAAAAGAGAGGTGAGCAGAACAACCTGTAGTGGAAAGGTCATTTTCTGTCAATAGATTTCCTTTCCAGTGCCCAAATCACTTCTCAAAGCCTTGTTTTGATGTATAAGGACACTCTAGTGCCACCTTCCAGTAGGTCCTGCCTGCCTTACACTGGGAATATAGCTTACAAATATTCTGCACTGATATTGGCTATTCTGAGCTAAATACAGTTGTTTTAGCACATGTAGGTTAAAATTAATTATTAAAATTAATGCTTCTAAAACAATACTGATCAATCTGTGTTTGGCTTGGCCGGGTGCTGTTTAGTTCTGAAGTGATTTAGGCCATTAATGGAGGCTGCACTAAGGGGTAGAAAAAATGAAAAGTCCGGGAATGCTTCACTCTGGAACAGCAACAGCAGATGCTTTACAAAAGGAGACTGAGAGGAATGCACAAAATTACTAGTTATTTTTTTAGTTTAACAGTTTTCATGTAGAAAAACTGCTTGAATTCTAATGCAGAGTCACAATTCTTCAATGGGAAGTGGTTTGCTTTTCCTCATCCAGCCTTTTAGGGAAGGAAGTCACTCTCATTGATACTCACGTAAATGTCACAATTTGAAAGGTGCCTTTTTCAAATTTGTTATTTTTTTGTCCTAATACCTTTCTGTTTTTTCCTTCTTGGTGCAAAAAGTTGAGGTCGTTTTTGCAAGTAAGGAAGTACAGCTTGGACCTGGCCTCTCTGATACTCTACGCTTACCAGCTTAGCACAGCTCTTGCCTACTTAGAGAGCAAAAGATTTGTACATAGGTAAGATTCCATGCATATATATCTGTATTTTTATATGTCATTGCTTAAAATTTTAGGGAGTGTCATTTTTGCAGAGGTTTCTACTAAAATTACACCCTTTTCAAGGGTGACACCTGCTGGTTCACTCCTGGATTGACTTGGAGCTGGTGTTGGATTTCAATCAGAATAATTTTCAGTTGTTGCTTTGTGGTTACAGTATTTTTTCAAGCTGTGAGTCAACTGTAATCTTTCAAATATAGAAAAGCAAAACAAGGGCAGATGGCTTCTTAAGTAAAGAAGAAGGGAAGTAAAATATTTATAAAATACAAGTACTTGCTTAACCAAAAAATGAACCTAAACTTCCTTCACAGTGTGTTTTGAATTTTATTCCCTTGAATGTGAATATGAGTTTCTAGGGAGAAGAGACTGGTTTCAGCCTCTTATTCTGTGCAGTTAAGAGTTCACAGCACTCTGGTTACTAAGTACAATTAATTTTGAACTTAAGCAATAATTTGTGTTTAAGTACTTGCTATCTAATTCTATATATGTGTTGTGATAATGTAGATGCAAACACATAAAAAGCAATAGCTTTGCATATATAGGTAGATATTTATATTAAAACATTGTAAATAACAATGGGGGAGAAAAAGAGGCTCAGGGAGGACCTTGTTCACTACAGTGAGAATTTGAGCTCCTTATTAGGAAACCTCATAGAGGACTGAGCTCTGAGTTCCTCACCTTTGCAGGGCAGTTGGTAAATTTTCTTCAGGTGCTGATACTTGACCAGTTTATGTTTTAAAATTACTAGAAATACTGTCTCTTCTGTTTGGCAGGGATATTGCTGCTAGAAATGTGCTGGTGTCTACCACTGACTGTGTGAAATTGGGTGACTTTGGTTTATCCCGATACATGGAAGACAGTACTTACTACAAAGGTGAGGTGACCCTCTGGATCCTTCTTGCAGTCCAGTGAGAACACAGTTCTTTCTCACAATATTGAGGAATTGACCAGATTTCCTTGGTTTAGCTGGTGCATTTGTATAAATAGGCAAGTTATTCAACAGATTAATAATGGCAGTAAAATCCTGCTTAAGAAGAAGGATCACAAGGTGTGATTTAAGGTGCAAAAAGTAACAAATTCACATGTAGGTACAGATAACTGTTGAATTTGTGCTGTCGTTGTGTGCTGCATACTTCACATGCCCACTGCACTAGGGAGGATCAGTACAAAACTACTTTTGAAGCCTACTTTTTGCCCCATTTTGGATGGAATACTGAGCTTCGGTGCCTCCAGCAGCTGAGAGATGTCCTGCAGTGCCTGATAGATGGGAAATGCAGCAGGAGAATAGAGATTGCATGTTGGGTACCAAACAGTAGCATTCCAAAGCTGGTCTATATTATTAAACCATGAGTACCTAAATCTCATCTTAATTATTTTTCTGGTTTCATATATTTTAAATTACCCACTATCTGTCCCCTTACACTCTGTTATGTTTCCTCATTTCATTTGGCTCACTTTGCTGAGCTACATTTTATCTTTTTAATTGCTAAGATGGAAAATAATTTTGACATTATCAGTTCTTGGTGTGTTTTGGGGTTTGTTATTGGGGTCTTTTAGGAGAGGTTTGGGGCATTATTACTATTATTTTGGGTTTTGTTGGTTCATTTCTCCATTTCGTGTAAAGCCAAACAACCTTAGATATTGATATTTTAACTGCTTCACTTGAGATTGGTTTTGTCTATGAATTACTTCATTGGGAACAAAATGTATTTTAGAGATTTGTAGTGGGGATAACAGCTTGCCTTTTCTTGCCTTCCCTGTAGCTTCCAAAGGAAAATTACCCATCAAATGGATGGCTCCAGAGTCAATCAATTTCCGACGGTTTACCTCAGCCAGCGATGTGTGGATGTTTGGTGAGTGAACTCCAGATGGGGAGGGTTCTTTGTGTCCTCTTGGAGAAGTCCAGTGTTTCATTTTAACTGCTATAAATGAAGAATTTCCAAATATTTGTCACAGTTTTTACTCTACATTCTGAAAATCCACTTTCTTCCAGCATGTTTTCCGTCTCTGTATTTTTCTTTCCTTTTCCTGCCCAATAAGCCTGAACTTCCATGGGCCTTTTTACCTCTAGTAAGAAGCTGGCAGAAACGAAGGTACAAGGAAATTATCTCATAGTTCTAACAGAGATTATTTTTATCAGTTGGTTATGGTTTTGGTTATGGTTTTTTGTGTTATACTGCTGTCATTTGTTGTTTTTCTCTTACATTTTGACTTTTCCTTTGTGTTTATACACATTTCCGTGCTTAATGTGCAGATCATCCTATGAGATACCCAATTTCCACATCCTTAATGCTAGGTTCCCACTTAACTTGTCTTTTATAGCTCCTGGCCTCCTACAAAATACAACCAGAAGCTCATTACATATAAGGGTAAATTGACATATCCTGAAACCTCGATCTTTTTTCCCAAATATACAACATTTTATATTAATCTGATGAGCTGTGCTCAAGCTGGTGCTGACTGCTGGCCTGTACAGACAGAACACAAGTTGTGTTAGGGAGCAAAGCTGATGAGACTTGGAATAAGAGCAGGACAGACAAGTAACAGTTCACTCTCTTTACAAATTAAAATTTGAATGTTTTTAAGTGAAGGGTTTATAATAGTTTGTAGAAAACTCTAGTACTGTCAGAGTTAGGAAAATGAAGCCTATGGAACATTCTGGCCAATCCTAAACTGACAGACAATGTTTCCCTTTGTGCTTTTAATGCAGTTTCAGTAGAAACTGGTTTATTACATGTTTTCAGCACAAAAAATGTGGATCACTGCCAGCACTAAAACACCCTCAAAGTGAAAATACACTCTGCATGTCGAAACAAGCCACTTGGAAGGAGTCAGAGGGAAAAGCAAACACATTCTACCTCATAAGCAAGGAGATTTGAATATGAGCAAGCACTGGTTTAGGGCAGGTAAAAGGCAGGGTGCAGGCAGGCTGTGTGAGCCAGCTGTGGGTCACTGCCTCATCCATAGGTGAGGCTGGTGCTGTGTGTGTGATCCTGCTGCAGTCACTCCTCTGCTACAGGTAAGTCCAAAGCGATTTCCTGGCTGTATATCCTGGAAGAAATGGCGTTATTAGTACAAAACTGGGGTTTGGTTCTCTTCTAACAGGTCTCAGTGTTTGCTCACAGTGAAGAAAACGTGGTTTTGTGTGTGTTCCTCAGGTGTGTGCATGTGGGAGATCCTCATGCACGGGGTGAAGCCCTTCCAGGGGGTGAAGAACAACGACGTGATTGGGCGGATCGAGAACGGGGAGCGGCTCCCGATGCCTCCGAACTGCCCTCCCACCCTCTACAGCCTTATGACCAAGTGCTGGGCCTACGACCCCAGCAGGAGACCCAGGTTTACTGAACTTAAAGCACAACTCAGGTAGGGTTTGGCTTCTGAGAGGTCATTCCCTTTGTTCAGAAAGACTTATTTTTGCTTCTGTTACAGTGTTTTGGTTGTGTGGAAAACACGAGGCACGGTGTATTGAGTTTTTATTTTCAGAAGGGCCAGATTGTTGCTGGTCTTCGGGAAAACTGGGTCTTATCTGGTAGAGAAAATGAGATTAGGCAATAAATTCAAATAACTGGAAATATGAATCACCTCCTTTCTCTCCCAAGAAAAATGCCACATTTTACTAGCAATTTGTTTATAATTTTAGCTACAATCTTTGGGGAGGGAGTTGGGAAGAATTGAGAGTGATTATCTAAACAAACATTTCATGGGCTTCTGGAGTAGAGATATTACTTAAATAAATGAAGCATCAGGTGAGTGCTGTTGGGATTTGTTTTCATGCCATGTAGCCCAGTAGTTGCACAGACACAGCTGTCCCAGGGCAGTTGCAGAGCCTGCAGTTAAATGCAGCATCACAAACAGAAATTCCTTTGCCCTTTGTAAAGCAGGATACAGACTGCCTTGTGTTTATCTTGGAATGAGCATGAGCACACACCTCGGAGACCAGTCTGAATTCACACCTTAGTTTATTCTGCAGAAACATATTCCAGTGTCCATATCACCTTTTCACCAGCCCCAAGATGGGAGTGATATTTAAACTTTGAAACATCACTGAGATAATGTGCAGGCACATTCGATATTTGTGACCAAATTGGGTCACAAATGTTGTGACTTTTGGATTTCATGACTGCTCAGGATGTGTTTTGCATAAGTCAGTACAAGCTTTGAGTAACACACAGGTTTTGCACACTGACAGTCCACACTGGGATTTGCTGTAATTAATTGCTAAATTCTTTGGTTTTATTTTAGGTCTTGTTTCAAAGTTGTGTTTTGGGGCTTGTTTTATTTTCATAATACCATTTTTTTGCTTTCACTGAATGTTCACGGTTCAAGATAAATCACTGGTGGTTAAAATGAGGGACAATTTGGATATAATTAGGATGCTGTTTCAGAGCTGCTGTATGGAGAACTTAAAAACCTTAAAGTTCTTTCCTATTTCTTAAAATTTCATACAGTTCCACCATCTGTTACTCTGGGAGGTCCTGTTTAGAATAATAATTTGTAGAAGTAAGGGAAGACAACCCTTCTCTCAGATAACTTCCCATCCTCTTGACTGTGTGGACTGAACACGAAGGGAGGAATGTTAGGGCTGGATAGGGTTTGCAAGGAAAAGATGTGGCACAGTTGTGTGATTTGGGTAATGGGTGGAAATTGTTAATTCATTTGCTTTTTCTCCTTTTTTTGACTCTGAAAGTGCAGGATGATTGATAATTTGCAGTGAGGTTGTACTGATAACTTAAAGCTGCTTGGCACAGATGAGAATGAAGCCCTAAAAAACGTGACTGGAAGATGGCTGTGGTGTGTAACCCCAAGCAGGAAGAGTATCTCACCAGGAAGGAAGGAGGATGAGTAAACCCAGAGTGTGCCCAAGAGCCTGGCTGTCCTCAGAACCAGCACTCAGGGCATGCAGCAAGGCAGGGTCTCGTTGGTTACACATCAAAATGTTTCCCAGTGTGCGTGGGTGAGCTCTGAAACAGGTCACCCAGAAAGACTCTGGAATTTCCATGCTGGCAGCTGTTCAAATTTTGATTGGAAAAGGCTCAGAGCAGCTGGCCCTTGCTGTGCAGGGAGCCCAGCTTCACCAGGAAACTGGACTGGAGACCTCCAGGCAGGCATCCCTTCCATCTCATTCCATATCAAAAATACACCCAATGTGGAAGGGTCCTCTGGTCATGCTGGGAGATTTGAAGCATTGTTTAGAGGGCAACCTCTCTCCTGCAACCCTAAAATCCAGTTTTTACTCTGTTCCCACAAAAGCAGGGAGCTTTCTCCAAACCCCGGTGACCTTTATCTCCCAAAAGTTGGTTGTCCTTAGGGCTGATTTGCATTGCTCCAGACAGAGTCAGCCTCTCTCTAGAAAGGTTGCCAATTCCCTGATGCTGAGGCAGTCTCAGGCAGCTAGGGAAGATTGGGTTTCAAAACTCAAATTCCCATGAACTTGCAAAAACAAGCCATTTCCCTGGTGGCCTTTCCCTGTGGTGTTGCTGCTGCTCGTTCTGGATGCTGTCCAGAGCAGTCTCTTCAAGCTGAGAGCAGACTGGATGTTTGCTTGGAGCCAGATACAGCACTGCAGCAGTCACTCCTCTTTGCTTTAATGAAAAAAACTCCATGGCTTTGGGAAAAATCTCCTGCATCTGGAATAGCACTGATGGGAGCAGAAGCATTTCACGTGCTCTCTGTTATTTGATGCTTTTCCCGTTTCATAGTAACAGCTGCTTTTCCCAAACTGTATTTGCAGCTGATTGTGCAAGGCAGAGGTGCTGATTTCTGCACAATTTATGTACTGGTATTTGTTGCTCCGTATGAATTAAGTACTGTCATTAGGGTAGTAATTTTATAGCATTTGATCTGTCTGAAGTGGATGTGGTTGAGTCAGTCTTCCCAGCAAACACAGAAACAAATGGGTGGATTGTGGATTTCCAAATGTAATTTATCCTTGCATTCCAAGTCCCTTTTTCAAGTGGTGGAGGGGGGGTTAAAAGTCAGATTAGGTCAGGGCAGTGAGGTGCTACCCTGCTACTCCTGCAATTCTGACTTGGTCAGAATTAGAATATAGGGTATTTTTGATTGGGAAGCGTGTGTTGCCTTGCTGGTTTTGTGTAGAAGACATTTTTTGTCTTGCACTACACAGTAAATAATATAAAAGGATTTTGATTTTAATTTTAAACTTTCAAATTAATGTCATTTCATGACATTTTTCACTCTATCATGGAACAAATTTTCTTTAAAGCACCTTTCACAAACCCTCTGTGCTACAAATAGCAAAACAAACAGCAGTTGTGTCATTGCAGAGGTGAGAGTGTCACTGTGGCCCATTGTTGGTCACAGGTTTAGCAGAGGGCTTGACCCCACTGGCATCCTGGGACTGTGGGTCACATTCAATAGAGCTCTAAAAAGAATGGGGTGGGAAAAAGAGACAGATTCTGTGGTTTAAAAGTCTGGTTTTATGACAAAAGTGAGATAATTAACTGATGAGAACTGGACTTGGGCTTTTTGTCACTGCATTTGATGTAGATACTGAAACTTATAAATGAAAGAAAGAAAACTGGTGAGGACAGTTTGAGTCCTCTTCTTTTATGGCATTCTGAGAAAAAATATTGCAACACATAATTGAAATACATGATGGACGCTGCAAAATGCTTTGTTATTCTTCTGTTCTTTGCTTGTGACCATTAGGAATAGTCCCTAATCCATATAAGAGTATTTTCAGATTAGAACAATATATGCAGATATGCTCACCTGCATCCCACTTTGCATTTCTGGTGGCAGAGAGAAAGAAAGAAGCTGCTTTTTGGGGGTCAGCACTTAATGTAGGTTCCACACCACTGTGGCAGGAGACACTGGTGCTGCTGTGCCTTTTGGAATGTGAGGATGCAGTTTGGTGTTTTGAATATTCCTACACTGAAGGTCCCCATAAATGTTTCCTTTTTGCTGTCACAGGCTAATTTCTTTGTAAAAAAGTTCTTTGCAAATTAAATAAGTTTATCAATTATGCAAATTTGTAACAGCTGGAATTTTTCTTGAGGCTCCACCTCACCGAGAAGCTGAGTTAAGTTTGTCTGTGCTACCTCAAGGTTTGCTGGGGAAACCACAGGGATAGAATTCTCTGCTTGCTCCTCTTTGCTGCTAAAAATATGTACAGTTTGGGAAACTATGCCTAGATCTGACTTCTGACCTTCTGCAAATTCTAATAAACTGTTCAGAGAACTTGAGCAGCTGCACTGAGGAAACCTCAAAAATATCTCTTGGCACACTCTTAACTTCATCCACAGACCGGTCTTCCCTTTTGTGAAAACAAAGACCTTTCTGTGAGTCATTTATATTCCTTGTGGCTTTTTTGAGTAGTGCTTCTCTGAGGCATTTCTATTTTATATTCTTGTCAGCAGAATCAAGGGCATCCAAGTACAGATGCTGCTGCTGCAGCCCATCAGCCTCTGACCAGGCTGCCCTGGGCTGCTGGGAAGGAACCTCCTGATGGCACAGGCAGTGGGAGAGCAGGGAGGATGAACTGCAGCTGTAAAGCAAAAAGCTGAGCCTGTGTTAAGAAAAAGAAATAATTTCAATAGAAGTTTGTCATTTCTGGTGATACAAGCTGATGGTGTTGAACACTGGGGCATCACAGATAAAATGGCTTTGATAGCAAGGCAGAGAGAGGTATTGGGGTTTCATTCCTTTTTATGGAAAACCAGGACTGCGCTGTGACAAATTCCACACATGGCCCCAAATTGTCAATAAGCCATTTCTATATTTAGCCAGCTGCTACCAGCCAACTCTGTTCTATTCTTCAGCTCAGATTAGAGCAACTGCTGTCTCAACAACCTGGTTAAAAAGCTGTATTTTCTTACTTTTCATTCATTAATCTGGGCAAAATTTTTTTTGTCTTGTTTTGTTGTGGGTTTTCTTAATCCTGAGGCCTTGTCTTGAAAGATGGTAATCGTGGTTCATGTCTGTGGATACATTTTGGCTGTTTTCTCATGCTGCATAAAAACACTGGATATCTGAAGTATTGACAGCTTTAAAGCAGGGGTTTTTTTCTGGTTCTTCATGGGTTCAAGTAGGAAATGTTGCATTTTCCTTATTCTGAGGGAAGAGAGAGGTAAAATAGAAAGATTCCCTCAGCTGAGCTGTAGCTGTGTTTCCATGGTAGTTCTAGCAGGGTGACTTTTGCAAATAACTGGTCTGATTTTGCTTTTGTTCCACATTCTTGTGTTGCTTCAGCAGTGATGGATTGAAATTGCAGCAAGAGTTAGAAACTTGATTTAGCTGCAGTGAGACGAGATGACTTCTCTGCTTTTTAGAAGTGGCATGGTTTGGGGTTTTTTTGGCTGACTAAGGAGAAGCAAAGTTCTCATCTCCAGCAGGAATTTATTCTTGAAATAAGCAGCGAAGTTCCACGATGAGAATAGATTGCTGGAGTTGATCTCATCCCCTGAATGAGTAATTCTGGGTGGTTGTTTAGCAGACTGAACAGGAGACTATAAACTCCGAACTTAGCTTTGTTTCTGGGAACTCCTGAGTGATAAAGAAGCTGGAAGAGCTCCTCCACAGGATTGTCTTTACCCTGGGGACAGTGATAGGAAATAATCTGCCCTGCTCACATCTCCAGACTGTCCGCGTAGCGTGCAGCTCCAAGGAATTGGCAGCTCTCTCTTTCAAAGCTTCATTCTGAGTATTTTTCAAATGGCAAATATCCAACATTAATAAGCCACATAGCAGAGCTGGGAGGAGGCTGGCTGTGGGGGCAGCAGGAGCACGTTCAGCTTCAAACAGGCTTTTTAATAGTCAGAACAGTGGTAAGTAGCAAACTGGTTTTACTACTGTCTTGTACTTTGTGAAAATGAAGCCTTTTGACCTGAATGCTTAGAAGCTGAGTGAATACTGTCAGATCTTTCTGTTTTGCTAGATTGCTTTGCTGAATGTGTTCCTGGTTAGGCTAAAATGCAAGAGCTGAAGAAGTATTTTTGACTGCTTTCTTTAGAAAAGAAAAAAAAACCCAGTGATCTGAAGCTCTTGAGTTTCAGTAAAGAACGTTTTTGGTTTGTTTTGAACCTTTGCAGCAGTTCAGTAGAATATTTTCTTGTGAAGATAAAGCTTTCATGCAAGTAAGTGCTTGATTGATTGTCTTTGAGGACTTCTCTGTGTAATTGCACATAAAAAGAACTGTTATGAAAAAAAATATGTGCAAGATCAGCCACAGCTTTCTGAAAATTTAATGCTGTTTTTGTTGTTAAAACACGCTGGTAATCCTACAGAAATATTTCTTCCTGATCATGGCTTTCAGAAACAAAACCGGTGTATGTAAAAGAAGTTTGGTTTTCAGTAATTTTATAGCATTTCAAGTTAAGTAGTGTTTATTAGTCTGAAAAATGCAGGAGCTGTGGGGAGAGGTTTGTTAGTCACTGAAAGTGGAGTTTACTTGATTACAATATGTTTTCCTTAGTACAATACTGGAGGAAGAGAAGCTGCAGCAAGAAGAACGAATGAGAATGGAATCCAGACGACAAGTCACGGTGTCCTGGGACTCAGGAGGATCAGATGAAGCTCCTCCCAAGGTAGCTAAGACTGCAAATTACGTGTGTTTAAAAAAAAAAAAAAAAAAATCTCTTTTTATTCTGTTTATTTCTTCAAAGCCTCCCCTGATGGGTTGGTTCAAACCATGGCATTCTGGCCAGTTCTGTCCCCATCTGGGAGTCCTTGCCTGAAATGACCCAGCTCTGCTTGAGCTGTGCTTTGAACTGATCCGTGCTGTGATACTGCATTAAAGATTTTCTGTTTCTTCTCCAACTTGTAAAAGACACCCATAGCTGCCACAAAATCGTTTCCTGGCCTTCCCTTTTTCTTCCTTTCTTGTTGCACTCCTGTAAATTGTTGGCTAATGAGCTCTCAGGCCAGTGTGAAGTTTATTTATAACACATTAGTGATGGGACAGAAGTCAGCTAATTGCATTTTCCTTCTTCTGGACAGAAGATTAGGGGTTTGTTTCCAAGGAACGTACGTGGTTTAGTTTCCACTTCATTTTCATTTCTGTCCTGTTTGGATGTCACTGATGTGTTCTGCAGCTGTGGGAATCCAACCTCACCAGTTTCTGAGCCCTCCTCCCTCTCAGTGACTTGCCTGCTTCCTCTCAGAGTTATTTTTGCAAGTTGTTACTTGGAAGTTCGAGCCTGTATTTTAAACAATTTAATTTTGTGCAGTCACCACTGCATTGTCTGTGTCCTGATAGTTTGTGGTGAATTCCTGGAGCTCTCACACCCACGCTCTGGAGCTGATAATAATTCCAGGAGTACTTGTGTGGCACCTTGTGCTGCACACATTCCCCAATATTCAGAGAAAGGCAACGTTTTCTTTTTGGTTGGTTTTGTTTTGTTTTGTTGTGCTTTGGGGGGGAGGGTGGTGGTGATGGGGGGTTTTTGTGTATGTTTGGGGGTTTTTTCTCTCCATTTCTGGGTTGTTGCCTAATAGATCAGGTTTCTGAGCTTAGTTCTGCATTTTGATGCCTTGATGGCAAGCAGGAAATAAGGGCAGTGGAACTGCTGCTTTCATTTCAGAGTTAAAAACAGCAAACAATCCATCAACCTGTTTACTCATCTCAGAGGAATTAGCAGGATTTGGTGTTTATGGAAACAATGTTCCAAGTTACAGAAGCAGATAAACTGCATAAAATGGACCAATATGCTGCTCTTGTTGAAATGAGCACCTTTGTGTGTGATGTATGTACTGAAACACTTGACTAAAGGTGTGTTAAAACTGCAGTTAATTCTGCCACTGGAGTTCATTGTTTTGAGGGGGTCACTATGTCCATACTGAATATCTGCTGCTGTTGTTGGTTAGGTTTTTTATACACTTCTTTTGTGTAAAATATGGATGTGCTTAATAATGGGATTGGAACAAGTTGAATTTTGTAAATAGAAGTTTTAAGGGTCTCTTTAAAATTATCTCATTTTCTAATGGTGACAACTGATTTTTTTTTTTATTCTTCTAACAATTCATTGTAAGAGTTGCAGATTGTTATAGGTCTTAAACTCCATATTATTTATAGCCTTAAACTCCTACACATCCTCAGATAATTCCCAGCTATCACAATCCATACTGTGAAATTACTTGTATCTCACACTGGTATTTCTGTTAGAAATCTAAGACAGAAAACATCCTAGTCCAGAATGATAATGAATTTTTTTCATCAAGCAATGATAAATTCTGCAGTCTCCAATTAATGTGGTTGCCTTTAAGTGCCAGAAGGACTGAGGATGCCCTTTGCAGAATGATGAAGTTTGGGGTTTTTTTCCCTCTTTGGTTGATTTTTCTCCTCCTGAAACACCCAGCAGTGCTGTCCCTTATTCATAAAAAAACCCTCAACTATACCTTTGGAAGTTCAGAATATGATCAAAAGCACTTTCCATGTTGAGGTAATTAGTTACACAGAAGTTAATTATCAGAACTAACTTCATACCTCAGAATACCACATGGAAATAGCCACACAAACAAACCAGTTTGATTTGTGTTACTCTTACTGAAGTAGAAGGATTTACTTTTGGGAACAGTCACAAAAGCAACAGATTACCAGCAAAAATTGGGAACAAAGTTGTATTGCACCTGGACATTTATTAAGAATTATGTTCTTAGATGATGTTCTCTCTAGAGTTAAGCAGCACAGAGCAGGTCATTTAGTGCAAGCAAATAAATAAACACAAAGAATTCACAGAGCAAGCATTATTTACGGACATAGCAAGCAAACAGTTCAGCTTCATCCATTGCCAAGCAAAAATGGAGGAAAACTTAATTTTAGGTTTTCTTTAAAAGTGATTGTAATTGTAGAAAATCTGTTTGGGGGTTTTTCCGGAGTTTGCCAAACCTGTAAATGTTTGTCTCACTGAAAAATAATTTTCTGGTTTTAGTTTTGTGTGTTTAATGATTCTAAAAATTCCTTTTTGTTTACAGCCCAGTAGACCTGGGTACCCCAGTCCCAGATCCAGTGAAGGGTTTTATCCAAGTCCACAGCATATGGTACAGCCAAATCATTACCAGGTATTACATTTAATCCCGTGCATGTATTTTTTTTTCAAATGTGGGTTCTCCATCTTAGTTGCAGCTGGTGGGATTGATGCAGTTCTTTCATGATTTGTTTTAATTCACTTCTGTTTAATGAGTTTTGTTTTACATAGGAAAAAAACCCAAACTGAGCCTGGTAGGTTTGCTCCAGATGGCAAAGATTTCCACATCTGATGTGGTGCTCAGATTCCTGAAACTGCAGTGAAACATTTCCATGTTTATTGAAGGAATGTGGTGTTCATGTTAACATTTGTGCTGAGTTATGAAATCACTTGCTTTATAAAATGGCATTAAGTGGGGGCCTTTCCTTGGGGTCATTGGTATTTTATTTTCTGTGTCCTGATAGCTGCTGCCTTTAGCTCTACCACGTTGTATACTCACAGGTTTTGCCTTTCTTCCTAAAACTGCTGAAGAAATTTAGAACAAAACTTTGTCATTAAAGGACTTTGAGCAGTTTTAGGTCTGTTCAAGGCTGCAGCCATATACAGCTGTCTCAGTCGAGGGGGGTTTTTCCATGAAGAGAGGGAGGTTTTCATTGATTTATTAAGTACTTCAGGCTCATTAAAACTACTTGGATTTTCCTGTGGAGAAGTTCCCAGGCCACTCAGCTCAGCACACTAATTACAAGCTGCCACTCAAGCCTTAAGCCTGTAACATACAGCAGGGGGTACATTTTCATGGGGCTCTGTAGGGTGATGTTTGCAGGCTCCCATTAGCTGGAACACGAGCCCTGCATGTGTAGCTCTTACAAATGTACCTATAGATTTAATTTTGTCCTCAGAGGACTTTGATCTCCTTGACTGCAGAGGTTAGAGCATGCTCTGATGCTGCTGGTTTGATAGGCACCATAGAACAGTTATCCTCAAAAGTTGTATTTCTGTACTGTTACAGTTACTCTAAAATAGTTATGATAGGCATCCTCAAAGACTTAAAACAGAGGTGTCATATTTTGGCTCAGCTTTCTTCTTCTGATGTTGCTTCCCCTTCTTCCTCTCAGTGACTGCTGGAATTGAGTCATTTCTGTGCTTTCATGTTTTTTGTCTCGGAGGGGATGTTTTCATTATGGGGAAGCACAGGTCTTACTGGTATCTCTGTTTTTCTCTTTGTTTTTGCCTGGGTGGGGTTTTTTGCCCCCTAAAGGTGTCTGGCTACCCTGGTTCTCACGGGATACCAGCCATGGCAGGCAGCATTTATCCTGGGCAGGCTTCTCTCCTGGATCAAGCAGATTCCTGGAATCATCGGCCTCAGGAAATGTCAGTGTGGCAACCAAACATGGAGGTATGGTGATCTGACACATCTATTACTGTTCTGTACAGTTAAATCCACTTTTTATCATTACAAATTGTATTACTTCTATTATTTAGGTAGATCTGTTATAGGAAAATTGAGTTTTTCTGGTGCTTTTTAAAATTACTTCACTGCAGTGGGCTGGGAGTCAGGACTGAATTGTTTTTTAAACAAATCCTTCTATGTGAGGCTGGGCAGGAAGTGTCACTTCACCTGAATTCTTGATGGAGTTGTTACTACTTATCTTAACCGAGTGGTAGCAGATATTTGGTGTTTGTTAAGAGAAGGCTTTACTGGAACTTAGTGCTGTTTATAGAGTTGGGAACACTCATGTGAAAATACCTCTTGGGAGGTACCCAGCACAGCTGAAGGATTCTCTGTAACTTATCAGAAGAGAAAATTAAATATTCTGAAAGACTGTTCCTGAGCTGAATTCCTTCTGGGTGCTCTCCAGCCTGTCATGATTGCACTGAGCTGCTGAGGAACATCAAATTAATTCCCCCTTTAACCTTCTGGGGTTTTTTTCTGTTCTGCACTATTGTACACTTTTTATTCCATTTTATCCTTCCACAAAGATTCAGTTTGTGCAGCTTCTGTCTTAAATATATATCTTCTCTAACTTCTGTTCTCTGTGTTCCTGATAAACAGTTAAGTGATAACTGAGACTTACCTGTTAAATACTGGGGAGTTTGTTAACAAATTTCCCTTGGCTTTTTAAAAAATACTGATTCATACACTATTTCCTAATGATTTCCAGACAGCATTGGGGTATGGTATGTGGAGTATTTGTAAGCTTAAGACAGGCATAAATATTTGGTCAAAAATTCATTAAAAAATGTTTTTGTGACATGTTTTGCCAGTGTTGGCTAACACTGAATAGTACATTTGTTTTGATTTTAAAAATGTATCTTGCAGCAGTTAATAACTGGATGGTTACATTATTGCTCAAGGCCAAGAAAACAAAATTGATATATCTGGTTTTATTGTCCAGCCTAAATGAAGTGCAATACAGGAAGTGACAACGTTGCTGAAAAACAGAACAGAATCTTTCAAATCTTTTTTGGTTGCAGTGACTAAGAGGAAGGCACATAAAAACTTCAGAGTTAGAGAGTTCTGCTGCTGCTCTGCTTCAGTTTTTGAAGAGCTGAAGAAACTCTGCTTGGGTGCTGCTGAGAGTTGGCTTCTAAAAAACTTCTCTTTTAATCTCTAAGTTCTAGTACCTGTTTATACAAATTTTAAATTGTGAGACTGAACAAACTTGCTCTGGATTGTAGGATTCAGGCACTTTGGACATCAGAGGGATGAGCCAGGTTCTACCCACACACCTCATGGAGGAGAGGTTGATACGACAGCAACAGGAGATGGAAGAAGATCAGCGCTGGCTTGAAAAAGAAGAACGATTCCTGGTAATTCTTTGTTTCCCAGAGCTTCTTGATTCTTCCTGATTTTTGGTTTTGTATTGCAGCTGGCTAAAACTGGTCACTTCTGTGAAATGAGAAAATTTACTGGACACAGGAGTTGCTACTAAAATGTGGGTTTTAAAACAAGTGTTTGGCTAGTGAATTCTGTATTTCAGATACCTTGAACAGCTGTGGCTTTTGGTGAATCTCATTTTATCCAGTTGAGTTTGTGTGGGGGAAGTTGTGGGTATAATTCTGTGCCCATCTGGAGGTTGCCTGTTTGCTCTTAAGGTGATAGATCTGTGTGTACTCTACCCCTAAAAAGATGTAACCATCAGCCATCTAAAGGCCCTGGCTGTGCTAAGAATTATAACCAGTCTTGTCCTGGAGGAATAATGGCCCATGTTAGTGGGAAGGGATAATACAAGAGGGAGCTCTGTGAGGAGGGGAAAAGCTCTGAACCTCACCAGGAGCAAGAAGAAGAAATCATTGGTTATGGGATCTTATTATGCTGTTTCTTTGCAATTCCACTGTTCCTTGTTGTCAGTGCCACTGGTGGATGTTTCTTGGTTCAGCTCTGGCTTTCCAGTTGTCAGAATTCAAGTTGTGTGTTAAATTTCTCCTACTTGAGGCTGATGGCTACAGATGGAGCAGCAGGTGGGAGTGGCATGGTGCCAGGAGCCTGTGGGTGCCTGAGCCTCACGGGACAGGTGGATCACTCACAGTGCTCTGGTGTGGGTTGTGACAAACAGCAGTCCTGTGCTTGATCTTAGGCACATTTCAAGGAATGTTTCAGTTTGGAAATCTCCTTTGGCTACTGGTAGATGCCCCCAAGTCCAGGACATTTTCTAGCTGAGATCCACATTGTGCCTGAGCTAAGAAGTGACTTTTGATTAATGGGTGTTGAAACTGCTTTCCTTGTAAGTCCACTTGGGAATTTGCAGTTTCCCATTGGGATGACAGCAAACAAACCACTGTACCCAGATTGCTTGGTCTGAAGAAAGGGAGGGGAAAGGAAAGTTTCTTCCCTAATTTAGGCATTAGCTTTTCCAGTCTTGTGTGGCACCAGTTGCTTGTGACCTACATAACCCAGGAGGTCAAACTCATCCCACTCATGGTTAAAACTTTATAAATGGTCAAGAATTTTTTGTGGAATTAATGTGTTTTCTGGGAATGAGGCATTGACATTGCAGGTGGTGGCAGGAGGTTGTGTGGGAACTTCCTGCAGAAAACTGTCTGATTTTTTCTGCAGAATAAATGATGATTATTTGTAGTGTTTGTTGATTCAGTCTCTGGACCATTAGGGTGTTTATCATCCCCCAAATTGATGTTGAGGAGGAACTTGCTGATTTTTCTTTCATCTGTAGTACAATGGTAGCATCTGTTTGGAAGAGATTTGCTGTGTTTCCATTTTGTGTTAGTGTTATTGTGAGGAAACACCATCTCTCTTGCATCTATTCTGTTGAGGAATTGGAATCTGTAGGAGACTCCAGTTCTTTTTCTTTCCACATTGATGTTTTGACTGCACAGACTTTGGGGTTCACCCTTGAATGCCTGTTACAGATTTATTCCTCCTGTCAGGAGCTTAAACAAGCTGCTGGTAGCCACAAGGTGCCTTTGAGCCCACAGCAGGATGTGTGTCAGGGGAATCTTTTATGGATGGGTGTTTCTTGGAAAAGGAATGTGGGTGAGTTTCTAGGTTTAGCCCTGAGGAGGTGAAGATGTGGAAAAGTCATTGTGGGGAGTCACTCTTGGAAGCCTTGCAGATCTCCTGAAGGACATCCAGAGTTCAGACATGAGAGCCCAAACATGTAATAATAAGCCATTTATTGAGGCATTAAGGCCATATAATGATGTGCAGCATAGAAATAAAACAGATACTACACACTTGTGCTCCTTGGCCGATGTCCTCTAGTCAGTGAAAATCAGTATTTCTGCTCTTGGAAGAGTGGCCTTCCCTATTTTCACTTCAAGTGATGTAGAGAGAAGAAATCTGGCCCTCCCTTGCCTGCTTTAGGCAGGTTTCAAAGAATATTTGTCCTTTTGAGCACAGAGAACAACAAAGTAGAGCCAGATTTTCATATTTAACTTCTGTAACTATAATATTTAACTTCTGTAACCATGTGTAGTGTTTTCAGTGTAAACTGTCTGCTTCCAAAAGCAGCTCTATTTACTCAATCCTCAGGCTCTACAGCACATCCCACTTGTACTACTGAGAGTTGGACTCACAGGGGAGCAACTGCAAATCATTTAATGTAAGACACTGCAACAAGATGAAAAATCCTCTGTGGGTTTCTGTTAGTACAATTTTTGTTTCCCCAGAGTAACACCAACTTACTCACGACTTGAAATTTATTGCTGCTTCTGCAGGGAGAAAATACAACTCACAACAGGTTAGCACAGGGATAAACAGCACTGATGCTGCTGGAAGGGACTCCCCAGATGGGGAATTCAGTTGCAGTGCATTGAAATGGAAATGTGCAGGTCTTTGGGGGAGTTGTTATCAGTGTGAGCAGTTTGCCTGAAACCAGTCCTTGGAGAACTTGGGGACCAGTCTGTACTTGAAACAGAAATGTGCAGGCTGCAGCCTTAACAGAATCCAGAATCCTGGAAATTCTGCTGTAAAAAGAGAAAACTAACAGGTCTCTCCTTGTGGGAAACTCCTGAATGAAAATAAATCCATTGTGTAAAAGCTTAAGAGTAAAGAAGTGTTTAATTCTAAATTGCACCAAATACATTCATTGGGAGGTGAGGAGAGAATTGGAGGGGTTGATTTTGGGGGATCCAGGACTGAGAGTGCCTCCCACCCCCTGGCAGGGAGGGCAGGCAGCACCTGAGGTCTGGCAGCTTTGATGGATATTGATTAAAACTCGTGGTGATAAAACTTTCATGCTCTCTTGATGAAAGTGCTGTGGAGATGAGCCTCTCCAGGAAGGACAGAAATATGTGAATTATTTTTGAGAAAGCTGAAGTGGAGACACAAAGCATTACTGCACCTAAAGCTTGATACAGATCACAACAGGACACAGGCTCTGTCCAGGGCACATTCAGGTGGAAGATTAAATGCCTGCACTACAATCTAAAACAAAAATTATTTCTGAACATTTTACACTTTTCTCCTTTTAGGCCTATTTAATTGCCTGCTCCTTCCTTTATATGGAGTTTCCAGTTTTAATCTTTCTTTCTGGCTGACTGATGTTATGTGCATTATTTTTAATCATATAAATAAAGATATGTATGTGCATGCCTGTTAGTAACTCCTCAGCAGACAGAACAGTTTTGTACTAAGAAATTTATATTCCTTTCTGGGATAGCTTAAGAAGAAATAACTCACATAGTTTCCTTATCATGCTTGGGATTTTTTTTTTTCTCTGAAATTCCCACATAGTTGTGGTTTCGTCCTATTTTGACACTGAGAACTGCAATTCAAGTCTAATTGATGTGAACTGTTACTAAAATAAGAATTTAATTTTTAGCCTGAGAAAATCCCACCAAGACATTACAATTCAGCATGTCCTGAGAACTCCAAGGCTTACATGTTCTTTTATTAGCAAGTAACCAGAAATACTGGAAATAAAGTAGCTTATGTCCCAGTTTGTCAACATACACATCCTGTCTGAAAATTCCTCTTGACATTTCCAAAGATTTCAGATAGTAGGTTTATTTATTAGGAAAAAAAAACATTTACTTTTTAAGGACTTGGTTTTTCTGCAAGATTTTAACAACATATAGTTCTCCCTCTCTGTGGTTTTTGGGGCATTCAGAGCCATGACAGGGGCTGGAAAGATGGCAGGGTGATCTTTGTGGCTGTGAAATGGTGTGTGAAGTACAGAACAGGTTTGGTGTGAGGCTGACTGTTTACCTAGAGAAAGTTGCATTAAACAGCTCAAGATCCAGCTCAAGCATCTCAGTATTAAAAGTTCAGCAGTGCATTGCTGTCATGACAGCATGGGGGGCTCAAATTAAATCTCTTTGCAACTGCAGAAGTGTAAGAATTGCTGCTGAGTGATACTTCAAAATATGATGGCAGTTTGGTCATCAAAATCACCTTTACTGTAAGAGTTTGCCTTCTGACATTTCCACATCTACACAAAAGGGTAAATTCGAATATCATTTAGTCAAATGGGAGTTGTTAGAATTTATTAGAACACTAAAGTCAATAAATATGTAATTGTGCCTTTTCTTAGTCATTGGACACAAAAGTTGAACCCTTCCCTGTTGTTCCATGTGCTCCTGACTACCCAAGTTTTGATGGGGCAGAGGAGAATGTGGAAATTGAAAGAAGTTTATGTACTGTTAAAGGATTTTTTCCTTATTTCTAAGGTGTAGCTGTGCAGGTCACAGGGGTGCAGCTGCTTGGGGTCCCTCAGGTTTGCCATCACCCCCTGGCACTTGGGATCTGCATTTTAGGATCAGGTTCTTGGAGATGCCAGGGCAGCACCACTGCCCTCCACACCCTTGTTTGTGTGGGGTTGGTCAATAGGACTTGGGATTTTTTTTTTTGTAATGTGTGAAGCATTTGTTAAGTTAACAATCATCATTTTTGTGATATTTTATGAGCATTTGCAGCTTTCCTGTGCAGCAGTTCCTGGGCTGTGGGTTGTGTGCTGGCCATGTATGGGGTGGCCTGAAGGGAACCCAACTTGCTGCACGTTGGCTGCTGCTGCAGACTTGGGGAATGGAATTGTTGCTGGGACATGGAGGCTTTGGATGCTGGAAGGAGGGACCTTCTTAGCAAGACAAGGAGGAGGAGAGATGGATATTGTGTCTGCTAATTCAACTTTTTGCTTGTATTAGCAGGAAAAAAACCCTCTAATTGGACTAGTGTGCATTTTTGTGTTTCTGACTCCTCTAAAATGCTCAATATTTCATTGTCTGTGGAGTCTGGTCTGAGGGAGGTGGTCTAGATGGTCCAGGGGAAGGTGTTCCTTTCCATGGCAGGGGGCTGGAACGAGATGATCCTGAAGGTCCCTTCCAACACAAAGCATTTTATGATTTTAGTTACATCTCTTGAGTAATAACTTGTTCTAAGTGCAAAGAGCATTAAAGACCCCTGTGATAAAATAGCCTTTGGTTATTTCCAAAGAGTTTGGGCACTTTCCTGGCTAGAAATAAACGTGAAACGATTGCAAATTGTGAGCATCAGTGTAATAGAAATGTAGTTTGTCATATGCTTTATATGGATATTTAACAGGGTGTGCTTTAGCTGAAAAGTATGACGAGAATCACAACTTTACCTGTTTAGTGAACTTTCAAGCACACTCATATCAAATGAGACTTTAATCAGAAAAAATTGCTTCATCATAATAAGGAAATAAACTGGAGATCAGTCAGCTGTAGGTTTCATCTTAAAATTTGACATAAATTCCTGGAAAAACATTACGAGACCACTTGTGTCTGTTTTGGTTCTTCATGTTTAAGATGGGGTTAAATATTTCCCTGTCTGATATGATTTGTCTGTTTTTAATCTGCAAGTCCTTTCAGGCAGTGGCTGTCTCTGGCTGTGCCTCACTCAGTCTGCAGAGCACTGAATGAAAATCCCAAATGTAAGCCCTTCTGACAGACTGGCAGCACAACTGGACTGTTTTTAATGACAAAAGATCAATATTAGTGTGTTTTTGCAAGTTCCTTCTGCCCTGCTGGCTTTTAGGGTCATTTAGCAGGATATGTGAGTTGGAATTACTCTTTAGTGTTCTTAAAGGAGGAAGGGATCTCAAATAGCTTTAAACAAGAAAAGGATATATTTGTCCTCTGAAATTAGCTCTGAAAGGACATGGGGTCAGTTGAGTTGCACTGTGTTTAGTTACACCTACGTTTCTCTAAATAAAAAATGTTCATTCTCATGCTGTGTGTGACCATTTCATCCCTTGAGTTATCAGTGACTCCTCATCCAGTCTCATAGGAAGAGAGTCAGATAAATTCTGGTTTTAAGTGCCAGAATTGGTGCACTAGAAGCACACTGTAATTTTGCTGAGCTTGTGTCTTCAGATCAGTGTTAACCTTGGCTTCACATCCACTATTCCTTTGTCTTTCCATCTAATCAACGTTGTCCTTGAAGAATAAATCTTACATACCTGGATTTGCTGGGGAGATGGGTGGGGTTTTCCTGTGCAGGGCCAGGAGCTGGACTTAGTGGTTCTTGTGGGTCCGTTTCAACTTCAGATTTTCTATTTTAAAAATGACTGGTTTCTGTGTGGGAAAAAAAAATCAAAATTGGTGTGGTTTTATTTTTGCTTTTAAAAACAACCAAGCCCCGAGTTCCTGTATTGTGCTTAAAACACATAAAATAGAAATTTGTTTGTTGCTTGTGTGGGGAGAAAAGGGCATCTGGATGGCTTTGTTGGCTGGCTGTATCCAAATGGAGTGTTTAGAGAGCTCCAGTAATTGGCCCCATTTGCTTGGAGAGGGAGCCAAGTACATATAAGCCATCCTGGGGCAGGAAGTGGGAATTAATGCGCAGCGTTTCTCATCCTGTGGTTGGAATTTTGCTGTTGGGAAGCAAGCTTTTTTGTAGAAAAACCCCCAACTTTTGCTGCCTTTGAGAAAACTAAAATGCAGGTTTTCCAGTGTTGTGTTAGGGCAATGGTACTACGGATATTTATTAGATATTTTTTACTCCTGTGCTGAGGGCGGGTGGTGGAGGAGCAGCCGAGGCTCCGGTGGCGGCAGCGGGGGCAGTGGAGTGAAATGACATCTGGATTTGTCAGTGTGCATTTTTAACAGGATTTCCCTCTCTTTACAGTGCCCCTCAGCCGAGGGCACAGCACTGGCTCAGCAGAGCACAGAGTGAAATTGGTTTTTTTTTCAGAAACCCGACGTGCGGCTCTCCAGAGGCAGCATCGACCGGGAGGACGGAGGTCTCCAGGGCCCAGTAAGTGTGGGGGGATCTTTTCCTCTCCCAGCTCTTCCCCCAGTTTCCTGCTAGAACGTGCTGTACACTCTCTCGGGTGTGGGAGACGATTTAAAGCTTTTACTAAATGTTTCCACTATTGTTACATGCTTGTAACAGCTTTCCAAGAGGCTCAGCTTCTGTGGGAACAGCAGCCACAGCAAAGTGGTTCGTGCAGCACAGTTCATGCAGCTTGGGGGATTTGGGGTTTGGTGGTTGGGTGTTTTTTTCCCCCTGAAACTGTTCTTGAAATAAATATTAAAATGTTTCCACAAATATGTTGCAATAATAAGTGCTCATGTGCTGTAGAATTGGGCCTTTTCTGGATTGTTTTCTGCAAGTTCTGTCAACAGGAAGCAAGATTAAAGTAACTTTTGCAGTTGTTTAAATTTCTGAAGGGCTTTCTCACAAGGAATGTAAATGTTGCTATTGTATTACCCAGAAATCTGTTAGGGGTAAATGATCCACTATGAAACAATTGGAATAAACCCCACAGGCATTCCTTTATTCCCAGACAGCAGCTGCAGCTCGGGTGTTCTTTCTTAGTGGCTTAACTGCTGTCTGTTTAACTAAAACCATCTCTTCAATTGTTTAATTGCCATTGGAATCTGTGGATCATACTGTTGGAGAAGGGGGATTAGGCTAGGGACTGTTAATGACACAAACCTGGTGCTTCATCCACTGTTTCTCCCCGGGGTCACCTGCAAAGTAGTGAATATTTTAAATTCACCCTCCTGTTTCATTTGGGATGCGACTGTAAACTCCTGGTTTGGCTTCAGCATTTCTTCACTACTTAAGAATTTAGGGATTCTTCCTGCATTTGCAGCCAAGACAGTCATGAATGAGTGTATTAATGACACACTGCAGCCTGGTCTCTGGAGACATTCATGTCTGGAAGCTCCGAAGATTTTTTCCATGAAATTTGAGAAGACTATTAGTTACTGTTAGACCTTGGCTGTTGTTGCATTTTGGTGTAAGAGCAAGAAAAGTGTTGCTGTGTTTTGTGCTGCTTGTGAAGATGCTTTGAGATGCCTAGGAGATTTTGAGGTCATGTCACAGGTTACAGCCCTCAGATCCCAAACTTTCTAGGGAAGTCCTATCTGCCCAGGCAAGGTAGTACAAACTAACACCCCATTTGGAAGAGTGTGAAGGAAACACTTCATGGTCATGGACAAAATGGGTTTTAAAAGTGACTCTAATTCATGTTAACTATGTTTCTAGTCAGATTTTGATCTGGTAGTTCTCAGTAGATTCAGAACATAATGCTGGCTTCATTTGCAGTGGGAAATGCCTAATGCTGCTCTGAGTCAATTTGAGTTTCTGACTGAGAGGATGAGAAATGGGGCAGTGATACAAATGAGAAGTTACCACCCACATTTTGGTAGTTCCTGACTGATCACATTCTTTTCACCTCTACTTTCAATATGCAATTTTGTGGAAGTAAAAACACAAGAATTGTTTTAGTGGAATTTTACTGTCCTCCCTCTCTTGCTTCCTTTCTTTTCCCCTGGGGTTATCAGATTTGAAATCATTAGTTTAACAGCACAAATCAAAATTAATGACATGACTGGATGTCTCCACTTCATGTCCCTCTTTGTGAGGTGACCAACCTCATTGAGCAACAGACCAATGTAATTTCTGCTTCTCCTGTTGCTGTTGACATTTTTCAAAAGCCCTTTTTGTGGTGTGGTCCAGCTGAAACTGTGGTCAAGCTTTGTCAGCACAAATTCTTTCCCTGCAGTGGTGGACAGCACCTCTGTAGGGATGTCACATGTCCCTGTTTCCAAAGTCTGTACACTTATTTTGTCCACCTAAGTTCTAGAAGATCCCTGCTCTGCCAGGCCCTGTTCTGTCCTGCTTGCTTGACTTCCAGCACTCAGGCACTGCTTTCCTCTGTGCTCTTAAGAGATGGCTCTTACAAAGCACCTGACATCCATGAACTGCAGTTCCTTCAAAAGCACATTCCCAAGGGACCTCACTATTTCCTGGCAAGAACCCAAAGTCCACTCTCTCCATAGCCAGAGTTTTGCTGGATTTTTTCTCATACCTCCAACAATTTGAAACTCAACTCCTTTGTGGTCACCGTGACCGAGGCAGCCACTGCTCACCACTTGGCCCAAGAGTCCCTCTCTGTTTACAAACAAGAATTCCAGGAATCACCTTTCCCAGTCATCTTCCTTAATACCTGCAACAAGAAGTTACCTTCACTGAAATTTCCTGGACCTCTTTGTGTCCATTGTATGATATTCCCAGTTGAATTTTGGGAAGTTAAAATCACCCTTAAGGGCAAGGGCAGTTGATGCAGAAATATTCCTTAATATCATGCTGACACTGGAGCTGCTCAGCCTGGTGACTGAAGCTGGCATGAAGGATGTATGAATGCAGTTATCAGGGAAAGTCACTTCAGTCTGAAGTGGTTTATTCATCTGGCAGAATTTGCTAAATTCTGCCAGATGAATAAGCAAATAGACCTTGACTAAGAGCTTTGCAACAAAACCAAGAAGCAAACCAGCTTAGAAGTGTGTTTCCATTACAGAACTGTTCAGCAGGAAGTTCTGGAGTCTCTCATTGTTATGTTGCCATTTCTCCTTCACCATCATGACCTCTACAGTTGGATCTGTGGACACAGACTAAAAATACCTGTGACTGTCCCACCACCTTTGAGTAATAAGGAAGGGTGAACTGTAATGTAGAGGCCAGGGCTGTTGTGAGCAGTACAAAATACATGCAAATTCTTTTCTTACTCTCTAAGTAATAGACCTCTAGTGGGGGCCTGATGATGGTGAATCAGGATGTATTTTTAACTGGTGGGAAATGTGCTGAGAACTGGCTGCACTCAGTGTTTAAAATTGAGATAGTGCTGATGAAAGCTGCGAGCACTGCAATAACTACTTTATATGTTTATTTTATTTCATAGGCTGGTAACCAGCACATATATCAGCCTGTGGGAAAACCAGGTAAGCAGTAAATGCAGTTACTGTCATTTTGAATCTTTGATGACAAGTCGTGCTGCAGCAATAGTGAACAAAAGTTCATGGCAGTATTTCCATACAGGGTGGATTCAGTTCCAGGTACTACACATCGATGTTTGTGTGCTGTGTGTTCAGGTTCCCCATGCAGGCCCCAGACATGCAGTCAGCAAAGCCAAGGCAGTGTTTAGATCAACAAGCAGGAAATGTCTGGAGGAAGCTGAGTCAGAGTGGGAATTCACCCAGTGTGGAGTTCAGACATGTAAAACAGCAGTAGACACCTAAAGCTGGGTTTCTTGGTCTCAAAAGTGAATCACACCCGGGATTGCTGCTGGGAAGAAGTCCAGTTTCCCCAGGCACACACAGCAGGTTGGCACTCAGCTGTGGTGCCAGGGTGACACCCTCTCAGGGCTGGGGTAGGTGTGCCCAGAGCAGTAGCAGTTGCCCCACAAGAAGAGTTTCAAAGTATTTTACTAAAACAATCCTGTTCTCATAAAGTGCAGCTCCCACAAACAATAGGTTTGCTGCAGGCCACCTAAAGATGTCCATCTCTGGCAGAGAAGAGCACGTGCAGCCTGTGCAGTGCTGGCAGACCAGAAGGGGGCAGGGACATCTGGCACGTTGGTGCTCTAAAAACCCACTTTTTGTCGAGCAGATCACGCAGCTCCGCCAAAGAAGCCTCCGCGCCCCGGAGCCCCCGGGCACCTGGGCAGCCTGGCCAGCCTCAACAGCCCCGTGGACAGCTACAACGAGGGTGTGAAGGTAGGTGAAACACCCCCAGCACATCAAACATGACTGCTCTGAGGTCGTTTGGTGTTCCTCAAGTAGAGATTGTGGAAAGCAAAAGGCAGCCAAAGTTGACAAGTTAATGTTGTCGTGGGGCAAACGTGCTCTGGCAGCTCTCCAGGAGAGTGGGGAGGGAACTTGGGTTCTCCCTGGCTGTGAGTCAGTGTGTTCTTCACCAAAACCTGCCCAGGTGAGCTTATTTCTAGTTGGAAGAGTGTATGAGGTGTCCCAAAGGGACCAGCTCCCTGCTCAGCAGGAAGGAGCTCGCCCAGGGATCCCAGTTACTCAGTGGTACCAAAATCTCCTGTCCTCGGTCACAGGGACATGAGACCTGTCCAAACTGTGCTGCTCAAAAAGCTCCTGCTGCAGCACCAGGGCTCCTCAAACCCTACCAGCTCTGGGAGACAAGGGAAGAGGGGAAATGGGCTGTCTGACCTGTGAGTGAGATACTTCCTGATGTCTTGTTTCATCTCCCATAAATAGCAATAAAGCCCAAACTGAAACTTGACAGCGATTTTGTAGCAGAGGTGCTGCAGGGTGGTGTGTCCTGCCCCTGCTGCAGTTGGTGTCCACAGAACTGCTCCTCAGGATGTCAGGCACTCCCAAAATCATCCCTTTGTGTGCTGTTCCCTGCCTGTGGGACTCTGCCACCTTTCTAATCTCCAGGAAACAGCCCTGCCAAGCCTGTAGTAAAGAGCAGGAATCCATGGTGTGGTGGCCACAGCAGCTGGGATAAGTGACCCTTATTTTAGGTGCTTTAAAAAAATACTGAAAAAGCCCAGTTCATCTGAATATGAAATTCAAAACCTGCCATCCGAGCAGTGTGTTCAGCACAACTTGATCCCAGCCACTGCCAGCCTGTCTCACTCCTGCTCTTGTTCTGGGATTATTGGAACGTTAAAGAATCAGTGTAAATATCCAGCAGGGGTGAATTTGAGCAGGATTATTTATTATAAACTGATGCCAGTGCTTTATGAGCTGCCAAGCCTCAGAAAACGTCAAAAAGCAGTAACAGATGTGTTACTAAACTTGGCTTCTCTAAAATTTCCTTTCTAAATGCTGATACTGGAACATAAAAAATATTTTTTGAAATATGTCCTTTTGACAACAAACAAACCTGAGCAGCCAGAGACATCAGTAATGACAAGTGAACAGGATTTATGTACTAAATAGCTCTTTGAGTAGGAAAGGATGGCTGATTATATTTTTTGCTGTCAAAATTTTCTTGAAATTGGGTTGTTTCATGTCCCTTGAAGAAAACAGCCCATTACTTTTTGGCATAGCTTTGTTAATGGCTGCAGTCCTTAAACTGAAGATGCTTCTAGGGTTCATTTCAGACTCCCTTTTCGGGAAGAACACAAATAAGAAGAGGATTGGAACTGCCTGCCCTTGGGAGCCTTCAGGGCAGGCTCCAGGGAGCTCGTGGGTGAGGCAGAGTCGGCCAATTCCATGAGGAAACTCAGGACTTCTGCAGAGCAGTGGAGTGTTGGTTTTGGGGATAAACAAAGAGAAACCAAGTGCTAAGAAACACACTGTCTATAGTCTTGAAAGGTTAGGGCCTGGAATTCCAGGGGTTGGGTATCATCTAGAATGGGTTCTTGACAGTTCTTAGCCAAGGTTGTGATGAGTTGTTATGAACAAGCCCTGCACAGTTAAATGACCACATATTTCCCATCACAACTTACCTAAACAAAAAGTTTCAGAAAGATGAATACAGCATTTTCTTAAATGCATCGAGTCCTGGACTGTCTGTGTGGAGGGACCAGCAGTGCTCCCAGGACAGGTGGTTTCCCAGGCCCTCTGCTCCACTCACCACTCTGCTGCTCGCCAGACTGGCTTGCTCCTGTCCAGCTTTGCATGATCTCCTGCCCGTGTGTTCAGCCAGGAGGAAGCATGGGGTGCATGGCAAACCCTTCCACTGCCCACACGGGTGCACAGCAGTCGTTCTGTCACACAGGACCCAGGGCTAACATGAGTGGCTGCTGGTTCTGGTGAGGATGCATTTTTGTTGCAGGCTTTTTAACTGGTCTCTTATTGCTACACATGTTTTGGGTTTGGTTTGGTTTTATTTTTTTTTTCCTGCTGAGTTTTATTAATACTGTTTTTCTTTTTTTCCCTTCTTTTGGTAAATTTCTTTAACCTCCCCCCACATTCTGCTCAACCATAGCCATGGAGGGTAAGCAGTGCGTGAGCGTGTGTGTACGTGCCCTATTCCAAAATGTCTTTGCATGTGACTTTGCCAAATGACTGATTTAACTTCTTGATTGCTGAAACTGATTCAAATCACAGCCTTTCCCTGCTGATTGAGGCGATTACAGTGTTCTTTTTCCTAAGGTATTTTCTGATCAATGCATTCGATTGAATCTCTGCAATAGCTGTCGGTATCCACTTAATGAAATGCTACAAAATGGAATCACCACGTGCTGAATCCTGCACTCCTTCCTTAGAGCAAGTCTCATCCAACTATTCAGTTTCTCAGGGCAGGGTATCAGGTGCTTGCAGTGAAACATTTCTGGAGCTGGGACCAGTCCTGAGAGCAGCAGTAACCCAGTGTAGGGAGCTGAACCACCACAAACCATCCCAGATCCAGGAGGAAATCAGGAATTTTTTAACCTTCTGCTCACACAGAGTGGTTTGGGCATCCCGTAGTAGGGAATAGCTGCAGGAAACCAGGATGCTTATAGTTTTACAGTCCAGAGATACTGAAGACCTTACAAAGGAAGTTTGCAAAGTTTCTTTCATTTCAGACCTGGGATTATTTAAGTCTGTTTTGGATTTAACTCCAGACATATCCAACTTTGTTGGAAGTTTTGCTTGAGTAAGGACCACAGGATTTTTAACTTACTCGTTTTTTTCTGATCTCTTGGAAGTCAACTCTCTAAAAGCATTCCATGTTTCCCACCTGTACTGGTGACACCATTTTTGTTAACCTGCTGTAGATTTTCACTAACAATAATATCATAGAATCATAGAATAGTTTGGCTTGGAAAGGACCCTCAAAGATGATCTCATTCCAGTTCTCTCTTGATCATATCAGTATGTTACTATGTGCTCTGACGTTATTTTGGAGCACAAAAATCCCTTCTGGAATGAGGGACGTGATACCTGTTGCCCTCACAGTGAAACTTAAACCACTAAGACCTGTTACTTACCCAGTACTCTCATTCCTCAAATTATTCCCTTCTCTGTTGAAGGAGTTACACTGGAAGCTCTTCAGGGAAACCCTGGCAGAAGCTGCCCGGTGTCATTTCACAGGTTCAGTCAGAAGAACTGAAAGAAATCTCCTCGGGCCCCCGGAGCGGGCGCGCTCGGCGGGCTGAGGGCGGCGGCGGGGCCGGGCGGGGCTGAGGGAGCGCGGGCGGCCGAGCCCTTCCCGGCGGGCGGGAAAGTGCCCGAGCCCCCTCTGCTGGGCAAGGGAGCTTCAGCCGCCCCTCTCTGCCCGCAGATCCAGCCGCAGGAGATCAGCCCTCCTCCCACGGCCAACCTGGACCGCTCCAATGACAAAGTGTACGAGAACGTCACCGGGCTGGTGAAGGCGGTGATAGAAATGTCCAGTAAAATCCAGCCGGCCCCGCCCGAGGAGTACGTGCCCATGGTGAAGGTATGGGGGCAATGCCTAAAGTCGGGGGTTATTTCTTCCATGAATGAGGTCTTCAAGTGGTGTAGGAGAAAATGTCTGGAAAGCTGGAAGTAGAAAAGCTTTCTGTGTTCACGGGGTGGGTGATTTGTGGTCAGAAGATGGAGCTTTGGATTCTGTTCCCAGTACTGTGGATGACGGTGCCTCATTCCCAGCTTGCCTGTGCTTATCCAGGGTGCTGAGTTGTGTACTGTCTTCTCCACCTGTCCACTTTTTTTGAGAAAAACTTGTTATTAACCCTTTGGCATCTTGTTTTGATGGTGATAGACAAAAGTGCCTCAGTGTATGTTCCAACTCACTCCATATCCAGATGAGGAATTAAATGTTTCCACTGCGTCTTGCACTCTTAGAATTCTCTCATCCGTTTCTTCCAAGTCTTCAAAGTCTTCTTTCATCTTTTTTTCTTAGGAGGTTGGTTTGGCACTAAGAACTTTACTGGCAACAGTAGATGAGACCCTCCCAGTGCTCCCTGCAAGCACCCACAGAGAGGTACGTGGAGCTCTGCTCACCTGATGCTCGGCCATTGCCTTCCCAGTCAGCCTCAGCCAGCTGGGATGGGTGGATGGGTTTTGGTGCTCCCTTCTTGGCACAGGCACAGCTTTTGGTTCCCTGAGCAGTCTGAACTCTTGGGTTATAATTCTGCATGAAATGAATTTTATTAAAATTGCTGCATGGACTTAGGCTTGGTATTAATGAGGATTTTCAAACTGGATATAGGTATATAGGAAGGTGACATAAACCCCAATATTCCAAGGCAGGGAGACCATCTGGGGACTAACTCTTAGTGCAGATGTCACCTGTCATTTTCTTGAACACCACGTCATTGAGCAGGTAATTGAGCAGAGCTTAGTGCAGCTGGAAGGTGGCCTGGAGCTCTGGATGAGGAGTGACTGAGAGCATTCAATGAAGTTCAGGAGTAAAACAGTTTTCCTCCAAAACCTTGAATGAGTGTGGTACTGAGAAAGCCAGAGAATGGTTCTGGAAGTGCCATCTCAGGGTTCATCCTGACTTAGCTGTGTGCTTAAGCAACCTGTGTCTGCATTCCTGACCGGTTTCATTTTTTAGAGCTACTTCTATGCTTTAGAGCTGCTTCAATAATAAAAACAGAGATTCTAATAGGGACCTGAAAACCCATAACAAGCTGTTAATGCCAAGTTGTGGTTTAAAATCCACTACTTGGGTCTTGGAGCTGTTTAACAGTGGGTGCCTCAGCAGCTGGCAGGGCTGCTCCTGATCTCCACCAGGCACGGAGCAGCAGGTGCCAAATTCCATCTGCTGCTCCACGTGGTGCCCACAGAAACCCCAGCTTGAGTCAGGAATCGCAAGCAGGGGCTGTGGCTCTGGCTTTGCTGTGAGTGTGGTGCTTCCAACACCCCCAGGGCTGACGGGGCTGTCTCCTTGCAGATCGAGATGGCACAGAAGCTGCTGAACTCGGACCTGGCCGAGCTCATCAACAAGATGAAGCTGGCCCAGCAGTACGTCATGACCAGCCTGCAGCAGGAGTACAAGAAGCAAATGCTGACGGCTGCTCACGCCCTGGCTGTGGATGCCAAAAACCTGCTGGACGTTATTGATCAAGCCAGACTGAAAATCAGCCAGTCCAGACCGCACTAAGCACTGAGGGAAGAGCATCATCAGCCTCGGAATTCTGCTTGCGACAGGATGTTCCTTCACCTTCCACCAGCAGTGAGGATTAACCCAGTGCAGTCCTGGCCTTCCAACGCCTCTCCCTTCAGCAGACCTGACCGATGGCCACTGGTTCTCTCATTGCAACAGTTTAACCAAGTCTTTCTCGTGGAGCCGAGCTGGGCTGGGGTTCAGAAGGTGGCGTTGTCAGCAGATGAGGTTTGTGCAGCAGCCCTCGGGCACTCGGAGCGGGGGGCACAGGGCAGCTGACCCCATCCCGGGACACGCCTCGCACGGAGCTGCCACCGCTGAGCTGCCACCGGGCCGCGGGCTCGGAGCCAAAACTGTTGGAGCAGCAGATGGGAGAAAGATATTGTGAAGTGAAGAATTCGGGGAAACCTCAGGGCTGAGAATTCTTGCCCACAGTATATGAACTATCCAGACTGGAATTTTTTTATTAGAACACTTACGTCGCAATATGCTAATCACGATTTACAGAGAAAGAATAAAAAGCTATATTTTCAAGACTTCAGTCATTTCAAGACAAACTAAAGCCCTCTTCATCTTCCTGCCTTTTACTTTTATGTGACTGTGTGAAGCATTTGTTTGGAACTAGCTGTAGGACACAACTGAACACTCGTCTTTTTCACCAGGATAACGTGCCAGTTCTTTTGTAGCAATGTTGTTTTCCTTGGAAGTGAAAATGCTGCTTTGTACCAGAGCAATTCAGAGCTGCATTTAGAGGAGACCTGTAACCATTCATGTCCCCCATTTTTATATAATTTATAAAGACAGATTAAAGCCATGATGACTATTTTAAACCCACTGTAGTTAACTAACCCATCCTTTTGTCTATCTTGCCTGGGAGGAGTTACAGTAGAGCAGTGTAATTAGATTTTCCTTGGTTTTCCAGTTATGCCATCTGTTCTGTTAAAATAAAAACCACACTCCCTTTTTGCTGTTGAGGGATATAAATTATTCTCAGGAAGAATATAATGAACTGTACAGTTACTTTGACCTATTAAAAAGGTGTTACCAGTGAAACTCTGTTATTTTGTGTGTGTGCACTGCAGAATTCTTCCCTGTGTCTTTTTAAATACAAATGAGTTGATAAGACAAATACCTACCATCATATCATAAAGTTGTTACATAAATGTAAAAGATGGGACAGTGCAGAATGCATCAGTGTTTGGTCTGGAAGTGGAACAACCCTCCTCAACTTTGGAGCCCTTCTGGATACACCTGGAATTTTGTAATGCCTTAGTGCTTAGGAATACACATTTGGAACACAGCCCTTACTTACCTTGTTCAGCTGCCCTGGAAAAGTCCCATTCAGAAGTTATTCATGGAATACATTATTACTAAGTAGCTCCTTTCCAGTGCAATGTTACATCACCTCCCACACCCACCCTTCAAACCAGTTTTCAGACTTTTTAGAGGTCTGGAAAGGTAAATACATTTACACCTTTCTCAACCTCAGCCCTTCCCCTGAGAATTGCAGCTTTTCCCCCACTGTGAGAAGCTCCTGACCCTGCTGTGCCACTGCCCCTGCACAGGTGCCATGGGAGCTGCACTGCTGCCACCACATCCTGTGCTCACTGGGATTTCATCCCTCCTTTGCCCAGAGCCTGTGGGTCCTTTAGGAGCCTTAACTGTACTTGTGAAGCACCAAAAAAACTGACAAAGTTGTAAAGCCCTGGCTGAACACTCATGACAACAGTTACCAGGAGCTGCAGGTAACCTGGCCATCGTCCACCCACCCCCATCACAAACATCCACCTGAGAGGCACGAGTACAAGTAGATGGTCTTTATTACAGGCAGGTACAAAACTTAATTAGTCAAAAAGACCAAAGCCCATGTCATCATCAGATTCCTCTGATTCTTCCTTCTTTTCCTCTTCTTTCTTCTCCTCAGCTGGAAAAGAAGGACAGGATTTACTTTCCATTTTATCTGCTCACAGAAGTCACTTGTTACAAAAGATTTCACATACAATGACTCTAACATCAAGCATGAAGACCTGAGCAGTCCTAACTAGCTAAGCCAGCAGCCCAAGAATAGTATTTGCAGTGTTACTGAAGTGGTTTTGTGCCTTCAGAAGTCACTTCTATCAAACCTTTAAAACTTTTAAGAGGAGATACTAATGTATGATCCTGACCTCATACAGGAAGAGCAGTGTTAACTCTGAGGGAACACTAATCCTGCACAGTGACTTCATGTGCAACGCCAGCCTTTCTCGAGGGGAGGGCGCTTTGCTGGAGAACACTCACACACGTACTGCAAGGCGCAAACCACGTGAAAAGAGCGTGTGTGACTGGTCCTTGCAAAGCGGTGGCTGCCCCATCCCTGGGAGCGTTTAAAGCCAGGCTGGAAGGGGCTCTGAACAGGCTGGTCTAGTGGAAAGTGTCCCTGCCCACAGCAGGGGGACTGCAGAGATGTGACCTTTAAGACCCTCCCAGCCCAAGCCATTCCATGGATCCATGGATCCCCATTTCCCTGCCTCGGTCGGCCACGGCCGCCCCTTACCGGGGGCGGCGCCGCCGGCGGGCGCGGCCCCACCCGCGGGGGCGGCGGCGGCCGGAGCCCCTCCACCGCCCGCTCCCACGTTACAGATCAGGCTCCCGATGTCGATGTTCGCCAGTGCCTGCGGAGACCGAGACGCGGCAGCGAAGCCTCGTTAACGCCAGGGGTGTGTGGGGAGGGGGAGCCCCCCACGCCGCCCCTGCCCGGCCCGCGGCCCCTCTCGCCCACCTTGGCGAAGAGCCCCGGCCAGAAAGGCTCCACGTTCACTCCGGCCGCCTTGATGAGCGCGTTGATCTTGTCCTCCTGCAACGAGAGAGCGGCGCTCAGAGCGCGGCCGGCCCTGCCCGGCGCGGCCCCTCAGGCAGCCATGCCGCGCGGCCGCCGCCATCTTGTGCGGCCGCACTCACCGTCACGGTGACCTCGTCGTCGTGCAGGATGAGGGCAGAGTAGATGCAGGCGAGCTCGGAGACGGAGGCCATGGCGGGGCGCGGTGCTGGTCGCCGGGTGGTTCGGCCTTAGCTTCGTACGAAGGACTCAGCACCTTGGGCCGCCGCGGAGCGAAAGGGGCCGCGCACGGCGGCGCGGATTTATAATGGCGCTGTGTGTTGCGTCATTGGTGACGTCACGCCGTGACCCGCCGCGCATGGCGGGTGCGAGTGCGCGCTCCTTCCTTTTCCCTTCCACACCCTCCCAGCCTTTATCCCGCACCGCCCTCACAGGGGATAATTCACTCCTAAAACCACAAACAGCCCTGAGCAGCGGGTCCAGCCGCTCCCCCAGCACTGCCAGGCCCACCCGTGTCCCCAAGTGCCACATCCACAGGCTTGTGTGTCCCCTCAGGGATGCGGACTCCACCGCTGCCCTGGGCAGCCCCCGCAAGGGCTGGGAAACTCTGGGGAGACAATTTTCCCAGGATCCAAACTAAACATCCCTGGCACTGCTTGAGGAACCCCTCCCTCCCCTTTCAGGTCTCACTGCCTCGCCAAACACTCCATTTTCTGTATGTAATAAAATGGGAAGGAAAGACGCAGAATTAGCCCTTGGTACAGAACTGTGTAGCCTAATTATTTCTATGTGAACATGAGGAAGAACTTCTTTGCTGTGCAATGACCAAGCCCTGAACAGATTGCCCAGAGAAGGTGTGGAGTCTCCTTCACTGGAAATATTCCAGCTCCATCTGGACACAATCCTGTGCCTGTGCTCTGGGATGGCCCTGCTGGAGCAGGGAGGTGGCACCAGATGACCCCACTGTGGTCCCTTCCAGCCTCACCCATTCGGTGGTTCTGTAATTCTGTGATTCTGATGAGCCTGAGCAAATTCCAGAGTTTCGCTCCAAAGGAATCATCAGATTGTGAAAAATAAATATTCTCTGGGGTTTGTTTTTGTCCTCTTGGCAGATGTGCATTTGATGAGCCTCACGGTGGTGTCTGGGTACATCATGGAACAGATTTCCTAGAAGCTGTGCAAGGGCACTCCTGGAGGACAGGGAGGTGATTTGGGACAGCCACGGCTCCATCAAGGGCAAGCCTTGCCTGAAAACTGAGGGGCCTTCTGTGATGGAGTGACCACATCGGGGGACAAGGGAAGTGCTATGGATATCTGGACTTCTGTAAAGCCATTGACACTGTCCCCCACAACTTCCCTCTGTCTAACTGGAGAGAGATGGATTTTATGGCTGGACTGTTCAGTGGATAAGGAATTGGCTGGGTGGTCACATCCACAGTGCAGTGACCAACTGCCCAGTGAGATCAGTGATGTGTCCCTCAGGGGTCTGTTTGGCACCAGTAGGACTTAAAATCTTCATCAAAGACATGAACAGGGGGATCAGGTGCACCCTCAGCAGATTTGCAGATGACTCCAAGCTCAGTGGTGTGGCTGACATGCCTGAGGGACAGGATTCCATCCAGGCTGGACAGGGCTCTGACTTTTTGCTTTGAGTTAGGTCAGATAGCCCAGCCCCACAGCAATGAGCAGAGACACCTTCACCTAGATCAGGTTGTTCAAACTATCAAAAATAAGCTTAAGGGAAATTATTCAAAAATTGCAAAAAGCTCGAAAGCTTAGAATCCTAAAGTGACAATTTTCCATTACCAGCAAAGTGTATCCAACAGCCTGCTTTTGTAATACTCCTTTATAGAAATCTGAGGATTTATTAGACCATTGCAAGTAAAAACTGAGGTAGGCAAGAGGGACTTGACCTCTAGTATCCATCCCTCCCTAAGGATCAAAACCAGGTGAGAATTTCACTAAACAAAGATCTAACACTACTCACTGCTGGAGATGATAAATGCAGAGAGTTGCAGTGTTTAACTTGTGGGTATTTATCCCTATTAGTGGGGTCACCAGCTCTGAATTTAAGCATTTACTTAAACTTCCTATTCAAGGCACAGGGCAGTTGTCAACATTTTTATACCTAACTTAAAGTAGCAAATAAATGCACCTTTCCATTGGGGTGAAATATCCTGGAACCTCTGTCATTGCTGTGTGCTTGAGGATGGAATTTCACAAGGACTTGCATGAGCCTGCCTGTCTGTCCCTCTCTCCAGGGTTGCCAAGGTCTCCTGTGCAAAAGCCCTCAGAGCTGTCCCAGTGGTCCATGAGACGATGATCTGACTGAAAAGTAGCAACAGAGAAATAAGATTCCTTTTCAAATCAAATAAACTTGCAAATGATGCTGGCCTGGGAGATGAGTACTGGAAGTGTGCAAGCAAACAACAAAATACAGGTTTAATAGACATGGTTTTGTTACAGTTCTGATATAACAGTCCTTAAGCTAAAATTTATTAGAAGTGCTGATGGGTTGTTATAAAATAAAATACAAAGACCTAAAATTTAAATGTGACATTCACATAAGCTTAGGCTTTGGTTGGCAAAGATGTTAATTAAATGAGATTTGCCTGCATCCTTGCTTCATGGCTGTCTTGCTGCATCTATTGAGTGACACTGATAAAGCTGCTCTGTAGAAGCCCAGAATAAAGTTCTGATGAAAACAAATCACTGTGTAATAAGAAAGCAAAACACTAAAAGAACCCCCAGTTTTGTTGCTTCCTAAAGCTCTTGGAAGCCTAGGTATCTGATCAGGATTGCTGGTTAATAAAGATTAATTAATTAATTAAGGTTTAAAGCTTAATTATTAAAGCCAGTTAATAAAGCAGACCAAGGGTCTAGAAATTTGCAGTGGAGTGTGCCTTTCACCTCTGAGCCTGTAACGCTCTGTACTTTTAGTGTTTGACATTGCCATCCTTTTGGAGCAGAAGTCTCTGTTCTGGACGAATCTACAACAAATAGATGGAGGCTTAAAAACCACAACAAAACCCCCTTACATTCTTCTGTGTGTTCTCCAATCCCAGGGTGGTGAGTTATTTCCAGGGTGGTGAGGTTTAGGATGGTGATAGAGCTGTGTACTAGCAAGCTGTTCCAGGATCACTCAGGGCTGTCTCCATGATAAACAAAGAAGTAACTTGGCTATGAAACTTCCCTGAGGTGGATATTTTACACTTGGAGGATGGATGGTAAAGAGCAGTGGCAGAGATCTGGCTGGATGTGCTTGTGCATTGCCAGGAAAGATGAAAACATCAGCAAGATCCGTCATTATCGTACACAAAGCTGTCAGTCCTTAGCACCTCGTCCTAAATTATCTGTGAGTGTGCAGCACTGCAGAGCTGATGCTGGATCATTAGAACGTGGCCAAGGTGGTCATCAAAGTGGTCACACTCAAGAGGTCTTTACCAAGGAGACCTGAAGTTGACAGCTTCTTTCTCCTTCCCTGTTCTTGCTTAACAATTTTGTTGCTGTTTATAACCTTCCTGAGGTGACAGTTCCCTTCTTCAACCACCTCTCTCCAGCTCTCAAGGCTGCAGTTCCTCAGTGAGCAGAGCCAAAATGTGGCCAGCAGGACCAGGGCAGTGATTGTCCCCCTGTACTCAGCACTGGTGAGGCCACTCCTCGAGTCCTGCGTTCAGATTTGGGTTCTTTACTACAAGAAGGCTGGAGCCTGTCTGAAGAAAAGGAACAGAGCAGGGGAAGGAACCACCTGACAGGAGGCCACAGCCAGGTGGGGGTCGGTCTCTTCTCCCAGGTAATAAGTGATAGGATGAGAAGAAATGACCTCAAGTTGTGCTCAGGAAGTTTAGATTCACTACTAATAAAAAATTCTGCATGGAAAAGATTGTCAAGCATTGGAACAAGCTGCCCAGGGAAGGGATCGAGCCAACAGCCTTGGAGGTACTTAAAAGACATGTAGGTGTGGCACTGAAGGATGTGTTTTTTACTTGGTGAACAGTCTCAGGTACAGTATTTGTTTCTTTAATCTTTTTGGAAACTCCTTTTCGTTCCTAGTTGGGTGTTTTGGTTTGTTTTTATTTTTTTTTTCCTTGTAACCAGGTCATTACAAAGAGCAACAAAACTCGGGTAGTACTTAAAACTGTAACAACCAGCGTATGTAACACATCCCCAATAGGTGGTGCTGCATCTTTTCCATCATGTTGAATGGTTGCGTTGTTGGCCCTGATCACCTGGAAAAGTTGTCTTTTTGAGTGAACTGAAGTTAGTAATCTAATGATAATAAGTATTTTTGGTTGGTTTTGTTTTAATTTTTAAAAAATAAATAATTATTGCAATTCATTTGACAAAGAAATCAAATGCAGCTTTGTAACTTAGTAGTTGGGACAGCCGATTATAGAAAGACAAAAATCAGGTTTTGGTCCCTCCACCATGGATTAATTGCAGTTAAATCATTAATTGTTAAAATAATAAACAGTTCCTGAGCAGAGGACCACAACCCTCAAAGTCTTTGTAAAATGTGAACACATTAGAGCACAGAGCCATGGACTTCTTCACTTTGGTTCTGATTTTAAATTCTTATGCAAAAAGAACACAGAATATGTGACAGACCTGATGCATGTACTCCAGGATAACATCTTAAAAAGTTAGGCCAGTTGAGAGATGGCAAATATAAGCTTAAATCACCTCCATGGCAAATATAAGCTTAAATCCCCTCCAAGTCAAGAATAAAATTTACATCTTTCAGGTCTGAGCAGAAGTTTTTGCTGCTGTATCATTGTAAGCAATAACTGTTAGACATTTGTAAACTCTGGGGTTTTAAAATGAATTCAATTGAAAATGGGAAGGGTTGTTACTTAGGGAGATCAATGTATGGTTTCTCATTAAAAGAAAAGTTTAATCATTTGTCACTGGCCTATTTGTGTATAAAATATTTTCCCTAGATTGCTGCTGCTGCTATAAATAATTTTTAAATGCTACTCCTAAATACCATCTTTGCTTCCAGAATGATTAGAACAGGCTTTTTTCCAAAATTAATAATTTCTTCTGTGACAGATATCAGTACTGGGAAATGTCATCTTGAAATCCAGCAGTTAAGACAAGTATTGTGCCCAACAGTCATTCATTTTTTTTCTTTAGAAAAACCCTAATTTTAACTGTTTAAGCAGCTGTTCTTATACTACCATATAATTGTTAATACAGCATATAAAGAACATGCATAAAAGAATGCTGTTACAGAGCTTTCAAACCTCTCTTTCAGAACAAACCTTTTCAAGAACTGAGGCCTTTTTTGGGTGAAATGGCCCAGTAAGACATAATTAGGTTTCCCTGTGCTCTAAAACAGCAGTTGTCAGTGACAGAAGGCATTGGAAATAAAGCAAGTGACATGGCCCAAAATGAGTGTGTGAACAGAAGCAGAAGAAAGCTGGAACTCTCTTTCCTCAGATGCACAGAAATGCTGCTGGAAGTGCTCAGTGCCACAAAAATGTACCTGAGGAACAGCAGCAATTCCACATGGGAAAACAGTGCTTAAATAAAACAATTTAACTAATTCATTATTTAGCTGACTGCAGTTCTACAGACTTGTATAAACAGTGATAAATCCTTTTGCTTATGAAGTGCTAAATCCAGAGAAATCAGCTTTCAATCAGTACAAATATGTGGCACTCTAGGATGTTCGAGGCATTAATTGCCATTTTCAGGATCTCTGTTTTTCAGGGAACTGCTGAAATCAGTTCCAGAGGATCCTGTGGAGCCAGAGAGAAAACCTCCCCTTATAAACCTCCCCTTATATTTCACCTGTCTTCTGTTGCTTGTTATTTTCAAACTGCTACCACAGTCCATAGTGGACTTTTAGCTTCAGTGTAAGCCACTGTTAATGGTCAGGGTGACCAAAGTAGTCCAGTAAACATTTCCAGAAAGTTTTCAGTGTATTTTTATGCCCTTTTTTTCATAAATGCAGGTCTAACAGGCATGATAGCATGTCTGATCTTAGAGGAAGTTACATTCCTAATCAAGTTGAAGAGATTGGTTTAAATATAGCATAAAAAAAATTAGATGTTGATACAGAGACTGCATGTTTTTCCCCCTGCCATCTCAGCAGAAAGGCCAAATGTGCCTCGGGTAAGTCTCTTCTGGCTCTTGTTTTTGGGGATTTCTCCCCATCTACCCTTTTTTTCAACCTCTAGTAAGGTTATATAGCATAAACCAGAAATTATTGGTGGTTGTGCAATCCTCTTCAGAGAGAGGAAAACAGCAACCCCTTTGCCAGCTCCCTTGTTTATCTTTTTGCTAGAGCTGCTTGGCTTTACTTTAAAACTAAAGTTGACCCATAATTTTGTCCTTTATTTGCTTATAGTTACGGGTAAATCTTTACTTCCCAGCAATTTGAGAAGCCTGGAATGGAGACAAATCCAAAATCACTCCAGTGGAAACTCCAGTGGTGACAATGGTTTCAGGAACAGTTCACTTGAAGTGAAAGCTGAGCTGTTAATAGCATCCCTTGAACATCTGCAAGTTTGACCCAAAAGGAAGAGTAAATACTTTGGAACAGTGAGATGCTTCTGGATCACTTGAAATATGAATTGATGAAGAAGGATATTAATTGGCTTGATGAACACTACAAGCTGTATGTTTGCCTTGCCCTTTGGCAGATAATACTTGCTGAAAAAATTCAATTGACTTTGACTGGGCTTGACGGTTTTGGGTTGAAATCTGCATGAATTTTTTAAAGGCTTCTATATCAACATGGAGGAGGTGATTGAAAGTATAGATCATGGCTGTGCTGGAACTCTGTAGGTAACTCCAGTGGAAGTGAGCATCATTAACTTGCTTTTTGCCTCCTTAGCAGGCTTAATTTTATTTTTCCTACTTTCTTCTCCTGAAAGGAAGAGGTACCAATTAGGTGATCACAAAAGGATGACAGTTCCTGCAGGAATTATCATCACTGATGTGGAATCATAGAATTATTTAAATTGGAAAATACATGTAAGATCATCAAGTCCAACCATTAACCCAGCACTGCCAAGCCCATCACTAACCCATGTCCCCACATACCAATCCATGTTTTTTAAATCCCTCCAGGGATATCTCCAGGATCTCAGTGCATCATACTGATCAACACTCTGCCTCTTTCACGTCATTTCTAGTTTGTATTCCCCAGTAGTAAATTTTACATATGTACAACCAGGCATTATCTGGTTGTACTGAATTTTACTTGTGTACTGTACTGGACATTATCTGGTTGTACAACACAATAAGGCAACCCCACCACAGCTGGGTTTCATAGATATGACTAAAAGTGGATGTGGTATGGAAGTGTGGGATCCATGAGGTAACCAAGCTGAGGTTTTCACAGCAACAGGAGGAATAAAAGAAGTTAAACAATCAAACCTAAATGTAATTCAAGATCCAGCAGTATATGTAATATCGATATAATTCCAGCATTCCTTTCAAACATGTAACAGGGAGAGGTAGCAGAGAGAGCGCTAGAGGCACACAGTCATTTCCCAAGTTCTCACTGAAAGCCGCAGGATGACAGGACACAGTCTTAAACTGTGCCACAGGAGGTTTAGGCTGGGCATTAGGAGGAGTTCTTTTCACAGCAAGGGTGATTAAACATTGGAATGGGCTGCCCAGGGTGGCGGTGGAGTCACCATCCCGGGAGGTGTTTAAGGAAAGACTGGACGTGGCGCTCCGTGCTCTGGGCTGCCTGACGTGGCCATGTCCGGTCGCAGGCGGGACTCGGCGGTCTCCGAGGCCTTTCCCAGCGGGCTGATTCCGCGGCTCAGGCGGGGAGCGGGGCCCCTCGGCTCGGCAGCGGGGCCGATCCCCGTCCTGCGGCCGCTGCCGCTTCCCGCCCGCCGGGGCCGGAGGGCGGAGCGCCCCTTCCCCGTGACCCCGCCGCTCCTCCTCCTCCCCTCC